>CM031234.1:681958582-682558582 GCA_018340775.1 Taxus wallichiana var. yunnanensis | reverse complement strand
CCTTTTTATATGTTGTTTTTCCTTTTTCTTGCATGAATGAAATGGTGATTGTGCTATGTATTCATGGCTGGTTGGGTAGATTTCTTAGGGCAAGGTGTAGGAGAATACTATGGGAATTCACATGGGGGCATAAGGGATTTCCAATGGAACTTATTCTTGTGGAGGGAGTGTTGGTTTGGGATCCACCTAGGAAAAGAAATTACTTGCATTTCTTACTCTTGGGGCGAGGCATAAGGGAGAAATTTTGGGGGCATAAGGAGGGATTGGGAGATATAAGGTTTATGGGATTTGGTATGTTTTATGGTGGTATGCATTTGGTGGATGCCCAATTCTAACTGTAGACACCTCACCACCTAAACCTTACACACTTAATTATTTATTAATTACCTTATAATTAATAAATCCACATCTCCAACCCTTCCACCTCACCTCACCACCTCACCATGACCTAGCCCTAACCCTAAACTAACCTAATTAAGACCTATAACTTGGTCAGACTCACACCCATGACTCATCACCCCTCACCCGCATCAAAATGAGCCTAATAATGACTTGACCAAGCCCACACATGACCCTTGGGAGAAAAGGAGGAAAGTTGGCTATTTTTAGTAAAAATAGCCAACTTTGACTTGACCGACACCGTCCTACTACTCGACCGCCATCGGTTATGCAACTATCCATCGGTTCCTGTAAATGACCTTACCCACCAAAAAGAAGGATCAAATTCATTTGCGAGAGACAAGTGAGAGAGAGAGAGGAGGTTGCAGAGAAGAGCATTGAGTCCAAGACTGTAACTGATCAACGAGATCACTGTCACACTCATCCAAGCATTGGGAGAGTCAGAGGATAGCTTCATCAGCTCACTTTCGATTGTCGGATCATCCCACCTGAGCTTTTCCTTCGTCACCACATTCCTCGGACCTGTATCCTCATCAGAAAGTAGTAAGTAGTATCTTGTATGCTTCTAGACTCCACTTCGTGAACTTTTGATTCATAGTAATTATAAGCTCACCCCTGGATCTAACACCCAGCAGCACCCTGCACCTAACCTTCATTCATCCATCCCTATATTGCCCAGAAGACAACTTTCTCACTCTCTGAGTCTTCTCCATTGCCTTACTATTCCCCCTAACCATCTACCAACCTTAAAAACCCCATAACCACCCTACAATCAACCTCTACCCAGAAGCCCCTAAATCACTGCCCCTACCGATATCGGTTATCCCCTACCGGTAGCGGTTTTATAACCATGGTCGGTTATCCAGTGACCGGCATCGGTCACTGTGACTTATACCAAAACCAACCTTTCACCTATTTATCTCCTAACAACCTCAGATCCAGCCTGGTCTATCCCTGTAACTTGATCTGAACGTATCAATAACTAGTGACCAAACAAACAAAATGACGTTTTATTATTGGTAGTTTAGTCTCTATTGCTTTTAGTAATGAGGTACCTAAATCGTGATTTCGCAATAGCTTCTTTATTATCATTTGCAATAATTTATATTAAAAGGGAACTGACCACCTTCGAAAGGAAGTTTAGTATTTCCTGGGCCCAAGGCAGTTCCCTTACTTATTGTCTAACTAAAATCTGGTGGTCTTGCATTCTTATTTACAGGTAGTCCTTCCCAGACAAAAAGGAGTTCTTCACAATCGGTCTGATCTCTCTACGGTATGCACACACCTTCCCAACACTCAATAGGTATTCCTCCTAGCCCTAACCCTTATCTGTTTCTCAAGAGAATGAAAAGATAGAAGTAACTCTATTCGGAATGAAATTCTGTGAAAACATTTTGGCACGCCCGGTGGGACCCTATTCGGGTTTCTTTCTTTCTTGCTTGTTTTCATATAGGGAGCACACTTGCTTGTTTCTTTCTTCTAAATATTCACAAAATATTTTGTCATTTTGGTAAAAGAACTTGTCTTTCTTTCACATCTTTGCATTAGTGAAAGTCATCTTCTTGACCTCTTCTCTTTCTTTGCTTCATCGAATATCATTTTCGATTTGGGTTTAAAACACGTGCATCACATTCTTGCTTGTTGTTTTTAATTCTAGTGAACGTAGATTAAGTAATAGTCATACACGTGGGGGTGATATCCATGGTATTGACAAGAGAAATTAATCTTACTCTCACTGCACAACACATACCAAATCACATCATAATCTACACAACATCTCAAACATCCCCCTTTCCGCGGTATTCCTCCGCCCGATTGAGGTAGCCTTACAAGCCAAAACAAACTTGACATCTCCCTTAGGTCTTTTGTTTAGGATTGACATCATCTTGCATCTAAGGCATAAGCCCAAAGTGATTAAAACTAATCCTAGGGTTAGTCTCTTGATTTGCTTGTGCATCTTGCTTGTTTTTTTTTTTCTTTCGATTTGTTTCTCGTTATACCTGTCTCGGTTATCACTTGAGACAGGTTTGGTGGGTATACTAAGCCTTGTTATCCCCCAAACCAGCGCCTCTTACATTCTCTCTTTTCCTTCACGGTGGCACACGGTCATCTTCTACCGACATCGGTTACTTACGACCGATGCGATTCTGTCGTCACGAATGACATCGGTTACTAGACCGATATCGATTACTGTGTTTTATAGTTCTGACAAACCAACAACCTACCAATTCCAACATTTTGTTGCGTTTTCTATTCTGATTGACTAATTCTCTGTTGTATCCTCTTGTCCATGGTTGTTATCACCCAATGAATAAGCCATGCAGCCATGGTTTCCCATGCTTGTTCCATGTCTTTTCCTGAGTCACCCCCTTTGCATCCTATGGGGGATCCTACGGACACCAGTGCTTTCCCAAGATCCCTGTAGGAGATAAGGACTTTGCCAAATTTTTGGATGCTAATCCTAGCATGTACAGTATTATTTGTCTCATACCCCTGACCGTACACCCGACGGTCAGCTCCTCTTTGGTATGCCTATTAGTATAGCCGCTCACTTAGCCCCTTCTCCACCTAATAACTCCGCCTCACCATCTTCATCCTTAGCCCCGTCTCCTAGCTCAGTGGCTTCGGTGGTTCATACTGCACCAATTGGCTTTCCTCTAGGTTAATCTGGGGCCCCACATATCACTACCATCCACTGCCCCTACCTCATCTCTCTCATGCAGGTTGCCTCTTTCATAACTTGTTCTCTACCACCTATTCACACGAGCTTTCCCTCTCAGGCTCCGCCCACCTTTTCATTTCCACAACCTCATCCGGTGGCCTCAACATCTTATATAGGACACCCTTATTCGGTCACCCCAACACATTTATCATCGATACCTTATCAACATTTAACTCCACCATTGTCTAGTAGTGGCTCTTGGCCCAATCCTCCTCCGTTTATGATGACAACACCATCATCTAACCCAACCAATGACTTAATCAAACAAATGATGGACAAGATGCAAAATCTTGAGGCTTCTGTTTTAGGAAACCGTAACACCCTGACATACGAGCAAGTTTTTCGGAGCCTATTCATTCCTTCTGTCCCCCTTCATACATATCCTCCTCAATGGGAATTACCAAAATTTACTCGCTTTAATAGTAAGGAGGACCCTCAACAACACTTGCGATCATTTAGACATGCTTGCTATCTGATTGCTCATGATGATGCCTTACTACTCCATACCTTCCCCATGTCCTTATCAGGACCTGCCTTGGAGTGGTACAGTGCTTTAGCCCAGCACTCAATCTTCTCCTTTAACCAGTTAGCCCAATCTTTCTTGGATCATTTCTCCATCAATATTGCCAAGAAAGTATCCATTACCGATCTCTATGCCATCCGAAAATTTGAAGACGAATCTATCACAGATTTCATTGGACGATGGCGGGGCCTCATCAACCAACTTACTTATGCCTTACCTCAGTGAGCTCATCGAACTCTTTACACGGGCTGCGCTAAACATATTTCTCCCACCCTCCAAATTCAAACTTTTTGCACACTTTGATGAGGCCTTTACTATGGCTCGAAACTAGAGATTCGAGCCTTAGAGGAGGAGAAATTGAAGTTGCACAACAAAAACTCAAATTTCCGAACCCAAGACTCCACCAACAAACCCAACACCACCAACTCTCACGCATCGGCTGCTTCGAAATCAAAAGGAGTACACACGGTGACGGTCAAATCTCAAGCACCATCTTATACCCAGCCAAAATCCACCTATAAGTATAAAGCCGAGCCCATCAAATACACTCCCTTGGGAGAAACTTATGATGTGATCTTGGAAAAATTGCTTAAAGCAGGAGCTATCACCTTGCCTCCTGTTAAACCTCACTCCGGGTTTGATTCCGCCCGCGCTATACCTTCTTGGTATAAAGAAAATGACTTCTGTAACTTCCATCGCGTGAAGGGACACAACCACGAAAACTGCAAGATGTTGAAAAACATAGTGCAGGAAATGGTTGATGTAGGGGATATAACCCTCGATAATCCTAATGCCCCTGCTAATCAAAATTTAAAAATCTTCAACAAACCATTTCCAAACCATTCATCTAATAGTAACACAAACCAAGAAACCTTAGCCGAGGAGAAGAGTGTGCATGAGATCCATGTGGTTTTCAACTCCCAACCAAGGGCTTCCATCGAAGAAATTCTAAATCGAGCCTCTTCACCGATGCAGGAGTCCTCGCCTCCTTCTCCTTCATCAGAACAAAAGGACAGCCCCACCATTCCTTTACCCATAAAGGAATCAACCGCCCAGAGTTCTCTTCTCACAAAAGAGCCTTCTTACACCACATCCCTGCAAGACTGTGAGCGGATGTTATCCAACTTATCTATTTCCCAAACATCTCCTTCCACCACTCTTGCTACAAAAGAAGAAGGATCATCACTTTTTCTATCATCCTTAGAGGAGAAACCCTTTGAACCTACTTCACCAAACTCCTTAACCAAGACAGATCCTTTAGAACATGCCCTCCTCCCTATCAGTTCTTCATCACCTAAATCTTTCCAGCGACCGGTTGACCTCTTAACACCCATTGATACAGCGCCTCATTCACCCCCTGTATCACACCCACAGTGGACCGGAATCACAACCCACTTCTCTTCCATACCAAAATTCCCATCCATACATGAAGATTGTCATCCCCCAGAAGATAGATGAGTCTTATGGGAACGTTTGAGTACACCATGCTCTACTCAAATGCAGATGACTAATCTAGACACCTCTACCATATACCCAAAGTTTTTACAAAAGCTCAAAATGCCTATGTCCTCACCTCCACCCCCCTCATCTCTACCAAATACCTCATCCACCTCTATCAACCTAACCAAACCTTCCCCTACGCTTGGGACTTCACCAATACCCATTGACGACACACCCACCTAAATGGTTAGATTTATCCAAAAATAAAGCCGTCAATCCACCTAGGAGATAGACCCAATCTCCTCGAGTCCAATCTATGCCTCTGCCACAACTAAAACCCTCACCCCCGATCACACCGGTACAGTGGGGCATGTTTGACCCTCACCATCACACCTACCTTCTATATTGGGGCCTCACCCCTCCACCTTGCCTCAATACACCATGCCTCCCACGTCTTCTTTAACACGACCAGCACCTTCTGCACCCATACAAAAATCCACAGGCATCTCAACACCGTCGCCCCAAGTATCTTGCCTACCTACCAACCCTAAGCAAACTCGATCATCGAAGGACTTGTTTGTTGCCACTCCTCTTTCCCCATGTGGTTGTTTCCTGCCACCACGTCATCTGTGGCCTCATCATCTAACCAGCTAAACATGACTTCTACGCAGAAGAAGCCATGCCTAGTTAAACCCAATCATCAAAATCCCTTGCCTAAACCACCACCCGTACGAACCACTCGTACCCAACCATTACCAAAACAATCAATAATCTCACCCACTCAATCAATAGCCTCATCTTCATCTGAATTTGACCCTCAAAGGATCTTATGCCAAGATCCTTGATATGTTGGTAGGGGATGCGACCATTTCCCTACCCCCACTCAGACCCTATGATCCATCTAAACCTCGACCTATAGGTTATGATGAATCTAAAATCTGTGCTTACCACCGCACACCAGGACACAATGTAGAAGGATGCAAAGCTTTGAAAGCCATCCTTCACCAGTCACCTATCTCGGATAGAAAGTCTAAGAAAGACAACTTACGGAGAGAGAAGCCCTTAGCTTCGATCCCTTCTCCTATACCACTTGTCCCCACATCCTCAAAAATCTATCATCATTGCAACCCCACCTCTCGAGAACAATGACTTATCCCTGCCATCTTCCTCCTCTCGTATTCATGAGATCAACATGATTAGCATTGCTACTCGAGGTCAGAAAAACAATGGAAAAGCTAAAGAGAGCACACCTGCGGCCTCTCTTTCTTCTTCCACCATCCCGATCGCACCACCACCTAAAGTGGTTATTCGTGGACCTGCCTATCCAGTCTCTGATGGAGTTTCCCATCGTACCATGATCAAACAACTTCACCAATCTCCTATAAAAATGACACTCTATGATCTCATTCAAACATCTGAATCACATCGACAAGCTCTAATTGAGATCCTTCAAGGGATAGAGGTCCTACCTAATGAAACCTTTCCCGTCGCCTCCATCTTCACACCCAACCATGTTGCTTCTCTCACCAAACAACCTACCTCCACAACCACCTCTGTCCTGTACAACAAGCCCTTCTTTTGTCGTTTTCCAAAGAAGAAGAAATTGTCATCTTTGGTGCAGAAGATCCTGACCCCTCTTTTCATCTCGGCTTACGTCCGGGACATCCGGGTACGTCGTGTTATGATCGATGGGGGTGCTAGCCTAAACATCGTCTCTTCCAAAGCCTTCCAACAGATGAATATCCCTCCTAGCTGCATGTGTGCCAACCCCACCATGTTGCGTTCATTCAACGATGCTATTACTTCTACCCTAGGCACCATGATCCTTAACATTCATGTAGGGCCACGTACCTTACCCGAACTCTTCTATGTCCTTGAGGGAGAATTCCAATACAACATGTTGTTAGGCCGCCCTTGGATCCGGGCTATGGGATGCGTTCCCTCCACCTTACATAGATGCATAAAATTTGAGTATGAGGGGAAGTCATACACCATCATAGCTGACGCTTCCCCCTTCAAAACCTGTAATATGTTATACCACCCTAATGATGTGCTTGTACCAGTCAAGACACCCATTGATCCAACCCAACCATCTACTTCAACCACGCCTCAACCATCCACCTTAGCCACACCCACACCTTCGACCAATGAAACCACCGACGTGAAATACCTCTTCCTTTCCCCATGACAACATCCCAACCTCGGATCCCTTGGTAGGTGTTTTTCAATGCCTTACACTGGGGGAGTACCACCTATACAATGTTAGCACCTTCCATACCCCACAAGAGTATGGACAATTACATGCGCATCCTACCTACTGACCATCGTGTGGGGGAGGTGATCTCCTACGGACCACCTAATTGCCACACCAACCTAACGTATGGGGGTGTTGAAGCATCCTCTGTCACCCTGAACCTCCCCTTGGTGTGGTTCCCTTCCAATCTGATTTTCAATATCTAACCAACCATCGTTTCACCCTCACCTTCCTGACGCGCTGTGCTTGGAAAGGTTTTGGTTTCGGTCTTTATGAACAAGGCGACATACGATCATTCCCATGACTACACGCAAACACAAAGATCGTCATGGTCTTGGATTTTCTAAACCACCTACACTAAAGAAACCTCATGTCAATTGTATCCAGGAAGACAACAAAGTCACCCATTCCGAACCATCATCGCCCATTTTTCCATCTTCACCCACGGAGTCGATAGACCCGAAATCTATCCCTCCTAACTTTTTTTTTTGAATGCTATCTTCCTAGGTCCTCTCACTTATCAACGTGATGGTGAGACCCATCTTCTCTCCCCCTTTTATATCCAGACATGATCGAAGAAGACTTGCCTTCGATTAATGTTGTGGAGTGCCAGGATGATGACTCCATCCTCACCTACCTTGGTGCGGATGACTCTTATATTCAACGTGCCTTACCATCTGAAACCCAAACCATGTTGAATGAGTCGACTATAGAAATCAACATCCACATGGAAGATGATCCTCACATTGTAAAGATCGGACAATCTCTCGATGCATCAGAACAAGCCACCTTCACTACCTTTCTCCGTGCCCGCAATCAAGCTTTCACTTGGTCCTACGCCAACATGCCAGGAATCGATCCTGACATTGTTGTCCATAACATCACTCTGAAACCAGACTCCAAACCAGTTAAACAGAAGCTGAGAAAAATGCATCCACGCATTTCTCTCTTGGTTAAAGAAGAGCTTCAACGACTCCTTTTTGTCTCTTTCATCTTACCTATTGACTATCCATAATGGATTTCTAATGTTGTACCTGTCACTAAAGCGATGGGGGGACTTCGGATATGTATGGATTTCTGGGATCTTAACCTCGCTTGCCCAAAGGATGACTTCCCCCTACCTAGCATTGATCAACTTGTTGATCTCACTGCGGGCCATGAGATGCTTTCTCTCATGGATGGTTTCTCGGGATATAATCAAATTTTAGTAGCCCCTGGCCGATCAACATAAAACCACCTTCATTACCCCCTGGGGCACCTTCTGCTATCGTGTCATGCCATTTGGCCTTAAGAATGCTGGTGCGACCTATCAATGGGCTATGACTTACATTTTTCATGACATTATGCACACTATCCTTGAGGATTATGTCGATGATCTTCTTGGAAAATCCAAACATCGTAGTGAACATCTCGATGTTTTAACCATTATTTTCGATCACCTTATTACAATACTGTGTTCATCTTCAGCCAAAGAAATGTGTCTTTGGCATCCTTTCAGGAAAACTCCTTGGCTTTATCATCTCTTTGCGTGGCATTGAGGTCGACCCCACTAAAGTCAAAGCTATTTTAGAAATGCCCCCACCCACTAACCTAAAACAATTGCGTAGTTTGTAGGGAAAACTCCAATCTATCCATCGTTTCATCTCACAACTCTCGGATCGATGTCAACCTTTCCATCATCTCCTTAAAAAGGACATTGTCTTTCAATGGAGCGAGGAGTGCCACAAAGCCTTTGAGGCTCTTAAAACTTATCTCTTGCAGCCACCCGTGCTTATCCCACCTCAGGACGATCACCCTTTCTACCTTTACCTTTCTGCCACCGACCATGTTGTAGGAGCCATGCTCGCACATCGTGACTCCGAGCATCGAGAACAAGTAGTTTATTACATAAGCCATACTCTTGTGGATTACGAAACTAGGTATACACATGTCGAAAAGTTGTGCCTAGCCCTATCATTCGTGGCCACCAAACTCTGACATTACCTCCTGAATCACAAAACTTTTGTCATCACCAACGCTGACCCCATACATTATATGTACGCCAAACCTCATCTAAACCAACACATCACCCGATGGCTTATGCTCCTCACCGACCTCGACCTTGAGTTCGTACACCAGAAATCAGTCAAAGGACAAACTATCGCAGACCAACTCATGGAAGCCCCTTTACCTGGGGAACAATTTACCAATTTTACTTTCCCTGATGAACTCATCGTAACTCTTTCACTCAATGATGCATCTTATCCGATGACTCTCTTCTTCGATGGATCTAAATGCCAACGTGGTGGAGGGGGTGGGCATTGTTCTCATTCCTCTTGAAGGTGAACCTATGCCTCTTTCATTCAGGCTCGATTTCCCTGCACTAACAATACAAATGGAATACGAGGCCCTTGTTTTGGGTCTCCACGTTGCGTTACACTTAGGTGTGAAGTCTATTAACATTTTCGGTGACTCTCAATTGGTAGTAAATCAAGTTACTGGCATCTACCAATGTAAAAATGAGGAACTTCAAAAGTACAAACGTTACGTAGATTCACTTTTGACCTTATTTACCCATTATACTATCCAAACCATTCCACGCTCAACTAATAAATTTGTGGATACTATGGCTTGCTTGGCCTCACAAATTCCTGCATCACCAACTGATTCTGACATATTTGTCTTGGTCCAACAACTCTTTGCCCCATCTTACTTAGTCCCGGATGTTTGTATGGTAAATAATGTATCTGTTGACTCACAGGATACCTGGTATCACCAATTTCACGACTACCTTACAACCTCTGTTCTCCCACCTGACCTTAGTAGTAATGGAAAACGTGCTTTTCTTAAAGGTGTTTCTCATTATGTCATCATGGGGGGACTCCTCTATAAATGTGGCTTCGATGGTATCCTCCTTCGATGTCTAACTAGTGCTGAAGTCACTCATACCATCCAACAAGTCCATGACGGAATTTGTGGTGGGCACTTTAGTGGCTTTGCCATGGCCAAGCGGATCCTTCGCCTAGGATATTATTGGCCTACTCTTAATAAAGACTTGCTGAATATGTTAAGCGTTGTGTTATGTGTCAACAACATGCCAACCTTCAACATACTCCCAGCCACCCGCTACAGGTCACACGAGATCTTTGGCCTTTCTCACAATGGGGTTTGGACCTTATTGGTGAGATTCATCCACCTTCTTCACATCACCGTTGGATCATCACGGCAACCAAATATTACACTAAATGGGTGGAGGCCGTTCCACTCATTTCAACCAAAAAGGAGAAAATTGTTGAATTCATCAATCATCACATTATTTGTCGTTTTGGTGTTCCTCATCGCTTGATAACCGATAATGGAAAATCTTTCAAAAATAAGCTGTTACGAGCCCTTTGTGACAACTTTGGTATCAAACTTAGCTTCTCATCACCCTACTATCCACAAGCAAAATGGTCAAGCTGAATCTTCTAACAAAACCTTAACCAAAATTCTCATGAAAGTTGTTATGATTTCTGGGAAAAATTGGCATGATCACATCCCCTTTGCCCTTTGGGCTTATCGTACCAACATTCGTACTTCCACTAATGCCACACCATTCTCTCTGGTGTATGGTACCGAGGCTGTCTTGCCTCTCGAAATACAAATCCCTTCCTCCAGAATATCTCTCTCAGGATATTCTCACCAATGATGACTTCCGCCAAGAGCGGTTAGCCCAATTGAGCTTCTTGACGAGCGTCGTCTTACCGCTCTTGACCACCTTCAAATTTATCAAAAGCGCATTAAGCGTGCTTATGATAAGCGAAATTCATGAGCGTACCTTTAAGATTGGTGATCTTGTCCTCAAAGAGAATCAACATGTAACCAAACTAGAAAAGAGCAAACGTGGAAAATTTGCTCCTAATTGGATTGGGCCTTACATTATCACTCACACTTACGGATCAGGTACTTATCGTTTAGCTTCGCTTAATGGTAAACCTGAACTTGAACCCCTTAATGCCTTGCATCTCTGACCATTCTATTGTTGAATTTAGTGTTACATCACTTCTTATCTACCTTGCGCTCATCCCTTGAGCTCATTTACCACCTCATACACCTTGTTTCGTGCATCTCAAAGTAGAATCAAACTCACATGGTTTGATCATCACCTCCTCTTAAAGATGCCTTCCCCTTTTTAGTCTGGTCCATGACTTAAAAGTATCAAAATAACAAGTTCTCAATTATACAATTATGGGATATTCTTGAGTCAAACTTCCTGCAAAACTAGATGCTTCATGCCAAATGGACATCTAGACCTCTAAGCTATAAACTAGACTGCTCCCTCGAAGGACAACTATGTGCAAAGCCGCATCTGCTACTATAACTAGACTACTCCCTCGAAGGACAGCTATGTGCAAAGCCACATCTACTACTATAAGTAGACTGCTCCCTCGAAGGACAACTATACAAAGTCAGCCTCTATCAGAAGCTTCTCGCATTGATCAACTTCGTGAAGACCTCAAGAAAAACAAAATGCATATCCCATATAGACTTCCCACATCGATCAGTCTATATCCAGAAAAATAAAAGCAGTATTCAAAAGCACTTTTGAGTCATGGACTTGTCTATTTAGGTTTGGTTCTCTTTCATCAGAATAATCACCTTATAACAAGTTCTCTACCCCCTATACCATCCATCCACCTCACCTCACCATTCTTCAAAACAACAAAACTCAAGGGACGTGACGTATATCCGATATATTGTGATTATACAACTCTTTTCACCTATCGACTTCTCACCTATGCAAGGTACCTAGGGATTCAAGCTCATCCTACGATAATACGTGGTTTGTTTAGCTCTTTCCAACTATGGGACACTTTTTCCTCTTTTACCCGAATCTAGGATTATGTGTTGACCTTAATTAGGACATGGTTTCCTATGCTTGGGTAAGCTAACCCTCACTTCACCTATACCCACACCAACACCAACAACATTACCCTACCAATATCAAAATTTTTACCAACCAACAAATTGCCTAACCACAACCAAATTGCTTGAATTCACTTCTCCCTGGTCCTAAGGGAGAACTACATCGGTCTGAGGCCCCTCCTTGCTTTGTGCAATGGGCTATGTAGGCAGCACTTAGGAGACATGGGGTCTCCCAAGGTTAGCTCGACCATCCCCTACCATCACCTATCATGTGTTGTGTTTTACTTAAAAATATAAATATTTTCACATATTTATATTGATAACACTCACCTTTGTCCTTTTTCAATCCAAACATTCAAAACACAAACATTCTTATTATTATCATAAACTCAAATCAACATACATATTCAGTTTTATTTAGATGTTAAACAAATACATCTTCTCTATCATCGACACAGTGGTCGGCATCCTTATTTATTCTTCTACCCCTATGAAATTCACTTAGGCCCCCACGCCTCATCCCGAACCAGGTAGTGATGGTGATCGTCGACGCCACTCACCTGGCCTCTCCATCCTCAAAGGTGCCACTGCTATTGGTTCCTCCCACTGATCCACCAATCTCTCCTGTAACATACGAATACGCCCTCTCGCGTGGAGGAATCTTGCCTCTAGTCTCCCCACTCGTGATCTGAAGCCTCTAACAATCCGTAGTCTCGTTCACCTGTGTTTGAAGCTGGTGAACTAAACCCTATAGGTGGTCTCTCTCCACTTTGTAATCACAACTATGTCAGGATGATCGGCCCTCTCATGTGTACTCGCAGCTCTGCTGCCCACCATAATCTATAAGACTCTGTCACTCCTGCATCCATTACCTGCGATCGGTTCTTTGTCTCTTTTTGGTCCTTCTGGAAGTGTCGGCCGTGGAGGTGAGAATGGTGCCTCGGCGTCGATCCTCCTGTATGGTCTATGAGCCATGGGTATATCCTGAACAAATCCAAATTGTCACCACACGCGATCTAGAGGAATCCTCTCGTACTCACCTGGCCTATGTCCCGCGATCCACCTCAATCGCTCTACACCCCTCAAATCCTCGGCTATGTTGCCATCACCATATAGTTCCCATAAGGCCTCCATGGATATCCATAATCATCACCATCTCCCACATCTACCTATAATACTCGGCGTCATCTGTCACGGTCTCGGATCTCGCCTCTTGCTCTGTCTGGACCCATCGCCTGAATCCCAACCTTTGCACTCCTGTCTCTCCCTGCTGGATGGGTCGGCCTATTGGTCACACACACACAATGTGCTCATAGGCCCAACAATGTAATAAGTATGCACAATCCAGTGTAGTCCTGTGATTTCACTTGCATGCCCATAAACCCCTGTATAGCTCCGCCAGATATGCGGGTGCCCATGCGAAAGTAATGCTCCCTTCTATCATTTCCTGAATAATACACATCAATGATTTTGGAAATCTTCCCCATCCACTCTAGGTAATGCATAATACCCCACCGCTATCATTAATACCACGGCCAACCTTGTTGCCTCAGGGTGTGCCACAAACATTATACCATAAGTGAATGTCAAACCTCATTGTGTCAAATCTCATGTGCGGCTGGACCAAATACTGCCATTATCGCTGCCACGCGCCGCATTAGGCCCTACCTGATACACTGGTCTTCCTGTAATTGGAAGTCTCAAAATTTGAAACACATCTTCTAACGTCACTGTCATCTCCCCTGTTGGCAGATAGAAGGTATTCTTTTCAGGATTCCATCTCTCAATCAGTACCTGCAACATAGCATGATTGCGTGTGATTCGTGAATAATAGTGGATTCACTTAACCCCACATGGTTTATTAATGCCCACTCAGCTGGTGTTACATCCACTCGGACTCATGACAACAAAGCTGGCACCCTATCATTCATCCTCAACCCTGCCTGTGCCTGCACACATCAAACCAACAAACAACAAATCAACAAATAAATTCCCACGTGTTTTTTATCACAATCCTGTAACTTTACACAGTAACCGATATCGGTTATAGATAACCGATACCGGTTACCTAACTGATACCGGTTATTCCTAAATGATATCGGTCACTGTCAATTCCATCTACCCTGCTCAAAAACACCACCTATGATAACTTATTCACTTGTTTGCGCCTCTCTATACCTAAAAACATATCTGAAACCCCTGATTACCTACCCCATAACACTCACCCCATCCCAAACCTTTTCCTATCACCTTTCTTTTTCATCTCTACCCACTTACCTTCCCACATCCTATTCATAAGCATGCAAAAATTTAATTCCAACCAAAAATTATACCTCCTGGGATGCAGCAGTTTGAGGTGGAACCTGTCTTCCCTCTCCTCTCTGCCCGCTGGATGCTTCTCCTTGTTCAGCCATGTTCACCACCCTCTTCACTATTACTTGCCTTTACGCCTTCTTAATCCAAGCCCACGATCACTTTACCTGTCTCTTTCCTCCTTATCACTCAATTCTCCCATGCAATTACCTGTATCGACGTCAACAACCTCGCATCCTCGTATTTAACATGTTGCATGACTCTAAAAATAAGATTTCAGTTGCCTCCCAAGCTTTTCTATTTTTAGAAAAGCTCGTTTAAGAGTAACCGATATCGGTTAGCTAACCGGTATCGGTCAGGTTGTGACCGACATCGGTTATCTAACCGATATCGGTCATCTGTCTCCTCTTGCTTAAACCTAATCCTTTTCTTTGTTTTTTGAATTTTTGGCAGAGCCCACCTCTTTTCCCTGCATAACGACATCACTATCAACATCCATCATCATAATAAACATCAACATTTCAAAACATATGCATATCATCAAAACATCATCAACATCATCTATATATACATCAAATTCCAATACCATCGACAAAACACATACAACATTATAATATATGCATCAAATCAAACATTATACACACCATGTGGATCAAACTCATCATCTATATATATCCTCAAATCAATGTCAAAATATACAAATTGCCCTGCATGGGGCCTCTGTAATCCAAAATACAAAGTCGGCACGCAGGCCGTTGTCTCTGTCAAAATCTCAACTCGGCTCGCAGGCCGGTCTCTCATGTCAAAAATATACTCGGCTCGCAGGCCGGTATCAACTATACAAAATGTACTCGGCTCGCAAGCCGGTATATACAACAAAAATGAATACATAAATCCTATGAGGGCACGCAGGCCTCTATATACACACTCGGTTCGCAGACCGGTGTCTCTATCAACAAATCCTCTATCAAATCAACAAAACCCATCTCTGCTCCTGGGGTGACTCAGCTCTCTCCCCCTCCCTCGGCCCATCCCTCAGCTGGCCCCTGTGCGGATCTCACCTCCTACCTATAATCGACCCACCAGTTGTGGCGGCCCCCTGTGACCTGTGACTCAGGAAGTCTCGGCTCTGTGAGCCGCATATGGCTGATAATCTGCACCAGGTACCATCTAGTACATCCTGATAATAACGGGCCTCCGCTCTCGCCTCCATGTATCGGGCCCATGCCACCATGGCTGGTGGGGCTGGTCCCCGGCTCCTAATAGAAGTGGGCCTGCCTACTGCTGCACCACACCCTGAGCTGTACACTGTGGTGGTGGTGGAGCTGCCATCGAGCCTGAACAGGGACTCAGTGCACTGTGCTGAGCTGAATAGGGATCTGGACTGAGGCTGTGCTTGTTGCACTATGTGCTGTGCACTGTGCCTGTGCTATGCCTGTTGCTGGGCCAACCCTGTAACACTCCATTTGTGCTGTGTGTAGTAAGCTACCCCTATAATAACTACACCTGACCCAAGAGACGGTCCCTCTCCACTATAACAGCCACTGCCAAATCTGGTTGTGCGGGTTGTGCTCTCATGGCTGCCCTCTGCCCTGCCCACCAAACCAAAAATGAACTTGTAACTCTAGCGTCGTCCACCGTATCATCGGCCGGTCTCTCTGCTTTACCCAGACTAGGTCAAATGGCTGCGGTAGAGGTAGTGGTGCCTCTACATCCTCCCTCTGATACTGTGGGAAGGGAGGTGGCTCATCCTGCCGTAGGCCCAACTGTCGTCGTACCCTCTCTAGGGAATCCTCATACTCCCCGGGTCTCCATCCAGCTATCCAGAAGATGTACTGGATCCATCGCAGCTGTGCTCGGGCTCCTCCACGGGGCTGATGGCCTCTGTATGGCCTCCATATAATATCTAATGCAGTCAGGCCCTCTAACATATGCCTGTAATAAGTGACATCTCACCCTGCGATAACTACTCGTGGCTGGCCCACGACCCCCAACCACCTCTGAAACCCATATCTATAAACTACCTGTGGCCCTGGCTGCTGGGGCAACCCTACTGGTCGTATACACATGATATGCTCGTAGGCCCAGTAGTGTAACAAGAATGTCGAACATATCCCAAATCACCTCATACGGCGATAGCCCCAGAGCTCTCTATATAGCTGCACCAGATACACCGGTGCCCATGCATAGCAGGTGTGCTCCTCCACCATCTCATGTAACACTCCCATCAGAGCCCATGGGAAGTGGCCTCCCTCTGAGTCAGGGAGGGCGAAGCAGGTGATACCGATCATCATCAGCATGGCAAGCCATGTCTCCTGTCGATGCGCGCGATACATATCACCGTAGCAGATGCTCGCACTATGATACGTAATCAATGGGGCTGCATCCCCAAATACCTGCAGGATGCTATCCATCGCTGTCTCGGCATCCACCTGGAACACCTCCTCACCTATGATCGGTAGTCTCAGGATGCGATACACATCCTCTAGCGTGACTGTCATCTCTCCAGTAGGGAGATGAAGACATTGGTTGTCGGATCCCATCTCTCGATGAGGGCAACCATCAGGCTATGGTCCCTATCCACAGCCCTATACCTCTGGACTCCACCAGTCCAACCTCCCGCATAACTACCCACTGCGCTGCGGTCACATGTGGCCACATCCGCCCTAGTAGAGGCGGCATCCGATCTCACATCGTCATCAGTTATTGCGTGCGTGCTGCAAAAACAACCCACTCCATCAGGCCTACCCTTTACAAAACAACTACCTTAACCCTCTATACTCACTCACCCACCCAATCACAACCCGACTCTATAAGCACATCTACACCCACCTATCTTACCCTATACATCTATAAATTCCTCTCACTCTTATGGTCCTTCTTTAAATATCCTACCCACTCCAATCAAACCTAAAACACCTCATCTCCCTCAACATCAATAACCCCACCCAAAAAAAATCTACAATATCCCCTTTACCTATCCCACACCCTACCAACCGCCCCACTCATACTCCACCCGCTCTACTCTCGCCCTCTAACCATACCTCAACCAATTTAACCCCTCCTAATTCATACACAACCCATAACCTATCCTACCCGAACCAGCCCCCAACCACCCGATTACCCCCACCCCAATAACCTTTCCTAGCAACTCTACCTTCTCCCCCTTCACCCCAAAAATCTATCCTACCCGCCTACAACAAACCAACACAACAAATTTCACAACCTTACCTCCTACCCATGGTGACCGGTACCGGTCACCCTCGACCACCATCGGTCCCCCACCAACAGTCTATATCTGACTTTTATGCACCGACGTCGGTCGACACATGACCGACGCCGGTCTCTATACCCACTAATCTACACAACTTACACTGTGACCGATGCGGTCGCCTAGTGACCGACATCGGTCACTGTGGGATTTCGGGGCCGGACCAAAATGGCCCCCAAATCCCCTTTTTTCCTATTTCTACCCATCTACCCAGAACAATTGCCTAAAAACTTACCCACCCTACCGTTTTGGCCTACCTAACATATCTACCCACTCCATTTTATGATTTACCTTCATTTATTCATTATTTTATCAAATTTTGGATTCCTACCCCAAAACCCACATCCTAGCTAAATTCATCAACTTCACACAAATAGGGGTTTAGAGCCTACCGGTATGACTACACGTCGTCGTGGTGGGATAGGTGGTGGTGGTCCAGCTCCTCCAACACCTCCTGCTCCTCCAGGCTGTGCCATAGCTCCAAATCTCCTCAGCAGGGTCCTCAACCAATCAAACTCTCCTCCTCCCGATCTCTGGGGCCTACCAATAACTCACTCCCCCACTCAACTAGTGCCAACTCAGCCCAAACACAACTCAACCCAATCAATTCAAAACTCAAACAAGAAAAAGTTGGCACTCAATTTCACAATGTGAAAATGACATGCCATATTTTTTTTTTTTATAGGTTTTGACCTCTAACCGATATCGGTTAGGTCGCACCCTAGAAGACCGATATCGGTCTCCTAACCGATATCGGTCACCCATAACCGATATCGGTTACCTGCTTAGTTTTAACCTAACTCCTGCCCTTATCCACCAATCTCCATTTTTCACCACATCGCCTACCCCGGCTTTTGCTAAATAGCCTTATTTTGAATTCATCGGCCCGACCCAAGGCCGTAACCAATTAATTGGCCCACCCCCTAAGGCCGCGACAAACCAATCGGCCCAAGACCCAACCCCACCAACCAATCGGCCAATTGACGACCCAAGGCCAACCACCAACGGCCCAAGGCGGCCTGACCAGGCCGACCCGAGGCCGCAACCAACCAATCGGCCCGACCCAAGGCCGCAACCAACCATCGGCCGACCCGAAGGCGCGACGACCAATCGGCCCGACCCAGGCCACGACCACATCAATCGGCCCGACCCAAGGCCCCCAACCAATCGACCAACCCGAGCCACGACCAATCGGCCCGACCCAGGCAAGTGCAATCCAATCGCCCGACCCCAGGCCGCAACCAACCAATCGGCCCACCCAGGCGCGCAACCCAACCCGACCCAAGGCCGACAATCCCACTTGGCCCACCCAAGGCCGCTAACCAAGACCCAACCAATCGGCCTAACCCACGGCCACACCATTAAGTACCTCGACCGAGGCCCGCAAAAAAAAAAATTCTCTCCACCCATCATGTACTGTTTGTTCATCGAGCTCACTGTTCGTGTTTTAGCATGACTAGGATACTTGAATTGATCAGCCGACCAGCTTTGCCTAGACCGAGACCGTGACGTTTATCTCAACCAAACCAACCATTTGGTACTTGAAACATGCCTAAACGTTCCGGTACCTTACCCGTTATATCCCCTGGAGCTACTTCCTATGCCTTGGATACCAGGATTATATCAACCTTGTTTGGATAAACTATCGACCTTTGCTATGAATTGCTTGTTTGCTCTTGAAATCATGTACCACTGGTCGCACTACTTTGCATTTCAACGTGTGTCTAGTTCCTTGAACTTACCCCACCATCTTACCATCATCTCATCATCATTCACCCTTTATCAACCCTATCCACGATTTCATGTCGCCTCAATCTGTGATAGATTTGAGGGGATTACCTATACCCTTAATCTGGGCAACCACTTCTTATTATTGTCGGTGCGACTTTACACGACAAGCTACACGACAACAAGGGGCAAATGTAGACACCAAATTTGGGTCTTACGACACCACCCCCGTGCCCCACATCTCATCTCATCGCAATCTAACCCTACCTCACCACCTAAACCTTACACACTTAATTATTTATTAATTACCTTATAATTAATAAATCCACATCTCAACCCTACCACCTCACCTCGCCACCTCACCATGACCTAGCCCTAACCCTAAACTAACCTAATTAAGACCTATGACTTGGTCCAGACCCACACCCATGACTCATCACCCCTCACCCACATCAAAACGAGCCTAATAATGACTTGACCAAGCCCACAACTGACCCCTCGGGAGAAAAGGAGGGAAAGTTGGCTATTTTTAGTAAAAATAGCCAACTTTGACTTGACCGACATGCCGGTCCCTACTCGACCGCCGTCGGTTATGCAACCACCATCGGTTCCCTGTAAATGACCTACCCCAACCAAAATGCAAGGATCCAAATTCATTTGCGAAGAAAGAGACAAGTGAGAGAGAGAGAGAGAGGTTGCAGAGAAGAGCATTGAGTCCAAGATCATGGCGATCAACGAGATCACTGTCACACTCATCCAAGCATTGGGAGAGTCAGAGGATAGCTTCATCAGCTCACTTTCGATTGTCGGATCATCCCACCTGAGCTTTGCCTTCGTCACCACATTCCTCGGACCTGTATCCTCATCAGAAAAAGTAGTAAGTAGTATCTTGTATGCTTCTAGACTCCACTTCGTGAACTTTTGATTCATAGTAATTATAAGCTCACCCCTGGATCTAACACCCGGCAGCACCCTGCACCTAACCTTCATTCATCCATCCCTATATTGCCCAGAAGATAGCTTTCTCACTCTCTGAGTCTTCTCCATTGCCTTACTATTCCCCCTAACCATCTACCAACCTTAAAAACCCCATAACCACCCTACAATCAACCTCTACCCAGAAGCCCCTAAATCACTGCCCCTACCGATATCGGTTATCCCCTACCGGTAGCGGTTTTATAACCGCGGTCGGTTATCCAGTGACCGGCATCGGTCACTGTGACTTATACCAAAACCAACCTTTCACCTATTTATCTCCTAACAACCTCAGATCTCAGCTGGTCTATCCCTGTAACTTGATCTGAACGTATCAATAACCAGTGACCAAACAAACAGAATGACATTTTATTATTGGTAGTTTAGTCTCTATTGCTTTTAGTAACGAGGTACCTAAATCGTGATTTCACAATAGCTTCTTTATTATCATTTGCAATAATTTATATTAAAAGGGAACTGACCACCTTCGAAAGGAAGTTTAGTATTTCTTGGGCCCAAGGCAGTTCCCTTACTTATTGTCTAACTAAAATCGGTGGTCTTGCATTCTTATTTATAGGTAGTCCTTCCCGGTAGTCCTTCCCTCTCTACGGACAAAAGGAGTTCTTCACACCCTCGGTGAAAAGATAGAAGTAACTCTATTCTGATCTCTCTACGGTATAAGGAGCTCCCAAATAGCTCTTGCTCTTGTTTGCTTGCCCTTTGTGTTGTTTGACCCTTTTTCCTTGATCAAATTTATTATAACCTTCCCACTTTGAAGTGGATGAATTTTATTTTCTAATTGTAATGTAAAAAAATGTTGCATTGGCATGGAAGGGTTGAATCTCATTTGTGCAATGTAAGAAATTATTATTTCATAATCTTTTTGAAAATAACATGACGAGAATGAAATCACTTCGTATTTGTATATTGAAATCCAAAGAAAGAAATAATTTGTTATGTATGGCTAGAAATCAATATTTGAAATACCTTCCATTCTCAAATTGTGTTGTTATATCAAATTAAAGTTACTTTTTTTTTTTTTTTAAAATGATATCTCTCGTGTGAAAAGAAAATACGTATGGAAGGAAAGGGCAACGATTCATTCTCTGCATTTATTTAAAATTGGAAATATCAATTGTTGTTTTTACTCTTGGAATGAGTGGATAAGTCAATTAATTGCTTTATACAAGAATAAAATTCCTTATATAAGATTTGATATGATTCCCATGCTTAAGAGTTGCAAAATTGCTAATTAAAGCTGTTAGTAAATGATCTCTGTTTTATCTACAAATCTATCAATTAGATTTATCAAATAAATGTACAGCTCAATTTATAACTTGTAATCAGATATGAAACATTATAATTCAGATGTAATAAGCTCTAATGAACTCAATTTGACCTCAACATCAAAGAAAGACATTTTAGAACTTCATAAAAATCAATTTTAGAACTTGTTGGACCACTTTCCTGTCAAAAGTTGTAAAAATATGAAATACACTTCAATTAACAAATTGAACCTTGAAAATACTCCTAAAATTACCCAAGATCAATCCTCCATGTTCAATTTACATGTTGAGAAGAAGAAAAATCAAAATTGAATAAATCTTATAAGTTGGAAAAATTGCCGTTTAAATGCAAAACCTTGCAGATCAATTTCTTAAAATTGACCCTCAAAAATTCATCAAAATATAAAATTTATGATTTCTATGCAAAGAGGACTCTGAGAGCTTTCCGGAAAGTCCTTGTTTTCCCAAAATTTAGTTTCTATCAAAAGTTATGGCCATTTGAAGTTTTTACTTCAAAATGGCCATCCAAAATAAATCTAACCTTATTAAAATCAAAATTTGAACTTTGGAATTTTTTTTTCCAAAAATTTCGTATCCCCACAACACTCTTATCCAATCATTTTTCACCACATGGCACTTCAGAGGGGTGAATCTATTGAAAAAATTAACTTTTGAAAAATTTTCCTTTGGGAAAAATTTCCTAATTTTCTCATGACTTTGCGGCCCATGACCAATCACGTGTTGACACGTGGCTTGGCGAGTGCACAAAATAAAATTTGAAAAATTAAATTTTTTCCTTTTGGAAAAATTTCATCATTTTCCCCATGGCCCCGCACACCCACAACCAATGGGGTGCTTGACATGTGTCCTAATGGATGCACGGGCCCGCATAAGTCATTTTGACTTTTAAACTTTTTTTGCTCAAATCACAACTTTTCTCTACCTCTCCGCCGACCCACGTCCAATCACAGGATGCCACATGGAACTTTTTGCATGGGCAGAGGTTTTGAGGAAAAATTTCCTTTGGAAAATTTTGGGTTTTGACCTTGGAAAAATTCACAAATTTTCCCATGACCTATAGGCGTTCGACACATGGCACTAGGGCATCGGTGTGTGCACGGACCTTTTGTCCTCTTAGCACTTTTTGGTGATTGAGAATTAAAGTCTCAACCCACTCTACTGGCCCATGACCCTTCTAGCCAACCGGAGCATGCCACATGTCTCCTTCGTCGGCCATGGCGTGCAGAGGTGTTTTGCGCCTTGCGCCTAAGGAAGGGAAAATTTCTCCTTGAAACTCCGTTGCCCCATAACTTGAGTTTTACAAGGAGTTAGAAGGACTTATTTATATGGTTGGAAAGGTCAAAAATTTCCTATTCAATGAGACTAATTTAGGAAATTTTTTATGATTCTAAGAGTGTGAAAAATCAAGTTGAATCTTGTAATCTGTTAGGGCAGGGAGGAGTGAGAATTTACTCTCTAACCTAAGTGATGAATTTTATCCCTTGTTTTGACCTTGTGCTTGTTGTGAGATGTTGTAGAATCATTTCTGCAAGTCAATCTTGATTGTTAACCTAAACCTGGTTTGTGATAACTATGATCTTGTAACCCCCTTGCTAACACTCTTAATAAAAAAAAATTATTCCATAATTTTTCCTAGCTAAACCTAGTTTGTTTCTTGGTCTCAAGTGGTAGTTTGAAGTGGCATTACAATTGGTAGTGAATCGGATACCTATATACACCAACATGTTAACATTCTATACAAAAAAATCTAAAGAGGAACTTGGTGCCTTTACATGCTTTAGGTGAGCGCTCATCTCGGGTTAAGTGATGTGCCAAGCACGCTGGGTTATTCACATGATAAATTTTAGGTTGGATCATAGGTTTAATCTTATATATAGACCTACACCACCCATGCAAGACCATCTCTTCCACCATGAATGGTCTACTATGAAGAACACTTTTCAATCATTACAAGAGGGCCAAACCATGCGAATAACAAAAGTACCGGTTTGATGAGTTATATCCCTACCCATTCGAAAAATCTATCTATAGGTACCTTTCCCAAGAAAATTTGATTTTCCAAAAATTTGACAAATATAATGGAAAAGGTGACCCTCATGACCATATTAAAGATTTTTATATGACATGTCAAGAGGTGGCATTCAATGAAAATTATCTTATGCGCCTCTTTCCACAAAGTTTAGGAGAAACAATGTTAGAATGGTTTATACACATCCCTAAGGGATCCATATCAACATGGCTAGAACTAGCATAAATTTTCGTATGACACTTATATTTTAATATAGAGAATGATGTCACCATGTTAGATCTCTGTAATTCCAAATAATGAAACATAAAAAACTTTGCTACATTTTTACAACAATGGAGAGGATTAGCTAGCCGCTTTCCTTGCTCCATACCCAAAAATAGTTAATAGGCATATTTGTTCCCAACCTCCATCCAGACATTGCATTCCACTTGCAAATGTATTGTGGCAAGATGTTCAAGAGGTAATCAAAAAAGGGAGTCAAATTGGAAAATAATTGCTAAGCTAGGGGACTCTAAAACCTTTCTCCCATGATCAAAACAATTCCAAGTCTAACAAAAAACCAAGGTTTGTTCATAATAAGAACAAAAAAATTCATTGATGATGGGATAGTAGACTACAAGTGATTATAATTCATTCAGAATCACACACCCTTGAAACTTGCAAAGGGAAATTTACCTCACGAGTATAAACGACGTACTTTTACCCCTCTATCGAATCCATATCATCCATACTAAAACAACTAGAGGCCGTAAACATGGTAAAGTACCCTAAAACACAACCCTATGGGGATGATGCACCTAAACCTTCATGGTTTAGGGAGAATGAATTCTACGGGTTTCACTGTAAACAAATCATAAAAATGACAAGTGTTTAAGATTAAAACACTATATTAAAGACCTATTCGAAAATGGAGATATTGAAGTAGACTCTGCTTTGTCACCTGCAAATATCCAAATGAGAGCTTAGGGATCTTCAAATATCCTTTTCCAAATCATGAAGAAAATAAAAATTTAGATTAGTAACAATCGTCTCGAGAATAAGAATGCTAACTATATGTCAAACAAAGACCATTTTGATGCCTTGATAGGTTGTGTTGACCCACTCATTGAGCAAATCAATACAATTAGAATTAAAATAAGAGAGTGTTCCATGTCAACATGACAAGCTCACCTTTTATACATTCCAAACCTACTCCCCTCCTCCTCAAGAGAGTCATTATGATGCGTTAGATCAACTAGAAAAGACTACAACTAAGATTTCAATCTTAGACCTTCTAAATATTTCTAACGTCTATAAAGATATACTTTGTAAAACCTTACAGGGATGAGAAGTCTCTATTGATGTTGACCCTACTCATTTACAAGCCATGGTAGTGCAAATCACTCCCACAAGACACACAATCTTCACTTTGATAGAAGCCTTAATCGGAAATCCCTCCCATAACCTACCCTTACATATTGAGGTAAAAATCAAGAGTAAAAAGTGTTGAGTTATGGAGCTCAATTACTTCAGATTAGCATGTAATATGAAACTTACTAGAAAACATAATGTAATCGACATCGGTCACCTATGAGCGACATCGGTCAGAAAGGAACAACCGACATTGGTTAGGGCTAACCGATGTTAGTTACCTATGTGTGGGTGTTTTAATTAACTCACGGGAATTAGATCTATTTTTAGTATTAAAGCATATCTATTGATTGTAATTACATGGATAAGTTCCCTAAGTTTTTATATGCCTATATAAGCATGAAAGCTATGGTTTAGAAGTAAGATTTGAGAATAACTTGAAAAAGTTGATGATTATTGTGAGAATAATTGTGAGAGAGAGAATTCTTGGAGAAGAAGCAAAAGCTTGAGTGAAAGACAATACTATACATCTGAGAGGTGTGGAAGATTGTAAATATTCAATTATATATCTTGTAAAAGATTTGGATAATAGATTGGTGTGTTTCTTGGTGGAAGTAGCCCATAATATGTGAACCAAATTAAATCGGTGTTGATTTATATCTCTTGTTTTGTATAATTCTTTTGGTAGAATATCCACTTTCATTACATGTATGTTTAGATATGATATATTATCTATACAACCTTGTGCTAACCCCAACAAATAGTATCAAAGATTTGTTTGAGGGTTTTGTGTGTTGAAATATTTACTCATAGAGGGTTTTCTGATTGAGTGGGAGCTACAACAATGGTAGAAGAAAACAAATACAAGGTAGAGAAGTTTGACGACCAAAATTATCAATTATGGAAGATGCAGATTGAGGATTATCTGTATCAAAGAGATTTGTATTTACCATTGGATGAGAAGTCTAGACCTACGAAGATGACTAATGAAGAATGGAATATTCTTGACAGAAAGGCTTTGGGATCTATAAGATTGAGCAGACACATCCATGGCCTCCAATATTACGAAGCGAATTCTACGATAGGGTTAATGAAATCTATTACTAATTTATATGAAAAACCTAGTTCTTCAAATAAAGTTTATTTGATGAAGAAACTATTTAGTTCTAAGATGCATGAAGGTGGATCTACATCTTGTCATTTGAATGATTTCTGATATATTGTAAATTAGTTAAAATCAATTGATATTCTCGTTTGATGATGAAGTGAAAGAACTTTTATTCTTATGTTCTTTTCCTGATAGTTAGGATAACTTGGTAATGACTATTAGTAATACAACATCTACTAATAATATTTTGAATTTTGATGATGTGGTTAGTATAATCTTGAATGAATAAATTCACAAGAAGAGTACAGAGGAATCGTCATCTGGGAATGCTTTGAATGTAGAAAGCAGGGGCAGGAAGAAGGAGAGATCCAAGAGTAAGAGTAATGGGAAATCAAAGTCAAGGGATAACAGATCTAAATCTAGAGGTAAGGGAATTACCTGTTGGAAATGTGGAAAGAAAGGACATGCAAAGAAATATTGTTGGTCAAAGGATAAAGAGAACCAAAAACTAGATAAAGGTAAAGAAGCAAATCTTGCTGCAACAGAGGTAATGCAAGATGCTCTTATTCTTTCTTTAGATAATATAATTGAATCATGGGTTTTAGATTCAGGAGATTCTTTCCATGCAACCCCTAATAAGGGTTATTTTAAAAATTATGTCCAAGGCAATTTTGGGCTTGTTTATTTGGGTGATGATGAGCCTTTGTAGTATTACTTTGGTAAAGGGAAGTTCATCTAAAATTGTAGAATGAACATACATGGGTATTGAAAGATGTGAGACATGTGCCAAGCCTCATGAGGAATCTTATTTCTACAAGGTAACTAGGTAAATCTGGTTGCATGGTTACATTTACAAGAGAATCTTGTAAAGTCACCAAGGGTGCTATTGTTGTGGCAAGAGGTAAGAAGGTAGGAACGTTATATTTATCTACCTGTGTTACTGATTCCTTTTCTGCATTATCTACTTCAAATTCAGATACATGTATGTGGCATAATCGGTTGGGCCATATGAGTCAAAAAGGAATGCAGATCTTAAAGGCTAAGGGTAAGTTATCATATTTGAAAGATTTAGATCTTGATTTCTGTGAGCATTGTGTTTTTGGAAAGTAAAAGAGAGTGAGATTTCTCAAAGTTGGGGCAACTAAGAAGGAGTAGAAATTGGAGCTTGTACACTCAGATGTGTGGGGACCAACTTAGGTAGCTTCTCATGGAGGATCCCAATATTATGTTACTTTCATTGATGATGTTACAAGAAAGGTATGAGTTTATTGTATTAAACATAAATATGATGTTTTTGAAACTTTAAAAATATGGAAATCCCTTTTTGAGAATGAATCAAATTCAAAGTTAAAGTGCCTTAGATCTAACAATGGTGGTGAATACTTGTAGTAAGGATTTCAATGATTATTATTTAGTGAATGAGATATGTAGAGAAAGAATGGTTCTAAGAACACCATAGGAGAATGGTGTTGTAGAAATAATGAACATGACAATCATGGAATGTGCTAGAAGTATGAGGATACATTCTAGATTTCCCTTATAGTTTTGGGTAGAATTAGTTGATACAACATTTTATTTGATTAACAAAGTGAGCCTTCAAGTTCACTAGATAGAGGAATAAAAGAGGAATCTTGGGTCGGAAAAGAGGTAGATATTTCTTTTCTTAAAGTTTTTTGTTTAGAAGCTTTTGTGCATATTGATAAGGAAAATAGGAAAAGTTGGATGCAAAATCCAAGAGATGCACTTTCATTGGTTATGGATCTGGTGATTTTGGATTTTGATTTTGGGATTTAGAGAATTCTAAAATTATTAGGAGTCGTGATATTGAATGGAATGAAAAGAGAATGTATATGGATCAAATTTTGGTACCCAAGGATGAACCGGTTGAGAAGTTTGTGAATGAAAATGAAATCTCAGATTTAAAAGTAATACCGATAGGGTTACACAATAACTAGTGTCGGTTGACCCCTAATTAACATCGATCATCGAATCGGTATCGGTTACATATAATAGCCAAACTGGCATCGGTTAGTAAAACTGATTTTGGTTACAGGTGACTAGTGTTGGTCACTAACATATTTGGATACAAATGTCCAGGAGGTCTAGAATGAGCCTCCAGTACCCCAAACTCCTATGAGAAGGTCACAAAGGGTAAGTAAACCTCCAAAAATATTTACACCTTCTCTATTTTATTTATTATTGATTGATAATGGTGAACCAAAGAGTTTTGAAGAAGTAATGTAGGATGAGACCCATGTCCAATGGAAGCATGACATGGATGAGGAGATGGACTCCTTGGAACAGAACCAGACTTGGGATTTGGTTAAGTTGTCAGTAGGTAAGAGGACATTACAAAACAAGTGGGTTTACAGGATCAAGGAAGAAGAGGGTGGACATAAAAGGTACAAGGAAAGGCTTATAGTAAAGAGATTTACACAGAAAGTAAGTATTGACTTTGGTGAAATATTTTCTCTTGTTGTAAAGATGACTTCTATTCGTCTTGTATTGAGTTTAGTTGCAGAGACATGATTTACATTTAGAGTAGTTAGATGTGAAGACATATTTTATTCATGGTGATTTGGATGAAGATATTTATATACATTGCCGCATGGGTATGAAGTCAAGGGTAAGGAGAAATTAGTTTGCGAGGTTGAAAAAGAGCCTATATGGGTTCAAACAAGCTCCAAGGTAATGGTACATGAGGTTTGATAGTTTTATGCATGAGCATAGTTACTTGAGATGTGAATTTGACCATTTTGTTTATTTAAAGAAACTTGAAAGTGGGAACTATATTATTTTGTTACTGCATGTGGATGATATGCTTATTGTAGGATCTAGTATGCAGAACATTGGTAAGCTTAAGGTAAAGTTAGCTCACACATTTACTATGAAGGATTTAGGAGCTACAAAAAGAATCCTTGACATTCAAATAGACAAAAACATGAAGAATAAGAAATTGTATTTGTCTCAGGAGGATTATATCTACAAGGGTTTTAGAAAGTTTCAAGATGTAGAATGCAAAATTTGTTAGTACACCTATGGCTGGACACTTCAAATTGAGAAAATATCAGTGTCCTTCATCACATGAGGAGGTCAAATACATGACACAAGTGCCATATGATTTATTAGTTGGGAGTCTCATGTATTCTATGGTTTATGCACATGGACATTGCACGATAAAGTGGGAGTTGTGAGTAGATATATGAACAATCCAGGTAAAGAGCATTGGAAAGCAATCCAATGGATACTCAGGTATTTGAAAGGGACATCTAGCATGTAGTTATGCTATGGAGGTTCATATATTTCATTATGTGGCTATGTTGATTCAGATATGGCTAGAGATCTGGATGGTAGGAAGATCACTATTGGATATATTTTCACAAAGGTAGGTGGGATGGCGCAGCATGGATTTCAAGATTACGTGAAGGTTGTGGCTTTGTCTACTATAGAGGTAGAGTATGTTACAACTACAAAGGCTAACAAGGAGATCATATGGATGAGTAGGTTCATGAAAGATTTGAGAAAGGAGAAAGATGATTGCAAATTATTCGATTCAATCATAAAGGTGCAATTCATTTGCAAAGAACTCAGTGTTTCATTGAAGAACGAAACACATTCAGTTGAGGTATCACTTCATATGACATGTATTGGAGGATGGGTAGTTGAATCTAGAAAAGATTCATACGAGTGAAAACCTTGCGGATATGCTAATGAAGCCATTAAAAAGGAGAAGTTGGAGCTACACTCCACTTCTATTGGTCTTTGAGTTTGAGACTTGAAGAGGAAGAAACAAAGCTAAGGAAGGATTCAAGAATGAAATTGTACATGTATAATGCAATAATTAATCTCCAAGTGGGATATTGTTGAGTTGTGGAGCTCAATTACTTCGAATAGCATGTAATATGAAACTTGTTGGAAAACATAGTAACCGACATCAGTTATGGAGGGACCGACATCATTCGACAAGGGGGAACTAACATCGGTTAGGGTTAACCAACGCGATTACTGTGTGTGGGTGTTTTAATTAACTCATGAGAATTAGATCTATTTTTAGTATTAAAGTAGATCTATTGATTTTAATTGCATGGATAAGTGCCCTAAGTTTGTATACACATATATAAGCATGAAAGCTAGGGTTTAGAAGTAAGAATTAAGAAGAACTTGTAAAATTTGATGATTATTGTGAGAGAGATCATTCTTGGAGAAGAAGAAAAGCTTGGGTAAAAGACAATATTGTACATCTTTGAGGTGTGGAAGATTATAAATCTTCAATTGTATATCTTTTCAAATATTTGTATAATATATTGGCTTTTTTCTTGTGGACTTAGCCCACACTTTGGGTGAACCACATTAAATCTAGTGTTGATTTATATCTCTTGTTTTGTATAATTCTTCTAGTAGAATATCTAATTTCATTGCATGTATGTTTAGATCTGATATATTATATGTACAAAATTGTGATAACCCCAACAAGAAGGTCAAGAGAGTGCTTGTGGATGGTAGATTGGGTCTTAACATTTGTAATCTTAAACTAGTTTGTTAACGAGGTGGTAAAAATTTGATTTGGAGACAAAGGTCATCACCATAAAGGCGTATGACAATAAAGAAAGACAATCAGCTAGGATGATCACTTTCTCATTAGAAGTTGGTCCTATAACCCATGATACAAAGCTCCATGTCTTGAACCCGGAGCTTCCTTACAACATCTTTCTCGATCACCCATGGATTCACGCCATGTAGGATGTGGAGAGTATAATATTTAGCAAGCCCTTATGGTTCAAAACATTTTTCTATCAACCCAAACACCCAAGAGACCATGCTATAAATTCCAAAGATCAGGGGAGAATTACCCTTTTGACAATTTCACTTCCAAAGGCTTACTAGAAGATGAAAGAATCCTCAATGACATTATATTTTATCCTCAAGATGATGAAATGGCTTTGTGTTATAAGTCATATAGGCATGTTATTCCTAATAGAATAATGCTTACTATGAGATACCAAGGACATGGTTGTAGCCACCAAGAACAAGGTCCATTAGAAGCTCTTTCAATACCTCATCACATACTTGGGTAAATCAGGTATTGGCATCCATTTGTATGAATCTCACCCTTGAGACAACGATTATGTTTATTATGAGAGTGAGGATAGTTTGTCCAAAAATGAAAGCAAAATAGATTCCCGATGTAGTCTTTACGAAGAACTCACCTCTACGAACCTAGTTTCTACCATGGCTATCCTTACCATAACCCCTATTACACCCATCGTATCCCTTATCAATCGACTTTAAATCTCATCTACCTATCACTAGTGAATTGGGATCAACAACAACACATATCTATTGACATGTTTCGTAATGATGAGGCTATTGGCAGTTCTCGGGCATCGAGAGATAACATTTCAAGAAATTATCACAAGAAGGGGTTATCCATTCAGCTTAATGCACGTGCATACTTCAAAGAGGAAGTAGAGTTGTGTGGACACTTAAGCAAAAATGTAAGCAAGGAAAGAGTTCCAAAGAAAACCCTTGCGAGAAATAAAAGGGGAATCCCTATAATGAAAACCTCTTTGAGGCGTTTGTGGAAAAATAAGAAAAACAACCCATGTAAGAGATAATGTACCCATATAAAGATGATGATGAGTTCCTTGAACCACTTTTTGTAGAGGAGGATCTCAATCTCCATCCCGATCCTACACGCATGGGGGATAAGTCAAAGCTACTAGTGGAAGATAAAATAGATGTTAACATCGACACAAAGGAGTTGGAGAGGATAGTGAAGTTGGGAGCTTCACTCTCATGCCAAAGAACATAAAACATTCATAGGGTTCTTGAGAGAGTATGCACACATATTTGCTTGGTCTTATGCCGACATGCCAGATTGGATTTTACATTAGTGGTATAAAATCTTGTTGTGCACCCGTGATGCAAAGCCCATCAAACAAAATCTCCGAAGATGCATCCTCACGTCACCTTATCGGTAATGGAAAATCTAGAAAACCTATTAGAAGTAGGCTTCATCAGTCTTATCGACTACTTAGAGTGGATTTCTAATGTGGTACTAGTTCCACCAAGATGTCGTGTGTGTACTTGATTTTAGAGATATTAACAAATCTTGTCCCAAGGATGAATTTACTCTCCTTGACATTGACATGATCATCAATTCTAGTGCTGGTTATGAGATGTTATCATTCATGGATGGCTTCTTAGGTTATAACCAGGAAAATATTTCAGAAAGATCAACACAAGAAAATTTCACAACCCCATGGGGAACGTTTCTACTAAGTTATGCCCTTTGGCCTTAAGAATGTAGGCACTACATATCGTAGGGCAATGATGGTAATATTTCATGACATGATAAGTGACATCATGGAAGATTACGTAGATGATATACTACCTAAATCTAGAACTTGGGAAGATCACCCAAATATTTTACGACGTATCTTTCAAATGCTTCTAAGATATTACAAAGTCAGCCTTAACCCAAAGAAGTGTGTCTTCAGTGGGCAGTGTCTATATGGGAAATTACTAGGATTCATTATGTTAAGGAGAGGAATAGAGGTGGACCCCACAAAGGTCACGACCATCACAAAGTTTCCTCCTCCTAAGAATATTAGACAACTGCATAGCTTACAAGGAAAAATTCGTGCCATTAGAAGGTTTATTTCACAACTAGCGAGACAACTTGACGAGGCCATAAATTGGCCATAAATTACCATTATTTTTCCTTCCAAGTTACCTTTTTTTCATCTCGCTTTTAGTGATTTCAGCTAAAATTGAGATAACCATAGGAAAATTTTGGAAAAATCTCTTAAAAATTCCCTTTGAAAGAGATCTTCGGGTTGTCAGGTTTTCATTACATGAAAACATGTTCCTTGCATGCAACATGTCTCATGTTCCCCGAAACCCGAAACCTGATTTCCTAAGTCCATTGTGTCGTGTTTTCGAACTTCCAAGCATCGGAACATGCTTTTCCAAATACATGTTTTATGTCGTTTGTTTCCTAAAACCTCGAAACCCAATTGAATCAAATCCTTTGTATCGAGTTTTCGGATGCTCCAAGCATGATGACATGTCATTAATGTCAAGTTTTCTACAGCTTGGTTGGCTCACGCCAAGTGAGGTGTAATTAATGTTAGGTTGTTATAAATAGTTGGTTTTCCACGTCATTTGTTACCTTATCGCTTTTGCTGCGTTGGATATCCATGTATGATTCTTCTACCTCCAAACCTCGATCGAGATTCCCGATCGATTTTTCCATCCGTCTATGATCATTTTTGAGCTTGTTGAAGGTACTCTTCTCTTATGTCTATTTTGAAGCTTTTTGGGTTATTTACGAGGTGTTTGTTTAGGGTTTCCATTTAATTTCCTCCCCCATTTTGGTTTAGGGTTTTTGGGTCATTTTCCTTGATTCTTGTCTTATTCCCATATGGGTTCTTGTTTGAAATTCACCCCTAGGTTATTTACTTATTTTTCATAGGTTGTACCCTGTAGTTTTCAAAAGAGTCTGAAATTCCTAAGTGATCATGAGGTAGGAATTTCTCATATCTTGACATGTCAGAAACCTGATATATTTGTTTCAGGTTTTACATGTTATTTAACATCTTGTTTCTTCCACCTTGTTTCAGCTTTGGCTAGGTTCTTGAAATCCATCAAGATCTGCAGCGTGTGTCGATTTTCTACCCGCTCGACATCATCCGAGGTTCCCCGTGTGTGTTGGGCTTTCCCACTTGTCCAACACATCCTCACTTCCACAAAGTGTCAAGTTTTCATCAATGCTCAACATGTCCTAAGTTTCAACATACACTCCATTGTGTCAGGGTTTCCTAAGGTGTTTTACAAGTCTCAAAAGACGAATAGTGTGGTGGGTCAATGCAATTGTCTAGCAAACTTTCAAGCTCGATTGCTCTTCTAGAAATCATCAAGGCATTTTTGAGACTCCTCATGTCGACCCCAACCAATCTAAGGATAGTCGATAGGACAAGAAATATGAAGTATAAGTATCAAAGATGGAGTCTCCTTCTTACATAAGTTGTAATTATGACATTCGAGACACAGAGCTTGGCAATATAGATATGGAGGAATTTTGACACATAATTGAGGATTCTTCTCATAATTCCTAGATGAAGTCGATAGTCAACAATGGTCTCCCTCTTACAGTAGGATTTCCAATATCACTCAATGCCCTGAATTCATCCTAGCCTATGCTTCTAACTATGACTTAGCCTCCTACTCAGTAAGAAATCAAGCATGAGAGTCTATAGTGAAATTGGATGGAGGTTACTTTGATCAACTCCTAAGGTTTCCCGACTTTGAGGAATATGTTGATTTAAACCTTCAATCAGCACAAAAGGCTTGGGACAAAGATCGGAAGACTCGCATCAAGAATGTAAACAAGAAGTTCTTGATCAAGGATAAGCTAGCCATTTCTAGGTTTCCCAAGTCGGTCCCTAGAAGTGATTTCATTCTTGAAATCAGTGATATCATCACCCTGCTGAGTCGATTATTTGGACTCCTAGAGTCAAGAGATTTCCAAGGGTGGATGTACCAGTTCATGGTCATCATAAAGAAGAATGACCAAGGGATTGATTGGGGTAGCCTAATAAGTGACGAGATAGACTCCCAAATGAAAATAGTCTTGTCTACCGAATAAGTTCTATATGATGTCATACATCACCTATGTAACAACATGCATGAGAAACTATCCAGGGCTAGATGCAAAGGGAAACTAGGCAATAGAACACATATATTGGTACTTCCCTCAACTAACAATAAAAGGGTATGAAGATCAATATAGAAGAGTGAATGACACCTTCTTCTATGAAAACATTTGTAGGTTGAATCCTGATATGAGGAAAAGAAGGGTTTCAATGAAGCATGGGCTGAAGTGTCAAAATGGGGTTGCATCTTCTTACAATTCAATAATTTTACCTATCTTCAAGTGGTAAGGTTCCATGGTAACCCTTTCCATTTTCCCAGTTCCTGGTGACAAACTGATCTCGATGGAGTTAGTCGGACAATTGTTGGATATTCACAAATTCTAACAAAGTAGGCACAAAGCTGCCATTTCCTTCCTATTTCCATTGGAAGGTATACATGCTCTATAATGCTTAAGGCCAAGAATGTGGTGCATGAGCTACAGGGAAAAATTGAAGAAACATATGAAGCTCGGGAGGGATTCAACTTCTAAGGAGTCCTCAAGTCATATGGAACCTTGTATCTACATGTGCCCAATGTGGAAGACATCCGGGTTGATTTTCGGTATGAAGTTGACATCTCAAGAAAGGACAACAAGAGACTAACGCTTGAAGAAATCTAGATGTTAGATCTAGCTAATATCCCCTCGAAGGCACCATGGATAATGAAAGTGTCCTGACACTATGTACGAACAACAAAATGGAGACCAACATGGATTCCCACCATTGATTGGTCTCATTCTTTGAAAAATATTCTATCACCGAAAGAGATGCTCGACTCTTGTTCATACCAAGGCATGGCTCATTTCTTAGGGAATGAGTTATAAGGAAAAGAGATTTTCAAAAATATCCACTTTAGAGGCAGGACCCTCCAAGGGAGAGAGGGAAGAGGATAAAAGCCCTACTAAGAGGCAGATAAAATTTAAGTTTGTCAGAAAAGGAGAAAAGCAAGGAGCCACATCATTTGCCACTCCTTCACAAATAGTTGAGATACTAGATTCACCTCCTCCACCAAAACAAGGAAAACTTCCTTCAGAAGATGAGGTTAGTCAACCTCTCATTTCTCCTTTTGTTGATTGCTCATCAGAGGTAAGTCTCTCTCTTACTTCTCAAGATTTGACTTCAGAATCTTTACCTCCTCCCTCCCAATCTTCCTCACCTCATATTTCTTCACCACTTTCATTAGCCATGGCTAGCATCTTCTCCAACCTCTCACCTCTCTTTGTTGGACCTAAGATGGCCATAGATATGCCTCCTCCTTCTACACCTTCATTCATTGAGTCTATCCCCATAGTCACCACACTTGCAGTCATCACTACTCCACAAGTAAACCTTCCTCCACCTATAGATGTAACCATAACATCTCCGATAGGGAAAATTTTTCCACCGTACCTCAATGTTTTTTTGATTAGACCCCAAGGAAGAGGAAGGTGGTAGTTTCTCTACCAGCCTTCGAATTCATTTCACTCAAGGTCTCTCCTTCAAAATCTGCCAAGAAACCCAAAATGGTTTCAAGGGTTTCAGTGGATGCCTCAGGGCATAAATTTGTAGATATTGCCACTCTCGACCAATAAAACCGAGGAGGATATAGTGGTCACTGATGATCAGATCACAAGGGTTGATCTGGGAAAGGTAACAACAAAAGGAGCACAACAAGATGTGTAGGATGCCATGAATGTGTTGTGCCAGGAGCTGAAGGAAATGAAGGTGAGCAAAGATGAGCTAAAGGAGAAAGTTGAATAGTTGATGGAGGTATTGCTCAAGCTCTCAAAGCCTTCTCAAGAAACACCATCATCCCCTACCCCTACTCCTATCGTGTTCAATTTCTCATCGGTACTTATGATAGAAAAGATCAATGAGAAGGGGAGAAAGGTTAAGGAATGGATTCGAGGCTACTCATACAAGGAAGAAAGTTCATTGATGACACAATGGAGGTTTATAAATCCTTGGAGGAGATAAAGAAGGATGGCAACAAAATGGATGATGAATTTTCACAGAATTTAGGAACCTCGAATTAATTTTTGAGGCTCTCAATACATTAAAACAGGTTCCATCCCGTATCCCGATGGAAAAAGGAATCATTCTACATGTGGATAAGCATTTCCAGCTAACCAAAGACATCAGATTTAGGATAAAGATTCTTAGTGAAGCTTGCAAGAAGTTGAGGGAAGCTAGAGATCAGTTGGTTGATGCCACGAATGACATAGAATAGGAGTTGTCTAGGATCTTCGCCAAGGTGTTGGATGAAAGCTCGAATATTCTACCTATTGATGATTTCTATAAAAAAATCCAAGAATCAATCCAACACAAACCAGCTTCCATCTTTGATCTGAAAACCATTGATAAGTTCATAAGGATTGAGAATGTTTTTTAATCACTAAGGAAACTCAATAAGAGATTGAAGAAACTTCCCGGCAATGCAAGCAAAACTCGTGAAACTTGCGAGGTTCTCGAGAAACCATTCAAGTGCGATAGATGAAGCTGAGATGCAAGGCATAATCCGAAAGTTCTAGTAATTTTGAGACAAGCAAGCTTCGCTAGAGGAAGACAAGGATGTTGAAACAAAATAAGCATAATGTTTCATGTCATTTCCATCCGAGAGATTGGCATGTCTTTTTATTTTTTTTCATCACATAGAAGCAATTTTTGACTTGTTCTCCGTGTGTGAGATTCAAGTAAAATAGGATTCTTGTTAAATGAATATTTTCTAGGATTTATCCTATTTTCTCTCTACTCCTATTATAAATAAGGGATATTCATGCATTCCAAGGAGGATATTTTTAGAAGATTGAGAGCTATTGTGAAGAAGAAGAAAAACTTTGTATTTTCTTTTAATCATTGAGGAATAGAAACAAGTGTTATTTTGTAAACTTTGTGTTGTGGGATTCATCTATCTTAAGAGATTGTTCTTACATACAAAATCTTAAGCTATTCTTTGTTTAGTGTTCTTGATTGTTTTAATCATTTCAAATATTACATCCATTATCTAAAACTTGTATAAGTATTTCTTGATCTCGTGTTTTCTTGAAAGAAAATACATTCCTCTCATTCCCTTTCCGTTATGTTTTGTCTATAATAGTTTCCTTTCTAATCCATTATATTTCTAAAACCGTAACATCTCCATCTCGTGTTGATGTGGATTTCGTGGATTGTATCCCAACCCCAATGGTTAGAATAATGTGAATATTGTAGATATTATTTATGCTATGTTTTAGATCACTAGTAAAAAGTTTCCTCACCTATCTTTGAGGAGGGATTTGATCCCGTGTATTGTGGTTGAACCTCATATTTTGGCCTAACAAAATATCCAACCAACACCTTTGAAAGTGGATTGAAATGTAATCTAGGAACTTATAGTTTTCTTAAGATAGAGTATAGGATATATATATTTTTAATTCTTTAGAAATATTTTGTTATCTATTTTGTTGACTAATCCTATTGATTATTTGGGAAAAGATGCAAAGTCTTGTGTATGTAGGCCATAAAGGAAAGATAATGCTAGTATTGGGAAAAGTGGAATTGATCATGAATAGTACATTTAAAATCAAATCTAATTTCATATTCAGATTCCTCTCAAAAAATTATGCAAGTTCAAAACAATAATCATCTCAATCCAAGGTCGCATGCAAAAGTTATAGTTGTTTTAAGTTAGTTGCGGAACTCGCAGAGTTAGTTCGAACTCACAGAGTTAGTTCCGGAACTTGCAGGTTTAGTTCCGGAACTCACAGTTTAGTTCCGAAACTCATAGATTTAGTTCTAGAACTTGTATCAATTGAATGAAAGTTAGTTCCAAAACTTTCAATTCATGGACAAATCAGATTTAGTTCCGAACTTGCATAAAAGGAATGACAACTTTAGTTCCAGAACTTGCATCAACAGAATGACAATTTTTGAGGGATTGTGAAAACTCAAAGATTCCAATGGGAAATATGAGAGAGTTTTTTGTTCATAGAAATGTGTTTAACAAAAAAATCATTTAGATTTGTTACAAGTTTTACCAATGAAGAGAGATCTAACTTTTAGTGAGTTGCAAATTCCGAGGAAACATGTATCAAACGAGCACTAAAATTTCCATAAACAGAAATAGAAAATTCAAATGGAAAATATGAGAGAGGTTTTTGTTCATAGAAATGTTTTTAACAAAACCTCATTCATATTTTTACAGGTTTTACCAATCAAGATAAATCTAACTTTTAGTGAACTACGATGAGAGAAAAAGCGTATTAGACAAGCGTCAAAAGTTCCACAATCAAAAACAGCAAAGTCAAATGGAAAATATAGGAAAGGTATTTGGTCAAAATCATATTTTGAGGAAAATACTCCTTCCAATAATGTAGAGGAATAAAATTATTATGATTCTTGTTACTAAAAAGTAAGGAGAAGATTTGGGAGTAAATCTTCCTAAAATAAGTGAGATAAGACTTTGACTCCAATAATATATCTCTCTCCATATTTTGTGGAGATGAAGATCTTAGTTGTTAGGATTAGAATAAAGATAAGATCATATTGTATTCCCAAAATAAAGGAGTTTGTTGGACACATAAATTATAAATGCAACTTTCTACACTTAGATATGTAATGCTTTTCTCCAAAGAAATAAAAATCTATTCTTTCCTCTCAAATATTTTGTAGTTTTGAGATCTCAGAAGTATGATTTAAATCCTCTTCCAAGGAATGAGGGCCACTCATTCTAAGGAAGATAGATCTGTGTATTTATGTTTATGTTTATTTATTTGTCTTTAATTCATTCTGTTGTATTGTTTTTATCGTTGTATTGTGAAAATTCATCTGATGTAAACTCGCATGTGTCGTTCAATTATGTTTATTTTTAATTCAAGTAATTTCATTTATGCAAGTTTCATTTATTTCATGAAAAATTTATTCATGCAAGTGTGCTTTCCTTTATGCAAGCGTGCCTTTATATTCCTGCAAGTGTGATTTCCTTTATGCAAGTGTGTTTACATTTCTGTAAGTGTGCTTTTAAATTTCTGCATGTGTGATTTATTTTATGCAAGTTTGGATTGTGTTTAAAGGATTTTCTTTCTAAGATCTTCTTCTCTTAATGAACATGGCCTTTGGAAACCAACCTGGATTGACATTATTAATTGTGAGGATTGATGAATCTCATCACAAGTTTCATACATTCACACATCTTCTTAAGAAGGATGTTCATTTCATTTGCATAAATGGAATGCCATTTTTGAAGATTGTGAAAACTTAGAGATTCCAATGGGAAATATGAGAGAATTTTTGTTCATAGAAATGTGTTTAACTAAAACCTCACTCAAATTTGTCACAAGTTTTACCAATGAAGAGAGATCTAACTTTTAGTGAGTCGTAGTCCAGGAAATGTGTATCAAACGAGCATTAAAAGTTCCATAAACAAAAACAAAAATCAAATGGAAAATATGAGAGAGGTTTTGTTAATAGAAATGTGTTTAACAAAAACATCATTCATATTTTTACAGGTTTTATGAATGAAGTGAGATCTAACTTTTAGTGAGCTGCAATACGAGAAAACGTGTATCGACGAGCACTAAAAGTTCCATAAACAAAATGAAAATTCAAATGGAAAATATGAGAGAGGTTTTTGTTCATAGAAATGTGTTTAACAAAATAATCATTCAGATTTGCTACAATTTTTACCAATCAAGATAAATCTAACTTTTAGTGAACTACGATCGAGGAAAAACGTATTAGATAAGCGTCAAAAGATCCACAATCAAAATAAACAAAGTCAAATGGAAAATCCGGGAAAGGTATTTGGTAAAAATAATATTTTGAAGAAAATCCTCCTTCCAATAATGTAGAGGAATAAAATCATTATGATTCTTGTTACTGAAAAGCAAGGAGAAGATTTGGGAGTAAATCTTCCTAAAATAAGTGAGATAAGACTTTGACTCCAATAATATATCTCTCTCCATATTTTGTGGAGATGGAGATCTTAGTTGTTAGGATTAGAATAAAGATAAGATCAGATTGTATCTCCCAAAATAAGGAGTTGGTTGGACACATAAATTATAAATGTAACCTTCCACACTTAGATATGTAATGCTTTTCTCTAAAGAAATAAAGATCTATTCTTTCCTCTCAAATATTCTATAGTTTTGAGATCTCAAAAGTATGATTTAAATCCTCTTCCAAGGAATGAGCTGGCCACTCATTCCAAGGAAGATGGATATGTGTATTTATGTTTATGTTTATTCATTTGTCTTTAATTCATTCTGTTGTATTGTTTTTATCTTTGTATTGTGAAAATTCAGTCTGTTGTAAACCTGCAGGTGTTTCGTTCAATTATGTTTATTTTTAATTCAACAATTTCATTTATGCAAGTTTCATTTCTTTCATGCAACATTTATTTATGCAAGTGTGATTTCCTTTATGCAAGCATGCCTTTATATTCCTGCAAGTGTGATTTCCTTTATGCAAGTGTGTTTACATTTCTGCAAGTGTGCTTTTAAATTTCTGCATGTGTGATTTATTTTATGCAAGTTTGGATTGTGTTTAAAGGATTTTCTTTCCAAGATATTCTTCTCTTAATGCATACAACCTTTGGACACCAACCTAGATTGACATTATTAATGGTAAGGATTGATGACCCTCATCACAAGTGTCATACATTCACACATCTTTTAAGAAGAATGTTCATTTCATTTGGGACCGAACAACAACAAGCATTTTCTTTTCTAAAATAATACTTGGCTAAAACCCTCATACTCATGCCGCCCATGGCAAGAGAACCCTTATTGATTTACATCTCTCTTTACAAATTTTGCGTTTAGGGCACTATTGGCACAAGATGATCAAGATCGAGAGAAAAAGTCAGTATACTATTTGAGTAGGACATTGATAGTATATGAGCTCAATTACCCACAAATCCGAAAGCTTGTATAGCCATGGTTTTTTCTTTCCAAAAGTTATGTCACTATATGCTTAACAACAAAATCAAGCTTATTTTAAATGTTGACCCTCTAAATTACTTATTTTCCAAACCTTCACTAATTGGAAAGATGGCCACGAGAGAATTGATTCCACATGCATTTAGACTCAGTTCCCCGCACTAATAATATAATGGAGTATGAAGCTCTCATCACAAGGATGAAGCTAGCTATCAAATGAGATATTAGATGAGTTAATTACATTGGTGATTCAATTCTTATTATCAAACATGTCACAAATGAATATAAGGTCAAGGATGAAAAGATTTTTCCATATAAAAGAATGGTCGATTCCTTGAAATAATTCTTTTGAAAGCGATATACCAAGAACTCGTAACAGAGCAAGATGCCATGGATACAACAGATCTATGTTAAACATTCTACCAGGGAAGAATGATATGCCATTCTTTGTTGAAAATATGAGAACATCAACATATGACATACTAGACTCTTGTTTAGTGTGTGAAGTTTTGGTCCCTTTTTCACCATGGTACGCTGAAATTTTTAACTATCTCCACAATGGAACCTTTCCCACTAACATTTCCCATGCTGAAAAATGAATCCTTATCCAACGTATAGCCCACTATATCCTAATTAGGGGCACCCTATTCCACCGAGGCTATGACGGGAATCTATTGTGATGTTTAAGTTTGGATGAATCTATCCAAGCAATCAAAGAGGTGCACGAAGGCATCTACGCGGCCCACACTAATGGGATCATCCTTGCAAAGAAATTCTTAGAGTAGGTTATTATTTACCTAACATGGAACATGCCTACTATAACCATGTGAAGAAATGCATGGAATGTCAAAATTATGACAACTTGATTCATGCGCCGACACACACATTCTTACATCCTATGACATTCCCGGCTGTTCTAAAAGTGGGGTCTCGATCTAATAGAAAAAATTAACTATGTCTCTTTAGACGGTCATAAATTCATCATTACCGTAATCGAGTAATGAAGTGGGTAGAGGTTGTTCCTCTCACCTATGTTGAAGGTGCCCAAATCTCTAAATTTATCATGAACCATATCATATGTCGATATGGTATCCCTTATGCTATTATCACTGATAATGGTAAACCATTTAAGAATAAAAAAATGAAAGTACTTTGCAAACTCTTTCAAATATCCCTCAAGTTCTCGACCCCCTATTACCCTCAAGGTAATGGGAAAGTTGAGGCTTACAATAAAACCCTAATTCACATTATGGAGAAGATGGTGAACAAAATAGGCCATGACTAATATTTACAAATTCACTCTACCCTCTCTGGCATTTAGATCTTCTATCCGCACCCCCATAGGTGTAACTCCATATTCCTTAGTATTGAGCATGGAAGCTATACTACCTCTAGAGATTGAGATCCATTTTTGCATATCGAGCTAAGGGACTACCTGAATGAAGAGGAAGACTATGAAGAGGAAGACTACGAGAGTAGATGAACTAGCAGAGTTGGAGAAATTAGATGAGAAAAAAATTCACTCTCTCAATCACTTGAAAGTATATCGGGATCGAGTGCAACGAAGCTATAATAAAAGAGTAATACCTCGTCAATTTGAGGTAGGGGATTTGATGTTAAAAGAGAATCAAAATAACACCAATAAGTACCGTGAAAAGAAAGGGAAATTTGAACCTAATTGGCTAGGACCATATGTTGTGGTTACCAAGTTTGGTTTAGGTGCCTATAAGCTAGCCCATGTAGATGGTCAAGAGCTTCAAGAACCCATGAATGCAATGCATCTTAAGTGCTTTATGCTTAAGTATGGGGTCTATAAAGTATCGAGAAAGGAAAAAAACATAAAAAATATAAATAAACAGGTGCATCTAATAGTGAAAACCATGCAATGGTGGCACTTTGGACAAGTCCTTTGGTGAAAATTGGTTTTCAACGCCAAGGGAGGGTCCATTATTCACAAGCATTTCAGGTTTAGGAGTACGACAACTTTGTCCTAAGCTAGTATTTTCCTTCATTTGAGTCCCTTGTGAGCTTATCCTTCTTTGCCTTGATCCGGCTAATCTTACCTTGTGAATGCAGAGAATTTAACTTTGAATGAACCCATCTCACACTAGGGGAAACTTCGCAGTGTCACTTCTGACATATACCACATGGAATTATTCCCTTGTACATCCCATCTAATGTTTGGGGCATCCACATTTCTTCATTTCCTTGCACATTCACTTCGGAAAATTGTTGAGAAAACATCAAAAAATTCATATAAATTTTGAAAATACCAAAACATACGATATGTCATTTGGAAAAATAAAATAATTAAGATACATTTTTTAGAAAACTCCAAAACAATAGAAATTTGTCTTCGAGATAAAACTAAAAATAACAAAAACGTCCTAAAATTGTCTCCGCAAAAACAAAGTAGTGATTTGATTACTTTTAACTATTGGTTTGTATGGTTTTAGTTGCATTATTTTTCATGTTGTATGCTTTAAATTAGATTTAATTTCTTACTTAGATGGAATGTCACTTTATTCTCAGTAGCATATTGCATTGAGTTCATTTTATATTGCATACTTGTAAATAAATGTGTTGCTTTGAATAGAGTTGTTAACTTGTGCTTGTCAATTTTTACTTGTACATTGTGTTATCGCTTCATCATCATATCACATATAACCATCACATCTATACATCATATATCAAAAATGCTAAGTTTACATCACACATGTATACTGAAGCTAATCATCAAATACCATATCACCAATGGGGCAAGAGGGGTTGTGCATGATCACAAATCTATCCCCCCACACCATTATCAAAAATAAAAACATGTTGCTCAAAGTATTTCATCAAACATACAAGTATGATATCAGCTAAGGCTATCTCATAATCTAACTTGTGATACAAACATAATGCAATAAGTTCAACATGATATCTCATAAAAACATATATCCATCTATCATCATACATCATCAGAAATATAAATGTCCATATATATCTGATATAACAAGTCATCATGGACATCTATACAAAAAGAGCCTTCATCACGAGGCATGATAAAAAACAATACATATACATCCATATAAAAGTATGCCTTCATCACAAGGTGGTACACAAAAATAAAGTAGTACATCTGGTACATCAATAAGAGAGTCAACCACGACTCTCACCACGTCGAGCTTCCTAGTCCGAGTAGGTCATTAGGTAGGGGTAACGAGGTCTTGAACATGTGAAGGTGATGTGTCATATTGAATTGACTCGTGCTAAACTACATCAGTGCCGAGATGACCTATGCTTCGATCTGAAGCCGGGTGTCCTAAAGGACCCTCTATGGATCACACTGATCGTGATGGTCTATGAGATCTAGATCATGATCTGCTACTTGCTATCTCGACCATACTCGGAACTCTCTATGCATCTGGAATGGCTGAATAATATTGCATCCTATAATAGGTGGCCTCACATGATACAATAAAGCACTATGCCCAATCATCAACTTGCATCCATGAAGAAATGTCTTCCTACTATAGTGTATCATGCTCCACCTCACGCTAACTAGCTCTATCCGCAATCGAGACCGATATGCTATAGCCTGATCTCACTCTATCTCGTAGTGTAACTAATTTTTATAGCTTGATCCTAATCTACATGTAGCTGTAATTGATCTTCTATAGCCTTGATCCTGCTCTCTGCCTATATCTATAACTGATATGCTATAGCTGATCCTTCTCTACTTGAACTATAACTTGTCTACTATATCCCGAGCCCACTCTACCTGTATTTATAAACTATATACTATCACCTGGTCTTGCTCTATCGCTGCTCGTGATCTCTCTATCATGGCCTCGATCTCACTCTATCACAAGCTAATCCCCATCCGTGAAGGCTTGATCTCTCTCGCGAGGGCACGATCTTTCTCCGTAAGGGTATGATATCTCTCTCGTAATGTCTTGATCCTCTCAACTTCCATATGGAGCTATAAGGATATCACATGCTGTAATTCCTGCTACAAGGTAGGCACTTGCATAGCTTGCACATCCTATATATTATGCATATCCCGTATATCCAATATATCCTACATAGCGTGCGTATCCTATACATCCCGTGTATCCTCGTATATCCGATATATCCTACATAGCTTGTGCATCATGTACATCTTACATATCCTATATATCTAGAAAATCCTCCTCCATATCCTCATCATCCTAGCCATCTCCTCCACCTCCTAGTGGACTATGTCATGGACTCATGTGAAGGGGTGATAAAGGTGCCTGCACAGATCCTCGCACCGACATCTATTATACCAACACCGTGTGGCTGCACCACTACCCATTGTTGTACTAAGATATGTTGTTGTACTAGCACTGTATGCAATGGTACCCTCATGTATGGTCCTACCCGAGCTCGAACTCGTGCCTATGCATGTGCCTGTGGATCTAGACCCTATTCCTCCTACATTGATGTGTCCAATCTCATTGGGAATGGTAAATCTATGTGGCAGCACTAGTGCATACCATGTTGCATAGTCTGGTGTAGTCCTTGAGTCTACTGTTTATGCCCGTTGTACCCAAGGCTATGAAGCTACATGTGAAAATTTTGTATGAGCTCAATCTGACCTAATTCGAGGTCCCTATCAAAAATATCTCTATACCAAAGATGCGTACCACATCTCATTGCCAGGAATCCCCTGGATGAGACCAAACGATGCTAGAATTGGTCCACCCTGTACAACTCTAAGATGTGGCCTTGGCTCCCAATGATAAAATGGTCCACTACAACCGTCCTCAACTCATCTACATCCTATGACCACCGAAATAGCTCGTATGACCACCTTGTGATCATATGGGGCTATAACGTGTCAAATTATCACTAGTAGTAATATGTGTCCCCTTGTGGTTGTGAATATCTTATCCATCCGGAACCCACCCATGAGGGAGGACTCTCCAATGACTCGAGCTCTCAAAGCTCCTAAGGGGTGGCCTACAACAATATGGTCCTAGGCCCAGATATGTACTAAAGTAGCAAAATCTAATGTCCTATGTCCAGTGATAGGCTATGAGGTGAAAATCGGATATAAGTGAGCCAAGAAACACTTACGCTAGTAGTACACCCTACCCTAAAGTAGGTCAGGGATCACTCGAATAAGACACGGGGAATTGTGCACCGCTTTTTTGGGCAGCAACATGCCGCTGACAAGAGATAATAAATATACGGGAACCCATCCTAGCCACCTGGTCAGCCATACATCTCCTAACCACAAATGATATACCTTGGTGGGGATATCGGTCACTCTAAATATCATGGTTGTATAACACTCAACCCAGCCCAGGTGACCATCGTAGGTAACCAAATGACCTTGAATCAAAACTCGTAGGATTCACCCAAATATCCTCTAGTGTAACACTCATCTCGCTAAGAGGGAATTAGAAATTTTGGCTCTCACTCCACCATCTCTCAGCTAAGGTTGTGAGTAGACTATGATCAAAATTAATATGTGGCATACAAGCTATATATGATAAACCTGTCACCTCCAAGGTGATCTCTAAGAAAATCCGGTCTTGGTGTCCGAAGGTGGCGTCGTAGGCCTCGAAGCCACACATGTCACTCCCACGTCCCTAGCGCATCTGCAGAACCCCAAGTCAATTATTATAATCTGTCTTCTATTCTACCATGTAATTTCTTCTAAAAACTAGTTTATCATGTTATTCTTCTATTCCATCATTAAATTTTTCTATAATTCACCTATTTCTTCTACGTAGGGTTTGCTAAAACCTAGGTTTTTGCCTAAAAACAATTTTAAATTATCTTTTATGCATGGGTGCCCCCCTGCGTGCACCAACACCATTTTCTCAAGAGAGGCACTGAGCGCTCACGCGCTAGGGAAAATTAAAATAAAATTAATAAAAATGTCAAAACTACATTATGCATAGGCACCCATGCACCCTTGCATGTTGTGCATGAGTTCTCTTCCATAGGTATAGGCACCCATGCACCCTTGCATGGCCTTTCAAATGTACAAAGCCAAATTTTATGCCAACATAGGCACCCAACCACCCATGTTGTAGTGAAAACTTAAAAAAGAAGAAGAGCAAAATGCATGACAACATAGGCACCTAAGCGCCCATGTTGCGGCAAAAAAAAAAATCAAAAAATGCAAAAATTCCTGCCAACATAGGTGCCCAAGTGCCCATGCTACACCAACATGACGCCCCAGCTTTTTCATAATTTAACCTAAAATACATGTTTTTAGCTAAAAATTTGAAAACTTGAATTACTAAAGTGTAAAAATAATAACTATGTACCTATGGTCCATCCACTGGAAGCCTCAGGTAATCCCTCATGGGGTCCACATGGTGCCTTCGATTCACTATCCTCACCATTTCCTCCCGTAGGTCAGAGCTCAAATCAATAGTCAAATGGCAAGCAAATGTGCTAAATAACTTACCATGATGGATTATATACTCATTTGTACCTTCTCGTGATGTGTTTCTCACTCCCAAAGTGCCTCGAGACCGTCGTATTTCTTCTAAAATTCCTCTAACACTTTCCGCGGTGATTATTTTTAATAAATAATTATTTTTGACACGTTTTCACTACGTGGGGGCATATTTTTGCTTCCCGATGACCTTTTCTACTACCCGGAGGCATTTTTGCCTTGCAGTCACTTGTAACATTGTCTCCCGACTTCATTATTTCCTCTATAATATTTCCTTCCATGAAATTTAAAAATTTAAAACAAATAATTTTTTTCAAAAAAATTGATAAAATCATTAAAAATCTAAAAATTGTAAAAATTTAATTTTTTCAAAAATGGTAAACAACGTGCATACAACTGAAAGCCTCGTATCACTTGCATCATTCTCAAACATTGAATTATGTCTTACAAAAGCATATTTCTATGGTTCTTGCTTGTTCTAGTCTCAAATGACTTACAGATCATTGTGATCTACCTCCATTAATAAAAACTCAGCCGCATGCTATGTCCTTACTCCCGAATAGTGAGTTTCCAGAGACTCGTGTCGTAGCACATGAAAGTTTTTCCATGGGACTAATTATGTCCTGCCTTATTCCCATTACATGTTTCATTGCTTGGGAAACCATTTTAAAACCTTGTTGTTACAACAAGAACATTTGGGAATCGTGACTTGATAACAAAAATATTGGTGCAACTATCTTCAATGTTGTTTGTTTGAGTGGGTGTGATTGTACTAGTTTCTCTGTGAGGATAGCTAGTTTACTTTCTTGTATTACATTGTATTTTTATGTTGCATGGAGATAAATATCATTTTACTTTCTCGTATTGCATTGCATAATGTAACATGAAGTTATGTATTTTTAGCATTAAACAATTATTAATAAATTATCTTTTCATGTTATCTTACACTTTTTTATTTTAAATAAAGGTCGATGATGTAGACCAGGGGAAAAATGATATAAACATGTTGCTTATGGAAAGGCTAGATGCAAAGGTTAGGCTTTTCCTATATTCTCCATAATCATTTCTTCTCCATTATCATTTATTATCATTACTAATTTTTCTTCTAAAATCACCCGGGCAATAAAAGCCATGTTTATCCCCATCCTTATTTTCTTCTTAATACCCGAGGGTTTCATTCGCATTCTAACCTATTTTATTTTATCCATTTCATTCAATTTCAATCGTCGATTAACTTCTTCTATCACCCACTCAACACTCGAGGGGGCATCCTTCATTCTCGCTAATTTTTCTTCAAAATTTGATTGATTATGCTTGTCTACTATATTTGAAGTGAAGTCACTTACTTCACCTCAAACAGGGAAAATGTAGACACCTAAATTCTAATTTTGCAATCTTATTACCAAACACACACAAATCACTCTCATTATTTCCAAATCCATTATAATTAGTGGTTTTCACTAATTAACTAATGTTCCTTATAAAATTAGCTAATTGACACCACACCGTTGATTGTGTAAACCCTTTTGCATTCGTGATGCCACTTCACAATAAATCGTAAGCCAAAATCCTCTTCAAAATAGACAATTAGCGATTATAAGCTAATTAAGCCTATTTTGCCCTTGATTTGGTCAATATGCCCTAATATTGACTCAAACCCCTCTTCCAACCACTCAAACTCACCCCATTCACCTCCACAACGCCTTAAAGCAAGCTTCAAAAGCTTATCCTATCCTCCTAGTTGACCCTAAGCGGCCGATGCTCCATACCTATTAATCACTTGGTAATTCACTAATTGTGATTAGCAAGGCCTAATCATGATTATAAATTATAATCTAATTTGGGGCTTTTAGTCCCACATGCACCAAAATACAAGTTTCTCCTAAAAGGAAAACTATAAAAGAGTGCACCTCATTCCTTTATACTTTACACCATGCTTTGATTTGCATCTCATATAATAAATATGATATATATCCAAGTTCAATCCTTGCCTAAAGCCTTTAACAAGGTTAGTAGATGAATATCTAAAGTGACTTAACAATTCATTTGGAGAGGTCATTTCACCATTTTTTGGAGTAGCAACCATAACCATTTGATTTCCTTATTAGGTATATTTAGGCCCATGTTAGGTAATTAAAGTATATTAGTAAGCACATTTAGCTAGATTTTGCATTATTTTCATACTAGTTAAGCATTCATTTTATCTTCTATCTGAATGTTACATTCCTAGACTTAAAATCCTTAGCTATTAGGTGTAAATGGTGTTAGGCTTCCTTGATTAGCTTTTTATTTACTTTGTAAAGTTTAGGGTGCTTTTAAAAGTTCCTGGGTTTCTAAGTATGTTGCCATCAATTTTTGGTTGATGAATTACAAACTAAATATTGAATGAGTAGAAGGGAAGGGCACACGGACATAGGGCATGGAGGTGCATGTGGAAGCATAGTAAAAACAGGGCATGCCTGGGAAAGTGTGATATAGTGACTTAGATGTTTTACATGTAAGGCTAAATATAGATGTCAAGTGCGGGGCACATATCAACATGAAGACTTGGAAGCGAAGCAAGGATATTTTGGACAAGTGGAAGATCAAACGACATGCATAGTTTTGAGCTATTAATAGGATTAGATCTACAGTTTATATTATTAGATAGTCTATTATGAGTGATCTTGAATGATTTTGTATTTATCTTGTAAGGGCACATGGATGTTCTTAACATGTAGCATATTTTGAGTATGCATGAATAGTGAAGGGAAATTCCCACTACCTATAAATATGTATTAATTTGTATGGTATGAGAGAGCTAGAGACATATTGTAGTAGAGTTATGTTGCTAGTGATGTGCGCGCATGACTCATGATGACATTATCTTATATGTATTCAACTTCCATGTTTTACAATAATTAATACAATGGATCTTTATGGTTGGATATTGGTTGTTGACATATTTGTGATTTGGTTATTGTATGCTAAACATAATCTTGATTCTTTTTGTAGACACCTAAAAGTGTCACATTTCATCACCCCCTTGAATAACCTAATCTCCTAGCCATATTCTCCTTCTATACATCGAATCAATTTAATTACCCTTAATTGAATTATCTCGTAACCCCCTTCTCCATTTAATTCCACCCCTAACCATGACCCCTCAATTACACTTAACAATTTAATTACATTCAACCAATTAAATTAACCTAATTAAACCTCACCTATCCACCTCACCGTGCCACTTGCCTATCCACCTCACCTATCCACTTTCCCATCCACCTCGCCCTTCCACCCACAACTCCACCTCACCATTCCTCTTCTCCACTTTACCCATATCTTGCCCATAACCGGGACCCACTTCTTCCACAAATGTAAATAGTGGCCAACCCACCCACATGCCTCCATTTTTGTCTTATTATCCATAAGAGGCGAGTAAGCCATGTGTTGGACCAATTGATTCTAAGTGGAGAAAGTAAATTCACCACTTTATCTTAAACTAAGCTATGCCGACACGACCAATGTTGGTCACCGGTGAGACCAATGTACGTCGGGTGGGACCGACATCACCACTATAAATAGACATTCCCAACTCTTTTCAAAGGGTTGGTATTTTGGTTTTAAAGGGAGATTTGGTTGGACGTATCTTGAGACTTACAAGCTCATTTGTGAGACCATTGACAAATATTAGGAGCTAGAAGGATGACCAACAATGAAGCCCCGTTCAACTAAGAAGGAGAGAAGTCAGTAGAGCTCAAGCAAGAGCATTCCAACTACCTGTCAATCTTCATAGAACGTTTCTTCACTTCTATTCATCACTTGCCCACCACCTACATATGTTGGACTCCAAGTAGTTCCTCCTAGCCAAAAGGAAGCTCTTACGTTCACTGGATCGGGAGGCGGATACGTGCGCACTCTACCTTATACCTTCATCGTGAATAGGTAAACCTCCTACACCCACATCCTATCTATTTCATTAATCATTTAGAATCGTGAAACATTTTGGCATGCTCGGTGGGACCCATCAGGGGTTCCTTTGCATTTGTTCATTCCTAGGTAAAAATTGTGTGTTTATTTCCCTTTGAAAAGTATTCACATTAATTTTCTTCTCTGGAATCTTCTCCTTCTTTATATTGTCTAAAATAAATCATGATTTTGGTGCTTTAAAATAAAATATCTTTCTTTCTACTTTGCATTGCATTAGTGAAAGAGCATTCCTCTTCCTATTCTCCATTTACTACATCGAACATAATTGTGAATTTGGGCTTAAAACAATTGCATTTCATTCTTGTTTGTTGCATTGTAGCTCACATTAATTGAGGGCAACCTATATGCTGGAATTCCTACCCAACCGATGGTTAGCTAATCAAATCGTAGTTCACTTTGAAAAATCTATATACCAAACCACTTAAATGATTTACACATCTTATTAAACATCATCCTACTTGAAAGAAGTCATCAACGATCACATGATTAGAGGATTGATAAGTGGGTGCCCAAATGGTTTCTCTATCTAGTTATTATCTTAGAGAAAGGACTACCCCCACAAAACATTACACCGAAACCACCCTTGGATCTTGGATTTCATAGGACACCTTCTTTCCAACCAAAAAAATCTTTTCTATGCACAAGTCAGTCTTAAATAGTGTAAGATGAAACATAAAATTCACCTGTAGGATTCTATGTTTTCCTTAGCTTTTTCTTGAGTTGTGTTTTGAGTTCGAGGTCATGTTCTTCATTTTATTTTCTTCCTTTCACACCTTACAATTATAGTTGGTGTATTCTAGCTTTCTCTGGGTGTGTTAGGGTCTATTACTATCCTACTCGGGTTTAGCGGGTTGATGGTTTATTTAATCTAAGTCAAAAAAATCAAAATTCTTCCACTTTTTCAAATTTCACAAAGGATCGGCATTGGTCTAGCGATCGTCATCAGTTTTCATCCGATCGTCATCGATTTACCTAACCATTGTCAGTTTCCATATGTTTTGGTCATTTTACTAAAAACAACACTTACCACATCTTATGTGCTCTTTACGGTTCCTTAGAAGCATCATCATACCTTTGATCTTTGAAATCACTATCGATCTTGACTTTGTCTCATTTTCATAAGTAGTTACAACATTTATCAAGTTCTCAATTTTTCACAAAGAATTGGTATCGCTAACATAACCAGCATCGGTCACCCTTTCACCATCATCGATTCTCCCAACTCTTCTATCGGTTCTTGTTTTTTAATGTGTAATTAAAAGAATGACTCTTTTTATCTCTTAGAATTTTTTTCCATTTCTACTATTTTTCTCGTGTCATTTATAGATAAAAATTACCAAGCCTATGCTAACTCACATGGTTTTGACTCATAGTCAAAACAACAACCTTGTATTCCACACAAGCCTTCACCTCTCCCGCCTAGCCCATCGCGCCTTCCATCTTAGCAATTATGCCCCCACACAATCCATTACCATTAGTACCGATGATGAGGGGATTCACAAGATTCCTTGACCGTAACCCCACGACTTGCACCATTATCTCACCCATTCATCTGCTTGGGACTCATCGGACAACTGGTATATGGTATGCCCGTGTCCATCCCCATACCTTTTCCCCCACTTCCATGTCTCGCTAGTACTAAATCAATGTTACCTTCTTCCACCTTACCATTTATAGTATCCCAACTTGACCCACGTCGTCAATACTTGTGGTGCCTATGACATCAGATCACACTTTTATCATCAGTTTCTCCCATGGTGTCAACCATTCCTTCATCATCCACCTTAAGCATAGCCCTGTTTTCACCTACCACCTCGTATATACCTATTGTATTGCAACCACCAATGGTGTTGAAACCCATACCCCATTCCAAAACATCATCCTCTCTATCCCCCGCTCTTCCACCGGTTGATACCAAGGTCTTCATACCCACCCTACCTATTTATAACTATTACCAACTACCACCTATTACTTCTACTTCTTACTTGGGTATCTCCCTTCACCTCCATTCCCTCATATATCCCTCCATCATAATTTTTGCATGTGACTCCACCTCACACCGGGATCCTACCTACATCTTATCAATCTTATCTACCCCCTCCTACCTCAGAGGCACCCCATCATCACAACCTACTAATGACCTAATTAAGATGATGATGGATAAGTTGTAAACATTAGAAGCATCTGTCTCTCAGGGGTCACATAACTCTCTCACATATGATGAGATTTACAATGAACCCATTCATTTCTCGGTGCCCAATTCACCCATACCCTACGCATTGGGAATACCAAAATTTAATATATTTTATAGCAAAGAAGACCCACAACAATATTTAAGGTCTTTTAAACACATGTGCTATCTCACTTCCCATGATGATGATTTGCTTTTAAAACTTTCCCAATGTCCTTAACAAGGCCCGCATTAGAGTGGTATAGTACATTACCCAAGAACTCTATTTTCTCATTTAACCAAGTAGCCCAGGACCTTTTAGACCATTTCTCTGTCAACATGGTCAAGAAGGTCATAATGACAACTTATACTCAACACGACAATACGAGGATGAGTCTATCTCAGATTTTGTTGCTCATTGGCGGAGCCTCATCAACTAGCTTACATTACAAAACTACCCCAAACTACACTTATAGAGTTGTTCACTTGAGCTTGTGCCAGCAACATCTCACTAAATTTCCAAGTCCAAAATTTCTATACCTTTGATGAAGCATTCACAATGGCACATAAACTCAAAATCTATGCCATTGAAGAAAAGAAGATCCGATTGTACAACAAAAGTGCTCCTTTTTAACCACATGATTCTACTCCCACTTCTAAACCACCGAACAATATCTCCCATGATGCCTCCAAGGTTAAAGGATCTACCAAGTATAGTGATCTTTAAAGCCGACCCATCTCATCCATCCAACCACCCAAAGTAACCTCCCAATCTTTCCCCGTCCAAAATTTCTTATTTTAGAAGGAGCAACAAAGGTACACTCCCATAGGAGAACCTTACTCCATATTGGAGAAGCTTATCAAATATAGGGCCATTGAACTTCCACCAATAAATCTCATGATGGTTTTGATCCATATCATCCTTTACCCACATGGTATAAAGAGAACACTTACCGTGTGATTACCATCATGTGAGGGGTCATGGTGCTAGTAATTGCATGACATTCAAAAACATTGTCCAAGTAATGTTGGATAAAGGGGATCTCAAATTTGACAATCCTAACGCAGTAGCTAATTAAAACCTTCACATTTTCAAGAAGCCTTTTCCAAATCACACCCCGTTATCTAGCCAATCTAATGAACCTTCTTCCAATGAAAATAACATTCGTGAGGTTCACACCATCTTCACCTTAACAACTGTTACCTTTTCCTCATTCCATCTTATGACATCTACCGAGGAAATTCTCGACACAAGATCCTCCACCCATAGAGAAACAAACCTTAATTACTCTTTCATCTTTAAAGGAACCCATCTCTCCTAAACCATTGTCTACCAAGGCGTGTATATCACCTACTCTTCTACCACACGATGAGTTTACCTTGCCTATTTGTCTACCTATGAGGGAACCTATTTTACCTATTCCTTTAATTATATAGGTACATGTTGGGCCCATTCCTCCACCGCTAAAGGAGCTATCCTCACCTACATCACCTACCTTACCTTCCCATCTACCCACCTTACCTTCTCTCCTCTACCCACAAAGGAGACTAACACACATATTCCTCTAACCATGGAGGGGCCCATGCCACCTATGCCTTCTCCTACCCTAGAGCCCATCACACCTACTCCTTTACCCAAGGGGGAGCTTACCCCTTCTATTCTTCTACCTATCAATATACCCAACGAGGAGTCTACAACAATGGTCTCACTTTCTCCTCAACCAATAGAAGAGGTCATCTTGTATCCTCTTTCCACAAGTGATGCACCCCTTAAGACCCCTTCGCATAACCTTGTTAATATTTTTGCATCACTTCTACCTACAAAGTTTTAAACCAAATCCTTCTCTCGATAAAGGCCTCAAATTACTATCAAGGTCTCATTGCAAGTTCCTCATCCTCAAAACCAAATCCATTCCTGTTTGGTGGATTTAGAGTATGTTGATTACTCCATGCTCCGGAGGACCTTTGTCCTCCCATATCCACCCATATGCAGCTTATTATCTCTTAATACCTCAAAACGTTATCTAAAGATATCTAAGGAAACCAAAATCATCACACCCAAACTAATCATGTTAATCTCATCTTCAACAACCTCGCTTTACCTAAACCTTCATCTACATCCAAAATCTCACCCACACCTAAAAAGTCTACTTTCTTGGGTGTTACCTTCATCTAGCTTACTGCATCCCGTAACTAAACTAGACCTATATATCCATACCCCATTTACCTAGAAACCACTATCCACACCAAATAGTAAGGCCCAAACTCCATGTCCCTACACATATGTATCTCCCCGACTTCTCTATCACATTCAAATCAATCATCAATTTTAGGTCCACACCCTTCCACTTTACTCAAGACACCTTTTCACCACGTCATCCAACATGAAAACCTACCCCCACATCTTTTTTTCCATTTTTACCCCCACCCATGCCTTGTTCACTTTCATGGCCTTTATCTCATCCGTTACCTATAACCAAACCCCAAAGACAATCCAAAATGTGACAACCTATGCATATGCCCTTACTTTCATCTTATTTTCAACCTCCACCAAATGCGTTCAACTTTATTATCATTTCGGCATACAAAATCTTCAATACCTACAACCAAATCATTTCCAACATTGCCCCTCTCACAATAGCCTTTTCAGTACCCATGCCTTTTACATTTCCTCTACCTCACATACCTTGCTTACATCTTTACCCGGAAGGTGCCACCTCCATTTAAACGTAAGCCTAAAACTTTTCTACCTACCAAAAGGATATTCGCCACCATACCACCTCCAACAACAACTCAAAAGGTAGTCAAACCTACCCGACCTCCAACTTCATCTGCTTCACGAAATTCATCTCCCTTTTGCCTAAACCAACCTTCACCCCCATTATGATCCTTGGCAAGATCTTATTGTAACATCCTCACTAGGTTAGAAACTTATGCTATGACATTACCACCTCTTAAACCTTACAAACCTCTCAAAATTAAACCAAAATGGTTTGAAAACACTAAAAATTATTCATATCATCGCTCTCTTGGGCATGATATTGAAGGGTGTAAGGCCCTCAAAAACATTGTTTTTCCACTCTATACTTGATGACGATATCTTAAAAACATGACCTATTAGATGAGGAATCCTTGCTTTGCCACCAACCAACCTCACCCTCTACTTATTCCACCACCTCTACCTTCACATCCACATCCAAGTACCTACCTCTCCCCCAACCTTTCAAATCAACATGCTACGTGTAGCTAATCAGTCATAATAAACAACTAATAACCCTTGTACTACGTCTTCACCTACCACTACACTTGCCTCTTCATCTCAAATAGCCTACCCTAATACCTACACCAAGACCATTGAATAGGATAGGTCAACACCTATGACCTTCCTCCCCTTTCACACCAACTTAATCTATTAGGGGACTCGAACTTTTCCCACCTCAAAAATACTCAACATCAACTCACCTTCATCACCTATGGGGACCTTCATAAACGGGGGAAATTTTCTCCTAATTGGCTTGGACCCTATATCATTACTCATACTTATGGATTAGGTGATTATAGTTTGTCTTCACTCGAAGGTAAGCTCGAACTGAACCCCTCAATGCCTTGCATCTACGATCATTCTATTATTGAATCAAGTCCTAAATCACCTTTTGTCACTCAAGCACTTATCCCTTGAGCACCGGTCACCTTCCACTTACCTATTTTAAAAGATCAATGAATAAACAAGAATCATGTGATTCTCCACCACTTTAACCTTATCTTTAATATGAGTATCATAGCTCTACTCATGGGATGATTCTCATGGATATTTTTGTCTCTTCTAGATGGAATCCCATGGTCGTTTATCAATTAAGAATTCCTCCTTCATGGCTAAACTTTGTGTGTGCTATGGTTTTGTCTCCATAATAGGAGCCTATCCTTCTCTATAGTCTTGTCCATGAATTAAAAGTTCTAAAAATCAATTCCAAAGAAATATAAACCAAATCAAGTGGGATCCCACTCCTTGAGTCAAACTTCCTATCACAAGAGGACTCCCTAAAAAGGACATCTAATCTTTCTTGATGCTATAAATAGACTACTCCCCTAAGGAAAACTATACAAATCTAGCCATACTTGTACTTTGTCTATCCCCCAAAGAAGACTATTACTTGTAAAAATAAAATAAAAATATTCGAAGCTTCCCACATTGATCAACTTCACAAAGACCTCAAGGAGATAATCTATTCATCCCACATAGACTTCCCGCATCGATTAGTCTATAAAAACAAAAGAAAAGATAAAAAGATAACATTTTCATCATGGACTTGCTTATTTTGACCCCGTGTCTCTTGCTAATATGACAGTTGTCATGCACTAGGTTATGCTAAACCAACCACCTTTCACCTCACCACCTTTTTCCTTCTAATATTCTACCTACTCAAGGGACATGCCATAAAAAAAAACATTTTATGATCATGTGACATTCTTCACCCATGGAACAATCAATTATGCTTATAAGGTTTTATGTTCATAACACTAGTCTTGGGTATGCTAGAATCATTAGGGTTCTTACCAATTAGGTGGCAATTTTGTCTCCTCTTACCATCTACCTTTTTCTTACTTATTGATTCTCTTATATAGGCCTAGAAATTTTACCCTACCGTCCATCATACCCCTATCCAACCCAAATTTCCCATGCCTACTTGACCTAAACCTACCCATACCTATTCAATCATGCCCTCAAAACACCCATACTAGTTGACCCATGCCTATGACATAAAATCACCCATGCGTCAACATACCCATGCCTACATAACCTTAGCTTCTCTTACACCAACTTGGCTTGACAATTACCCATGCCTATTTGACCATACCTACTCACCCATGCCTATTTGTAACCTAAAACCTCCCATAACTATTTTCCCATGTCTCGCTTAACCTCACTTTTAACCTCACCGCACTCAACCTAAAATCACCCATACCCAAAATTCCCTAGACCCAAACATGCATAGAACCTACTAACCCATTCCTTCACCTCACTATATTCCTCCCTAGCTTATGGGAGAACTACATCGGTCTAAGGCCCTTATTCACCGGGCTATGTAGGCAGCACTTTGAGGGCATGGGGCCCTTGGGGTTAGCTCAACCACCATCCACCATCTGTTCATCTTTCATCTTTTATCTTTTCCACCTTCACCCTTCTTTACCCTTTTCCCCTAATAATTTTTCTCCCTTTCCCATTCACATTCTACCCTAGTTAGTTTCCATTTCCCCCACTCATAAATTAACATACCACACACATTAATTATTTCATCATTTACCATTTCACTACCATATCCATATTCTACCTAAATTCTTTTCCATACTATCAACCACATGGAAAATTAAATTACAACATACATATACATCATCATTTACTTTCCATAAGATCAATCCTTTGGAAATTAAATCAAAAACAAAATCCTACCACCATTCCTATATGACTTGACTCCATCATGCCTAAAAATCTTGACTCCATCATGCCTAAAAACCTCGACTCCATCATGCCTAAACTTGACTCCATCATGCCTAAACTTGACTCCATCATGCCTAAAAACCTGACTCCATCATGCCTAAAAACATGACTCCATCACGCCTAAACCTGACTCCATCATGCCTAGACCCGACTCTTCCATGCCTACGACTTGAATTTACCATGTCTATCTCAAAATGTCTAAAAATGCCCATGACCATAACCAACAGAAATACAACCAAATTCATCATTAACATCATATTATATGAGCAATAAACAACACCATAAACATCAATATACCACAAATCATCATGTCTATACCTACATACAATGAATGTGCATATATATATATATATATAATCATCAAGTATCTCTAATTGCTCGTGCACAACCTCACTATCTTCGACATGTAGGTTGGTATACATACTCAAAATCATAAAAATCTCATAAATACAACCTCACTATCTTCATCACACAGAGCCGGGGTATATATAAAAATTCAAAACACTAATCCTCTCAAGTGGCTAAACATCACCCCACCTAAGATCCTCTCGGTTCAGTCTCACGGGTCACCTCCTCTTGACTTGTCTACCATCTTGCCAATGTCTCCCCACCCTCCAAGGGTCTCGGTCTAATCTCCCCTAGCCCTCACTTGGGCATGGCCTTCGTGAACTAGTCACCTCACCTTGACCCCTCTCTCGGGCTTGCTAGCCTCATGTGCTCTTTAAGCTAAGAGTGTGGGACCTAGTCCTCTCACTCGATGAATACTAAGCTCTCGTACTTAGCATACAATGGGAAATTAATACATGTAGTCTACAAATTCTCTTGATAATAGTGAGCCTCATTCGGGGGCATCCTGAACCTCACCATAGACACTGCTCTAGGTGGTGTCATCGACCTCACAACCACCTCCACTCTGCCCTCTACCAATGACCTTGGCCCCTATCCCTATGATCCCCGTACCACGTACTCTATCTTGGTAATGGCCCCTATATGATGAGATTTTGTCTCGATGCTTGCGCTAGTACCTATGCCGACACTTGAGCTTGTAAGGCCATAACATGTGCCTAGGCTATGGCTAGCTACCCTTGTAACCATGTGACCTATGCCTCGTAATGCATATAATTGTCCTCCATCCTATACATGAGTCTCGGCCTTATGCCTATACTTGTTCCTATGCAGGGAAAAAGTTAACTACCCATGTAGTGTAGTCACTTGCCTGACAAGGTAATCACCTCTGTCTGCTTTCGCTATCAATTGAACTACCAATTACTGTCACACCGTCCATGTAGTACATCTCTCTCGCACTATCACTTTCACCAAATCGGGCTACCTTGGCGGTGGTGGTACTTCCTGTAACTATGTGGCCCACCAACATCTATATCCATTGGATACCCCTACATCATCAATCCTAATAGCCACCGACACCTCTTCATGACTGCTTTGCATCTATAGGGTGAGGTGGAGAGAAATGCCTCTCCACATCCTCCTGCTTTAATACTATGGAAATGATGATGGAACATCCTGAGCTAATTTAAACCGCCATCGAGAATCTATCTATTGGGATCATCTCTTGCTCACCACGCCTACCTTGTATCCATCATACCAACCGCATCCCATGTAGATTCCACCTCATACCTCTAAATGATGGAAAACTAATGTAAGGCTGCCATACTATATCCCTAACATGTAGACACTCTAACTCCCTCCTTTAATGAGCTACATCATATAAGGTCTCCACCACTTGCGGTGACCTTTTGTGATCACCCATCACCTATATCCTTTCCTCTTCCCCCACGATGCCGGCTGCTACATGGTAGTCCTCATGGTTGCACTACTATAATATGCTCATAGGCCCAACAATGTAGCACGAAGATACAACACATGCCATACCAGCGTATCCTCTCGATATCCTCACATCTCTCTATATAGCTGCACCAAATAGGTGGGCACCCATGCAAAGAAAACCCGCTCCTCGACCATATCCCATAATAATCCCATCAAACCCCTAGGAAATAGACCACCCTCTCGAATCGCAAAGACATAACACCCCATTGTCACCATCATCAACACGGCTAACCACGTCTCCTATGGGTGTGTGACATAAATCACTCCATACACCAGACTAGCACTTTGTGCTTAGTCAACTCACTAGCCATATCCCCGAACACTCCAATCATCACCTCAAAGGTGCCTTTTGCTAATACACTATATATTGGATCCCCAATAATTAGAAGTCGTAGTATCCTATAGACATACTCCAAAGCATGATCGTCATCTCACTAGTAGGTAGGTGGAATGTCTTGGTTGCTTTGCATCCCATCTATTGATAGCATGACCATGAGACTAGGTACCCACCGGATCCGTGTGTACCTCCCGACCCTAATCAGCCCCACCTCCCTCATATGAGTCCACTCCTCAATCACACTTTGCGCCACATCTCAACTAGTAGTGGTGATACTCTATCTTGTAGCGTCAACTACTACCATGCCTACAACCATCTAACTCAACAATGTTAGGTCCTCAATTAATTTTTCAAACATCATTCTACCCCCACCACCCCATACTCATCTATTGTGTTCTTACCTACTCCCCCGACCTCTCATTTATACCATTCCCACTTACCCAAACCCCATACTCATTGTGACCTAAGACCCATTTATTACCTACCTACGTTTACCTACCCTCACCTTCGTCCACCTACTTTTATACCTCCTATATCTCAACTCCATTAATTTTATACCTATTTACCCTACCATCTCCTTTCCACCCCATTTTCGCTTTCTACATCTATGCTATTTTGGCACCATCACATTTATAGTGACTACTTTTGGTCACCCATGACCGACCTCGTCACCCATGATTGCCATCGGTCCCCATGACCAAAATCAGTCATGTTTTTCCCCATCGCTCTTGGTAATACATAATCAATTGATCCCAAACCAACGATCTTTTTGGTTCAGCCCCAAAGCTGAACCTCCATGGACCTAACTTTGCAAAATTGACACAAATAAGCCTAAACCTACCCAAACACTACCCAAACCACCCCCATTTATTTTTAATCCTAATTAGAATATATTCCATGCTCCCCATACCCAAATCGGTTCATTTTACCCACATATTCAAATTTTCCATTTCCCACCCCATTTGTTTGTTAATTTTCAAATAAAATGAGCAATAAGGATTGAGCCTACCTCATCCCACCGCCTCCTACTCATTGGGCACCTCACGGTCTCTACATTGGTGGGCCTCTAGCACTCCCTCCCATTGCTTATCATGCCTCTAATCGAGATCTCAGGTCCTCCGGTGAATCACCTTCGCAAATGATTCGTAAAGCTATCTACTTGACCTCTCTAACCACTCACCTCTTACCTAATCAACCTTGAATCACACCCAATCCTGTTTCCCTTTCCAAATCATTCAAATATTCTCCCTCTAGATTCCTTTTCACCACACAAAAATTCTCAAATGAGCACTTTTACCATGAGTTTTATGTTTTAACTAGTTGACAGGTGAACCAATATCGGTTTGACCTAACGACATCGGTTCCATGCCCTAGTTCACCGATATCAGTTCACATAGACCATTATCGGTCTCACATGACCAACATTGGTCATGTTGCCTAAACCCCATTTTGACTACTCTAATACCCTCATTACCTCCCACCCGACCTTATTATCGGTTGGGGCATACTTTGGCCCTTACCACTACCTCATTTACACCCCTGCCCTAATCATCCATATCCAACTTCACCCAATATGCCCCTTGAATTTCATGTACATGTTTTCCTTGTGATAAGATACTTACCTTGACTGCCTATGGACCTTACCTTTCCTAAATGTCATGCTATTTATCCAAGCCAACCTAGACCTTTTGGTGTGATCATACGAAACATTCCTACACCTGACCTTGTTGTGATTCTTAACCATATCATATACCCTAGATACCTAAATCACTTCACCCTTGTTGGATAAACCTACCAGCCTTTACCAATGTGGAGTTTGCACGCTCTTCAACTGGTCCCTTATCACAATCTATATGTGTGTATGTGTAAGATGAAATTTACCTATCACCCAAATTTCTTACCTACCCCTACCCCATACCCTTACCTATCACCCAACCCACACCAATGGGCCTTGCCCACGACCTTACCTATCACCCCACGACCTTGGCCTAATTACCAATCACCCTATACCCAACATACCCTCCCCCTTAGACACCCAAATCCACTTTCCCAAATTACCATGCAACAATGCCACTCACGTTTATTAAATCCTACTAACCTTGCTTTGCCTTATGTCATGCCGTTTATCCCAACCAACCCATACCTTTTGGTGTATCGGATCATACTCAAACTTTCGGGCACTTGACCTTGTTGTGATTCTTGACCATACTATATACCTTGGATACATGAATCACTTCACCCTTGTTTGGATAAACTATCGACCTTTGGTAACATAAAATTTGTTTTTTACAGTAGTGTGCCTTATTACATTTTACAATGTGTGTGTGCATTCAAATGATGTACCCCACTATCTACACCACACTACCCATTACCCCTCACTACATATTCCACCATCTCTCTCTACACCATACCCATTTTATCAAACCACCCACCGATTCTCTATTCTCCATCATCGGTGCTTGGTTTCGTGGGGATCACTCATAATCTTACTTGGGACAAACAAGATCACCCATACCCATACACTGGGGCAAAAATCCTCTATTTTTGTCAAGCATCACTTACCAATACAAGCTACGTGAAAAAGGGGCAAATGTAGACACTGAAAAGCATCACACTTTATAGTCCCCTCTTGAATAACCTAATATCCCAACCATATTATCCTTCTATACACCAAATCAATTTAATTACTTTGTTAAATGAATTATCCGTAACCCCCTTCTCCATTTAATTCCACCACTAACCATGACCCCTCAATTACACTTAACAATTTAATTAAATTCAACTAATTAAATTGACCTAATTAAACCTCACCTATCCACATCACCTTGCCACTCACCTATCCACCTCACCTATCCACCTCACCCTTCCACCCATAACTCCACCTCACCATTCCACTTCCCCCCTTGCCCATACCTTGCCCATACCTCGAGACCCACTTCTTCCACAAATGCAAATAGTGGCCAACCCACCCACATGCCTCCATTTTTGTCTTATTATCCATAAGAGGTGAGTAAGCCATGTGTTAGACCACTTGATTCTAAGTGGAGAAAGTACATTCCCCACTTTATCTTAAACTAAACTATTCCAACCGAACTGATGTCGGTCACCCCAGGTAGACCGATGTTGGTCGGTGGGACCGACATCGATCACTATAAATAGAAATTCCTAGCTCTTTTCAAAGGGTTGGATTTTTGGTTTTGAAGGGATATTTGGTTGGAATGTATCCAAAGAATCATAAGCTCGTTTGCAGACCATTGGAAAATATTTGGAGTTGGAAGGACGACCAAAAATGAATCCTGTTTAACCAAGAAGGAGAGAAGTCGGGAGATATATAGGAAGAGCATTCCAACCACTTTCCAATCTTCACGAGAACATTTCTTCACTTCTATTCATCACCCGCCCACTTTACACGTGATGGAATCCAACTAGTTCCTCCTAGCCAAAAGGAAGATCTCACGGTTAGCCTAGATTGAGAGTGGATACATACACACCTACCTTCTACCTTAGTCGTGAACATGTAAACATCTTTCACCCATACCCTATTTATTTCATTAATCTATCTAGAATATGGTGAAACACTTATCTAAGTTATTCTTGCATATGGTTATGATCTAGATCTATTTATGGTTTATTACCGCATTGTTATTATGGATCTAGAATATATCTATGTACATGTTTATCATGCTAACTCCTTAGCAAAGCTTCTATAAAAGAGGGACTTGGTACCCTTGCACATTTTGGGTGAGCACTCGGGTTTACAGGTGATGTGCTAGTGTGCCTTGGGTTGTTTGGTAAAATAAAATACTACATTTTGGTTCCATTTTCAAGACCTCTTTTCAAGTTGTTTCAAGGATGTTTCATGATGAAGACGTATTGGTTGACTTTGGCTAGTATTGAAGATTGGGTAGAGAATTTAGAGGAAGAGTTTGCTCATAGATTTAACACTAGTACTGAATTTGATGCACATGTGTGGGTTGAAAAGAATTTGAATCATGAGCTCTATGAGATGTTTTTATATTGTTTTCCCATAGAGTTGTATGAGTGGCTAGTAGCATATGCATCAAAGAGGAATTGGAGGTATAGAGCACTTATTTGGACCCATGAAGATTACCAAAATTTACATGATGCTGATATGACTTGGACACATAGTCTAGATCATTGGTGGAGTGGTGTTTTACAAAGTTCCACCTTGGAGTATGTAGTCTCTAATTATTCCTTTCTAGAGGTTGCTAATTTCTAGTTCTTGCGTAAACCTAGAGGATATTATTTACGTGTTATCCCTTTAGCGATTAAAATCTTGATTGTGCCTTTGGATTTAGAAGAGCATGATAAACCCAACCACGCATGGGGAATGAACACGTGTGGTGAAATATGGTATACTTGGTAGCTTAAGTTTAGTGAGGTGCATGAGAGGGATTTGGAAAAGTAACATGATGCTACTGAATGAATGGTGTTGCGAGAGAGAGATGGACCACGAAGGATTTAGAGCTCATGTAGAAGACATGGAGTTAAGCATCTAGAACTCCCCATTTAGGTAAGCATGGAAAATAACCCTCTTCGGACTCGGATGAGATTATGTCGGTTGAAACTAGGACCACGAACATGTATTTGATCCCTCCTAGTAACCATGCCCTTATACTTGGTTTTCTAGTTTCGTGATAGTTATTGATAAACAAGCTAGTGTGGGTGGTAGAGTAGTGATAGATAGATTTCTCTTTCCAATAATTTTAGAAGTTAGTCAGATAGTACATTCATCTATGGTAGCGCAGACATCATCTTTGTTATTTGGGGGTCTAGTTGGAGGTATATTTTCTAGTGCATCATCAACATAGAACATGGGCACGCAGAATGTTGGTAATACATCTAGGATTAGTACAAATTCATAAATCATGGGGGTTAAATTTAGTACAATGTTGTTGAATGCAAGGTAGTACATACTCGGTCTAGTACCCACTATAGGAGGGGGATCGGGAGTATCGGGTGGTTCAGGATCTAGTGGTTCTAGAGGAGGAGGGAACATAAGAGGTAATACATGTTCTAGATCAAGTGGGCATGTTCTCGCACCATCCCCAACAAGTTTATTTTGAGATGTCTCTTCACCTACCATAATACGAGAGGAATTGATTATGTAGGCTGAACACATACACATGTGTGAGATACTATTGTGTGCTAAGGGATTACTACTCCGTGAGCGTAAGGCAAGTCAATTTTATACTACTTTGCAAGGGTGCACGCATAGTTGATACATGAAGTATGATCCAAACCAAACTTGTGTAGACTATACCACGTTGTGTGATGCTTTCTTAGTAGAGTTTCATATACCTGAGTTTGAGCAGAAAAGCATCAACGCATTGAAGGAAATTAAATAGGGCATGGCTGAGAGCATAAGGGAGTACAATGCATGCTTTAAAATGTTATTATCTAAGTGATCTTATGATATCCACCCTAGTCAACATGCTCAATGGTTTTGGAGGTTTGATCACACCTTTCAGGAGGGAAATCTCACACAATACTTTTATAGATCCACGTGAGGCACTTGAGGAAACTTTTGTTAGAAATAAACTAACACTTAATTCACCATGTGAGTTAAAGTGATATTGTAATAAAGTAATATTTTTAATTACTTTAGTTAGCTTAGTTAATAATGGGTTGTCACCTATCTTGTCTCATTCCTATTTTTGAGGATGATGTTCTTTTCTTAGTTTATTATTCTTGGATGCATTCCTGTAGGGGACAGTTAGGGGCAATAAGCTATTCCTACATATTTGCTTAGTTTAGTTGATATTGTTCCATATATTGTGGAAGAGATAGAAGCTGTCCAATATCTATAAATATTACAGCTCTCTCTTTTGATTGTAATGCTTGAATTTTGATATTAATAAAATACACAAGCACTGTCTTGTTTATGTGTAAAGCTTCTGTGTCAAATATTCATTTTCAAGTATTAATTGTCAAGATTTATTTCATTGTCAAGATTTGGTATCAGAGCCAGAAGAGCTTGAACCTGTGAGTGCTAGGGAGTGTAGGAAGTTTGAGGGAGGAGGACTAAGAAGCTTGAGCTAGGAGGAGCCAAAGTTTCCCCATCCTCTTCACAGCCCCTGCCCCTACTCCACACACTAGTAGCGATAGTGCAAAAATTACACATGAAGTGATTTTTTGGAAGTGTAATCATAGGCTAGCATACTTGGATTCAACTCCAATATTGGTAACAAAGTGATTGTATCAATTTGTTTTTTAATACTTATTAATTACATATGAAGTATTTAAACAAAACTATATATAATTGCTTTAGTTTTTTTTTTCTCTCTAAGTTAGAGATCCCCTTTAGTGTGATTTAATTTAATAGACCCCCAATTTTGGAGGCACCACTATTTGGGTCTGGTGTGTAGGTTTCATTTTAATTAAAAAAACAAAGTTTGAACATCCACCACCAAACTGCAACTTGTATGTAGTTATGGGATTTGCATATATATGTAGATTCACCTTCTAGACTGTGGATTTACACGACCAATTCACACCTGCAAAAGAATAAAAACAATCCGGATACTAGTTTGCTCAGAGTGTCTTCAACCCAGTAACTAAAGCCATCATTAGTGAATTCGAGCTCCATTCCTTTGCGACCCTTCAAAACATAGATTTTAAGATGAAGGGAGGTGGATATCTTGAATCCATGGAGAAACCAAGGCACATGCGAGCCGTAAGCCCTAATTAGGACGCATTTTTTTAAATCCGTTTTGAAAAAGAATTTCCATTTTTGGATTTTGTGAAAAAAATTAGGATGGAAAATATTTTTCCATATTTGGAAAGGGGTCCAGAAATATATTGAAATTGGAATTTGTACATGTCATAACTTTCAACTGGTACCTCGGATTGAGGTGCCATTTTTTAAAGTGTGTGTTTTTTGCGAGCTCTACGCCTTGGTCTAGTTTTTAATAAGCTTTGTCTTGTAAAAATTGCAAAAATTAGAGGTTGTTTGTACTTGAAAAGAGGCCAAAGAGTCCAAAATTTTAATTTTTTCAAATCGCCAAGAGAGCCATTTTATTTTTGTAAATCAGCCACAAAGCCAAATTGTAATAGGGCCAATAGTGCCAAATATTGTAAACAACTGAAAAAGCATTCCCAAAATAAATAAAATATTATTTGGGGGTGAGTGTGCATGCTTTAAGGGGGAAAAGTGTTCAATTTTTTCTTCTATTGTTTATCAGTCTTCACAATGGCTGCAATTACGACACCAAAATTCTTTTTTCTAGATTCTCAAATTTTACGTTCTGATAATTACCCAACATGGAAAACAAAAATTCATGCACAACTTGATTTTGAAAATCTATGGTTTGTTGTTTCTGGTACATTAACAAGATCTGCAATAGATGTTACACAACAAGCTACATTTGATCGTGTAAATAAAAAAGTAAAGTTAATAATATTGTTTAGTGTTTTAGATGAGGTACAACCTCATATTCGTGAGGCCACAATAACAAAATAATCTTGGGACAAGTTGAAAACAATATATGAGTCCAAAAATAAGAACACAATACTTCATCTCCAGAGTCAACTATTGAACTTGAAAATGCAACCAACTGAAAAAGTTGAAATATTTTTGAGAAGAGTAGCAAATTTTTGTGGGTCACTTTAAGCTTTGGAAGAATAAGTAATCGACACATTACTTGTTTCTATAGTGTTAAGAGCTCTTCCTCCTTATAGGATTTTTGTGACCACATTAAACATAATTGATCAAATAACAAATTTTGAACAATTAATGAATATGCTACAATAAGAAGAAGCTATTCACTTAATTAGTGAAACTAAAGAACAAACACTTACTTCTAATAAAAAGGTAAGAAACATGCTTAGTCTAATAAATAACCTCCGAAGCAAGGTAACACTCAACAAGGCCAAAATACCCAACAAAAGTGTCCTATTTGTGGTTGAAAAGGACATGAGTTAAAGAATTGTTGGTACAACACATTCCAACAAGGATTGTCAAGTGGAAAAAAGATTGATAACCAAAAACAAAATCAGGCCAACAACAGAGTAAACAGGGACAAAATAATCAAAAGTAGAAGAAGAAACCAACTCAACAAGGAAATGTAGCTGAACAAGAAGATCAATTTGATGATGATGAATTCCTATATTCTACAGGTCAAATGAAGTATCCAATTCTACAAAAAAATTTGGTATGTGAAATCAAGTGCAACTCGACACATGACATGAAAGAAAGATTGGTTCTTCACAATGAGTAAAACACCCAAAAAAATCATGTCTCTTTGGGTGATGATACATCATACAACGTTGAAGGCATTGGTTCCATTTCACTTCCACTTGGTCAACATAATTACAAAATTACCGATGTTTTGTAAGTCATTGGTTTAACTAAAAATATTTTATTCGTGAGTCAATTATTACATCACAAAATAAAAATTGAAATTGATTGTAAATGCGGTAAAAAGATGTGCATAATTCAAGATAAGTCATGGAGCTAAAAATTGTTGCAAAAGATTCAAATGTGGATAGAATGTTTCAGTTGGATTTTGTTCAATGAAATGATCAAGCACTTGTAGCCAAGGATACATCATCAACTCAACTATGGCATCAAAGACTTGGACATGTGAGTTTTGGCTATCTTGACACACTTTGTCGATACAACATGGTTAGGGGTTTTCCACCTCTAAAAATGGTATAGATAAATGTCAACATTGTTTGGAAGGAAAAAAACATTGATTACCATTCAAACATAGTACATTTCAAGCTAAGAAAAAAATTGACTTGGTGCATACCGATATGTGTGGACCAATGAGACCTAACCACTCTAGGTTTCAATATTTCATGCTCTTTGTTGATGATTTTTTAAGGAAAATGTGGATATAATATCTTCGCACAAAGACCAAGCTTTCAAAAATTTCAATAAGTTCAAAGCCTTTGTTGAAACAAAGTCCGTAGGAAAATAAAAACACTCCATTTGAGATCGAGGGGGTGAATACACCACCAATGAGTTCAATGTTTTTGGAAATGTTGACCAAAATAAGGTCACACTTATTTTTTTGAGCAACTAACACCATTTTACCCCTCTTTGTGCTTCAATTTGAATTTTTACATAATTCAAGCACTTAAAGTCCCCTAAAAACATTTCCATCAGATAGGAAATTTCTTCCCCTTTCCATAAATATAAAGAAGTCCTTCTAACTCATATTTTGCAAGTTACGGGTCAGCGGGCCTTAGAAGGGTTTTTGCCAAAAGCGGGCTTGCGGGCATGGGGAAGTTTTTTTCCATGGGAAAATTACTGACCCGGTGAGGCGGTGGGAAACATTTTGGCATTTTTCCAAAGTGGAAAAGGTGAGCCGACGGGACTGGGATGAATTTTGGAAAATGTAAAGTTGTGGGGCCGCGAGAGGAAATTTTTCCCAAAGTGAATTCAGGCCGGCGGTATGCGGGGAAACTTTGGATTTTTGCCAAAGTCTTAAAAAGTGTAATTTCATGTTTGGACCCACAAAGGGACACATGGCCATTTTTAAGGTCAAAGTGGGAAGGTGGGTCATCGGAGGAAACTTGGAAAATTTGACTTTTGTTTTAAAAGGTATAAAGTATAAAAGTAAGCCACACCTCATGATGCCTAGAAAATACACATGTCGGGCCTTTGTTAGCATTTGTGGGAAGTAGGCCATCGGGAAATTTTGAAATTTAACAATTTTAAAAATAACACAATTTCAAATTTGGGCCCTTGAGAGGCTTTTTGACCAAAGTGATTTCAGGCCTATGGGAGGATTTTTAAAATTTTCTAACATTTGCAAAAAGTGCCAACATGAATTTTAGGCCCGCGGATCCATTTTACAAAATTGGTTTTTTTGCCATTTTTATACGGATTCGATCCAAAATTTCAAATGAGCATATCTTTTGATCTCGGTGGTTGAAATTTGATAAATTTAGACTTTTGGAAAGATCTCAACCTCCGCTATGCCAAGGAAGAACAAAACATCATTTTAGCGGTGTTGGTGGGTGAAAAACAGGAAAATGTCTTTCAAGAAATCAATATGGGATTTGATTGTTTCAACAACCTAGATTTGATTTGATTTGCCATTCTTCCTTCTCCAACATGCCAAAGTAGACATGGAGAGGAAAATTTGATAGATTATAGGTAGATTTGTAGGGGTGGTTGAATTCTCAAAATAGGGTCCGTTTTCCTCCTTTCTCTCTAGTTTTCATCATTCTAAAATTCTATATATTGTAACACTTCTCATTTGAGAAGGAGAGACATTTTGGGTGTAGGGAAACTCACAAATTTATTTCTGACTCCATTTGAGTTTAAAACCTTTTCCTACGCATGGTAAGAGGATTTTTTTCCTCTAAGCAAAAAATGTAAAGGCACATGTGCACCTTTTAGAGCAATAAAAACATGTTTTTGTGGTGTTTCTTTAACCCTTTTCATTGTTTTGTTATTTCCCGTGCCTCTCCCTCTCAAATTTGTTCCCTATGCATGTATTTCATGTTTGCAGTGTAAGGGGTTGTGTTTCATGGATTTTTGATCATGGATTAGTATTTGGGTTTGTGTCACTCTGTTTGAACTTCCCATATTTTTCCCCTATTTCATCCTCTCTCAATAGAGCATCTCACCCCTTTCATTCTCTCGGTGTATCACCGCTTGAGTGTAGGCTTTCTTTCACTCTCTATTTCTCTATGGTTCCTTGGAATGGTTATATTAGGATGGTTTAGCATTTCCTGCATTAGAGTAGCTTGTGGTAGGTAGTTTAGGATCAAGAATCAAATTTCTCTAGATGATCATCTCAAGTTTGGAAGTCCCACATCTTGAGAAATAATCCAATGTTATGTAATCACACCGAATGCTCCATTTTAACCATTTCACATTACACGCCATTCGGGGGTGCCATGATTTTCACTAATAATTTTGGCACGCCCGATGGGACAGTTTGAAGCACCTTACCACTTCATTTCATAAATTTGATGTGTATTTGGTGAGATTCAGCCTTTGGAGGCACAGAAAAGCACATTTGGGAACTCCATCTAGTCAACAACCCAATCTCTAAAGTTGTAGACGTTTTCCATCCATTTTCATTCATTTTCTTTCCACATCTTTCATTTTCTTCCTTTCCATGAGGTTGTACAATCATGACTTCATTTCCATCTTGGAATTCACACTTGCAGTAGAATGTGCTATTCAAATCCATCTCCAAGTTACTTCAACACACCTCCAGAAAGGTTTCACAATGAAAATCAGCACTATGGATATCAAGGTGAGCTAGATTCAAATCAGGTTTGGTCATTTACCAAACTATACAACTATTATAGAGCATATATATATATATATACAAATTTTGGAGGTATTTTCACACCTTAAGAAGTTAATCTACTGGAGAAGATTAAAAAAATGGAGGCTAGCATGGTTCGATCAAGGGCTATAATAAAAATGAAGGCATTTAAGATTGGTTGTAGGGGCACCTTGTCTATGGGAAGGACCTATGCCAAGACATTTTAGCCCTTAGGAGAATCTTGACTTCATGGTTGAAATCTGCCCCAACTTGCACAATGGGCTAAGGAGATTGAAGCTTATGAGTTGGATATAAGACAACCTTGTCCATGGGTAAGTCATTCACTAGCTTCATGTACTTCATTTTCTCTTTCAAAACTTTACCATTTCAGCACTTCAAGAGTCATTTTATTTGCTATCCAAAGTGTTTTCCCTTCACAAATCTTTATCTCAATTCTTCTATCCTTTTCCCTTCTAAGATGGTTCAAGAAACAATCCCACATTCTTTAAGATGAAAATTAGACTATCAGCCAAGTGTTGAAGAAGAGCCAAGAAAGGAAGAAATGATCAAAAGCTTGGTCAATTTGGCTCTCAAATTTGGGATTACAAATATCCCCTTGATGGTTAAGCCAACGGAGGAGGTCAAGGTTGAAGAGCCATTGTGGCTAAGGCTGGGTTTGCAGCAAAAGTAGAACAAGAAGAAGAAGAAGAAGAAGATCAACGATCTATTTTCTCTCGAATGTAGTGTCCCTAATGGTACTTTATCCGAGGATAATGCTGATCCAACCCAAGCTGCACAACCAGGTTAAAGAGTAGGAACAATCAGCTCCAGGCCCCATTGAAGAGGATCAATTGGGAGAGATCAAATCGAGTTTAAGCCACTCAATGAAGAAAGCATCATTGAATATTTTTGCTTTCATTTCAAGGACCTGATTTAATGGATGAACCCATGTTAGAGGAGAATCATACATTTTTAGAGGCTTCAAGTGTGGAGCGCAAGCCATAGAATAACCTTCAGCTTCTTCCTCCCACTTTATCCCTTTCAATCTCTATGTTGAAGAAGAGTTTGATCTTTAAAAATTCGTGTTTGAGAATGAGGGGAACCATGGTGAGATAGTTGCAGATCAAGAGGACACCATGGAGGAGGTAGAGCACATGCGAGGACAACAAGGAGGAAAATTATCTTTCTAACTTGGAAGATAGCTTTGGTGGAGAGGAGCCCATGGATATCACATCATTTTCTCCTCCATCATCCTCCTTCCAAACACATGAGACTACTTTGCCATAAGGAGAGCATTCAAAGACTATAGGCTACACTTCATAACAGACCTCTAGAACCAAGGTTGGGAGATATGAATCTTCCATGTTCTTCACAGAGAGAAGGAAGGAAAAAAGCAAGAGGATGTCATCATCCATCTCACATCATCCATCTAGGGAGATTGGAAAGAAGACTCCATTCTTGGAGTTAAATATCATAGAAGTGGGAAGATTCAAAGGATCGACCTTTCAAAATCAGGTACTTGGCTTCATTGGAGCCAATATAGAATCCAACACCAATTATGCTTACTTCTAAGCATGAGGATGATCATCAAAGTACCAAGGATCAAATGCAATGCCTCCTCGGTCAAAAAGAGCAACTAAAAGAGGTATTTTTCTTGTTTCTAGTTGACACCTTGATGATTTGGGTGGAGGACTAGCTTATAGTCAGTTTTTCACTCATACAAGCAGCCATATTCAGTGTCAAATCATTTACATGGTTGCCCTTCTTGAGAAAGGGATTTTACTACTCCCTACCAATTGCGATTTTTTTGAGCTCTCTTTCTCTTTGGTTAAAATAGAGTAGGCAAGTTTTCTTTCAATAGAAGAAGTGCTTTTGCACACTTTGCATATCCCACTTGGGGTGTGTATGATTTCCAATTTTGTACATAGTGTGTTGTGGTGTTTTGTTGCTATTGTATAGTGTATTGAAAATGGCATTTGGAGAGATCAGCCCCAATTTCAGTGGTTTCCAAGTGGCTCATGGATCAATTTTTCAAATTTCAGATCAGATTTGTGTTTACCAGGCAGACTCCATGCCCAATGGATGCTTCAAGGCCACTGATCATCTCATCTAGTAGGCAGATATCCCCATGAGTCACCAAACTGTTGACCAAAATAAACTCACACTTATTTTTGAGTGACTAACACCATTCCCCCATGTTTGTGCTTCAATCTAACTTTTTACATATTTCAAGCACTTAAGGTCCCCTAAAAAAATTTCCATCGGATAGGAAAAATTTCTTCCCGTTTCCATAAATATAAAGAATTCCTCCTAACTCCTCATATTTTGTAAGTTACGGGCTGATATTCCTTAGAAGGAGTTTTTGCCAAAAGTGGGCTTGTGGGCGTGAGGAAGATTTTTTTGCCATGGGAAAATAACAGATCGACGGGGCGGTGGGAGATATTTTGGCATTTTGCCAATGAAGGCAAACCGACGGACTCGGGGATGAATTTTGGAAAATGTAAAGTTACGGGGCCTTGGCAAATTTTTTTCCCAAAGTGAATTTGGGTTGGCGGGTTTGCGGGGAAACTTTGCATTTTTTGCCAAAGTCTTAAAAAAGTGAAATTTCATGTTTGGACCCATGAAAAGGGACACGTGGTTGTTTTTAAGGTCAAAGTGGGAAGGTGGGTCATCGGAGGAAACTTGGAAAATTTGGCTTTTGTTTTAAAAGGCATTAAGTATAAAAGTAATCCGCACCTCCACCGATGCCCGGAGAAGCCACGTGTCGGACCTCACAGTCATTAGGGGGAGTGAGCTATTAGGGAAAATTTTGGAAATTTTCTAATTTTCAAAAATAGAGCAATTTTAAATTTTAACCCGTGGAGACTTTTTGACCAAAGTGATTTCGGGCCTGTGGGAGGATTTTGTAAAATTTGCTAACTTTTGCAAAAGCATGAAAATGAATTTTGGGCCCGTGGATCCATTTTACAAAAGCGGTATTTTGCCATTTTTGTACGGATTCGATCCAAAATTTCAAATGAGAATATCTTTTGATCCAGGTGGTCAAAATTCGACAAATTTGGACTTTTTGGAAAGATCTCAACCTCCTCTATGCCATAGAAGCATAAAATATCATTTTTAGTATTTTTTTGGGTGAAAAACTGGAAAATGTATTTAAAGCCATCAATATGGGATCTGATTGTTTTAACAACCTGATTTGATTTACTTTTCCATTCTTCCTTCTCCAACAAGCCAAAGTAGACATGGAGAGGAAAATTTGATAGATTATAAGTGTATTTGTAGGGATTTAATGGTGGGTGGTTGAATTCTCAAAATAGGGTCCATTTTCCTCCTTTCTCTCTGGTTTTCATCATTCTAAACTTCTATATATTGTAACACTTCTCATTTGAGAAGGAGAGACATTCTGGGCGTAGGGAAACTTTGTCATATTTTTTCTCGACTCCATTTGAGTTGAAAACCTTCTACTATGCCTAATAAGAGGCTTTGTGCCTCTGAGAAAAAAATGTAATGGTCTCATGCACCTTTTAGAGCAATAAAAACATGTTTTTGTGGTGTTTCTTCAACCCTTTGCATTGTTTTATTGTTTCCCCATGCCTCTCCCTTTCAAATTTTTCCCTGTGCATGTATTTCACGTTTATAGGTGTAGGGTGTTGTGTTTCATGGAGTTTTGATCATGGATTAGGATATGGGTTTGTGTGAATCATGTCTAACCTTCCCATCTTCCTTTTCCCCATGTTTCATCCTCCTTAAACATAACATCTCACCCCTTTTCTTATTTGGTGTATCACCACAGATCAGGGATTTCTTTCACTCTCTCTTTCTCTTTGGTTCCTTGGAATGGTTAGATTAGGATAGTTTAGCTTTTCCTACATTAGAGTAGCTTGTGGCAGGTAGTATAGGATCAAGAACCAACTTTATCTAGAGGATCATCTCAAGTTTGTAAGTCCCACAACTTGAGAGATGATCCAATTTTATGAAATCACACCGAATGCCACATTTTAACCATTTCACATTACAGGCCATTCAAGGGGTGTTGTGATTCTACACTAAAATTTTTGCAAGCCTAGTGGGATAGGTTTGAAGCACCTTACCACTTCATTTCATCAAGTTGATGTGTTCTTAGTGAGATTCAACTTTGTAGGCACATTTAAAGCACATCCGCAATTCCATCCGGTCAATAACCCAATCTCTAAATTTTCATATGTTTTCCATCCATTTTCATTCATTTTCTTTCCACATCTTTCATTTTCTTCCATTCCATGAGGTTGTGCAATCATGACTTCATTTCCATCTTGGAATTCACACTTTCTACAATAAAGTCTTATTCAAATCCATCTCCAGTTACTTCAACACACCTCCAGAAAGGTTTCACAATGAAAATCAGCACTATGGATATCCAGTGAGCGATTCAAATCAGTTTGGTCATTTTCCAAACTATACAACTATTACAGAGCATGGATATATAGATTTTGGAGGTAGTTTCACACTTGAAGAAGTTAATCTGCTGGAGAAGATTCAAAAAATGGAGGTTGGCATGGTTCAGTCAAGGGCTATAATAAAAATGAAGGCATTTAGGATTGGTTGCAGGGCACCTTGTCCATGGGAAGGCCCTATACCAAGACATTTTAGCCCTCAAGAGAAGCTTGACTTCATGGTTGAAATGCTTCCCAACTTGCACAATGGGCTAAGGAGATTGAGGCTTATGAGTTGGATACAAGACAACCTTGTCAATGGGTAAGTCAGTCACTAGCTCCTTATCCTTCATTTTCTCTTTCACAAACTTTATCATTTCAGCATGGTCAAGATTCAAGCCCATTGTTTGATGTCCCAAGTGTTAAATTCCCTTCTCCATTCCCCAATCTTCCATCTCATCTCAATTCTTATGTCCTTTTCTCTTCCAAGTAGTCATAACTTCCAAAGAAACAAGAAGTTTTGATTCCCTCCACCATAAACAACAGAAAAACTAGTTGAATCCCAACCTACCCCTCCTCTTGCATCCCCAAATCCATGTTGGGAAGATGAAAATCAGACAACCAGCCAAGGGAAGCAAGAAGAAGATCCAAGAAAAGAAGAAATGATCAAAATATTGGTCAACTTGGCTCTCAAATTTGGGATTACAAATATCCCCTTGATGGTTAAGCCAACAGAGGAGGTCAAGGTTGAAGAGCTAGTGGTGGCTAAGGTTGAGTTTGCAGCAGAGAACAAGAACAAGAAGAAGAAGATCAATCGTAGTCTTTTCACTCTATATGCAATGTCCCTAATGGCAGGTTTGTCTCGAGGAGAATGCTGATCCAACCCAAGTTACACAACCAATTAAAGAGGAGGAAAAATCAATCCCAAGCCCCATTGAAGAGGAGCAACTGGGAGAGATCAAATCGAGTTGAAGCAACTCAATGAAGAAAACATCATTGAAGATTTTTACTTTCATTTCAAGGGTCTGATTTGATGGATGAACCCATGTTAGAGGAGGATCATACAGGTTTTAGAGGCTCCAAGTGTGGAGCAAGCCATGGAAGAACCTTTAGTTATTCCTCCCATTTCATCCCTTTCAAGCTTTGATGTTGAAGAAGAGTTTGATCTTTCAAACTTTGTGTTTGAGGATGAGGGGAACCATGGTGAGCTAATTACGAGATCAAGAGGACACCATAGAGGAGGTAGAGCACATGCAACAGACAACAAGGAGGAAGATTATCTATCCGACTTGGAAGATAGCTTTTGTGGAGAGGATCCCATGGAGATCACATCATTTTCTCCTCCATCATCCACCTTCCATACACATGTGACTACCGCCATGAAGGAGAGAATTCAAAGACAAGAACATGCACTTCATAAAAGCCCTCTGGAACCAAGGTTGGGAGATATGAATCTTCCATGTTCTTCACAGAGAAGGAAGGAAAAGAGCAAGAGGATGTCACCATCCCTCTCTAATCATCCATCCAGGAGATCTGCAAGAATAATCCATTCTTGAGTTAAATATCGAGTAGTGGGTAGATTCAAAGGATCGGACCTTGCCCATTCAAGTACTTGGCTTCATTGGAGCCAAGGAAAAGCCAACACCAATCATGCTTGCTTTCAAGCATGAGGATGAGCATCAAAGTACCAAGGATCAGCTGCAATGCCTCCTCGGTCTAAAAAAAAAACTAACTAAAAGAGGTATTATCCTTATTTCCAGTTGAAATCTTGATGATTTGGGTGGAGGACCAGCTTATAGTCAATTTTTAACTCATACAAGTAGCCATATTCAATGTCAAATCATTTTCATGGCTGCCCTTTTTTAGAAAAGGGAAGTTACTACTCCCTACCAAGTAGCACGATTTGTTTGAGCTCTCTTTCTCTGGTTAAACTAGAGTAGGTAGATTTTCTTTCAATAGAAGAAGTGCTTTTGCACACTCTGCATATCCCACTAGGGGTGTGTATGATTGATAATTTTGTACATAGTGTGTTGTGGTGTTTTTTTCTTTCACGTGCATTGAAAATGGCATTTGGAGAGATCAGCCCCAATTTCAGTGGTTTCCAAGTGGCTTAGGAATCAAATTTTCAAAGTTCATATCAGATTTGTGTTTACTAGGAAGACTCCATGCCTAATGGATGCTTTAAGGCTATTGATCATCTCATCTAGCAGGAAGATATCCCCATGAGTCACCAAATTATTGACCAAAATAAGCTCACACTTATTTTTGGCAACTAACACCATTTTCTTGCTCTTTGTACTTCAATCTAAAATTTTACATATTTCAAGAACTTAAGGTCCCCTAAAAACATTTCCATCGAGATAGGAAATTTATTCCCCTTTCCATAAATATAAAGAAGTCCTTCTAACTCCTTATATTTTTTAAGTTACTGGGCCGACTTGCCTTGGAAGGATTTTTGCAAAAGTAGGCTTACGGTCCCGAGGAAGATTTTTACCATGGGAAAATTGCGACCGACGGGGTGGTGAGAATATTTTGGAATTTTTCCAAAGAAGGTGGCGCGAAATTAGGGATGACTTTTGGAAAATGTAAAGTTACTGGGCCGTGGAGAATTTTTTTCCCAAAGTGAATTTGGGCAGCGGGGTATGCAGGGAAACTTTGGATTTTTTGCCAAAGTCTTAGAAAAGTGCAATTTCATGTTTGGACCCACAAAGGGACATGTGGCCATTTTAAGGTCAAAGCGGGAAGAAAGGTCATTGGAGCAAACTTGGAAAATTTGGATTTTTGTTTTAAAAGACATAAATTATAAAAGTAAGCTACACCTCCACCAATGCCCGGAGAAGCCACGTGTCGAGGCCTTTGTCACCATTTGCAAGGAAGCGAGGCCATCGGGAAATTTTTGAAATTTTCAATTTTCAAAAATAGCGCAATTTCAATTTTGGGCCCATGAGAGACTTTTTGACCAAAGTGATTTTAGGCCTACGGGGCTGCAGAGGATTTTTTAAAATTTGCTAACTTTTGCAAAAAGTACCAAAATGAATTTTGGGCCTGGATCCATTTTACAAAATTGGTTTTTCACCCATTTTTGTATGGATTCGATCCAAAATTTCAAATGAGCATATCTTTTGATCTAGGTGGTTGAAATTAAACAAATTTGGACTTTTTGGAAAGATGTGAACCTCTCGCTATGCCAGGGAAGAACAAAACATCATTTTAGCAGGTGTTGGTGGGTGAAAAATAGGAAAAATTCTTTCAAGTGATTAATACGGGATCGATTGTTTCAACAACCCGATTTGATTTGATTGACCATTCTTCCTTCTCCAACATGCCAAAGTAGACATGGAGAGGAAAACTTTGATAGATTATAAGTGGGTTTATAGGGCATTAATGGTGGGTTGTTGAATTCTCAAAATAGGGTCCATTTTCCTCCTTTCTCTCTGGTTTTCATCGTTCTAAACTTCTATATATTGTAACACTTATCATTTGAGAAGGAGAGACATTCTAGGCATAGGGAAACTTTTTCAAATTTGTTTCCTGACTCCATTTGAGTTGAAAACATTCTCCTACTCCCTGCAAGAGGGTTTTGTGCCTTTGAGAAAAAATTTAATGGTCTATGCACCTTTTAGAGCAATAAAAACATGTTTTTGTGGTGTTTCTTCAACCCTTTGCATTGTTTTGTTGTTTCCCGTGCCTCTCCCTTTCAAATTTTTTTCTTGTGCATGTATTTCACATTTGTAGGTGCGGGGTTGTGTTTCATGGAGTTTTGATCATGGATTAGGATCTAGGTTTGTGTCACTCTGTCCTAACCTTCCCATCTTCCTTTTCCCCTGTTTCATCCTCCCTCAATAGAGCATCTCACCCCTTTCCTTCTCTGGTGTATCACCGCTTTAGTGTAGGCTTTCTTTCACTCTCTTTTCTCTCTGGTTCCTTATAATGGTTAGATTAGGATAGTTTTTCTTTTCATGCATTAGAGTAGCTTATGGCGGTAGTTTAGGATCAAGAACCATCTTTCTTTAGAGGATCATCTAAAGTTTGCAAATCCCACACTTGAGAGATGATCCAATGTTATGCAATCACACAGAATGTCCCATTTTAACCATTTCACATTATTGGCCATTCGCGGGTGCTATGATTTTGCACTAACAATTTTGGCATGCCCGTGGGACATGTTTGAAGCATCTTACCACTTCATTTCATCAATTTGATGTGTTCTTGTGAGATTCACCTTTAGAGGCACATGAAAAGCACATCCGGTGACTCCATCTCGGTCAACAACCCAATCTCTAAAGTTGCAGACATTTTTCCATCCATTTTATTTCCACTTCTTTCATTTTGTTCCATTCTATGAGGTTGTGTAATCATGACTTCATTTCCATCTTGGAATTCGAAGTTGCGAAGTAGTGCTATTCGGATCCATCTATAGGTTACTTCAACACACCACCGAAAGGTTTCACAATGAAAATCAGCACTATGGATATCCAAGTGAGCTAGATTCAAATCGGTTTGGTCATTTACCAAACTATACAAATGCTATTACAAAGCATGGATATACTGATTTTGGAGGAGTTTCACACACGAAGAAGTTAAGGCTGCTAGATAAGATTAAAAAATTGGAGGATGACATGGTTCACCAAGGGCTACAATATAAATCAAGGTATTTAGAATTGGTTATAGGGCACCTTGTCCATGGGAAGGCCTCTATGCTAAGAAATTTCAGCCCTTAGGAGAAGCTTTACTTCATGGTTGAAATTCTGCCCCAACTTACACAATGGGTTGAGGAGATTGAGGCTTATGAATTGGATACAAGAAAACCTTGTCCATGGGTAAGTCAGTCCACCGGATCCTTGTCCTTCATTTTCTCTTTCACAAAATTTACCATTTCAGGATGGTCAAGAATCAAGCCCATTGTTTTCTTTCCCAAGTGTTGAATTCCCTTCCCCATTCCCGGTCTTCCATCTCATCTCAATTATTATATCCTTTTCCCTTCTAAGCAGTCATTCATTCCAAAGAACCAAGAAGTTCTGCTTCCCTCTCCACCACAAACAATAGAAAAACTAGTTGAATCCCAACCTACCCCTCTTCTTGCATCCCCAAATCCATGTTGGGAAGATGAAAATCAGATAACCAGCCAAGGATAGCAAGAAGAAGAGCCAAGAAAGGAATAAATGATCAAAATCTTGGTCATCTTGGCTCTTAAATTTGGGATTAAAAATATCCCCTTGATGGTTAAGCCACCGGAGGAGGTCAAGATTGAAGTGTCGGTGGTGGCCAAGGATGGGTATGCAACATAAGTAGAACAAGAAGAAGAAGAAGAAGATTAGTATTCTGTTCACTCAATGCACCTTTGTCCTAATGGAAATTTTTCTAAGGAGAATTCTAATCCAACCTAAGCTACACAACCAGCTAAAGAGGAGGAACAATCAGCTCCAAGCCCCATTGAAGAGGAGCAATGGGAGAGATGAAATTAGAGTTGAAGCCACTCAATGAAGAAAGCATCATTGAAGATTTTTGCTTTCATTTCAAGTGCCTGATTTGATGGATGAACCCATGTTAGAGAATCATATAGTTTCGAGGCTCCTAGTGTAGAGCGAGGCCATAAGAACCTTCGCTTCTTCCTCCCACTTCATCCCTTTCAAGCTCTGATGTTGAAGAAGAGTTTGATCTTTTGAAATTTGTGTTTGAGGATGAGGGGAACCATGGTGAGATAGTTCGAGATCAAGAGGACACCATGGAAGCGGTAGAGCACATGCAATAGGACAACAAGGAGGAAGATTATCTATCGACTTGAAAGATAACTTTGGTGGAGAGGAGCCCATGGAGATCACATCAATTTTTCCCGCATCATCCTCCTTCCAAACACATGATCCTACTACCAGAAGGAGAGCATTCAAAGACAACAACCCGTACTTCATAACAACCCTCTAGAACCAAGGTTGGAAGATATGAATCTTCCATGTTCTTCACAGGAGAAGGAAGGAAAAGAGAAAGAGGATGTCATCATCCCTCTCACATCATCCATCCAGGAGATATATAAGAAGAATCCATTCTTGGAGATAAATATCATAGCCATGGGTAGATTCAAAGGATCGAGACCTTGCCCAATCAGGTACTTAGCTTCATTGGAGCCAAGGGAGAAGCCAACACTAGTCATGCTTGCTTCTAAGCATGAGGATGAGCATCAAATTACCAAGGATCAGATGCAATGCCTCTTCAGTCCAAAAAAGAGAAACTAAAAGAGGTATTTTGCTTGTTTCTAGTTGACACCTTGATGATTTGGGTGGATTACCAGCTTATAGTCAGTTTTTCACTCATACAAGCAACCATATTCAGTTTCAAATCATTTACATGGCTGACCTTCTTGAGAAAGGGAAGTTACTACTCCCTACTAGTTATATGATTTGTTTGAGCTCTCTTTCTCTCTGGTTAAAATAAAGTAGGTAGGTTTGCTTTCAACAAAATAAGTGCTTTTACACACTTTGCATATCCCACTTGGGGTGTGTATGATTCCCAATTTTATACATAGTGTGTTGTGGTGTTTTTTTGGTCTTGCATAGTGTATTGAAAAGGGCATTTGGAGAGATTAGCCCCAATTTCATGGTTTCCAAGTGGCTCGGGGATCAAATTTTTAAATTTCAAATCAGATTTGTGTTTACCAGGTAGACTCCTTTCCTAATGGAGGCTTCAAGGCTACTGATAATCTCATCTAGCAGGCATTTATCCCCATGAGTCACCAAATTATTGACCAAAATAAGCTCACACTTATTTTTGAGCAACTAACACCATTTTCTACCTATTTTTGCTTCAATCTAAATTTTTACATATTTCAATCACTTAAGGTCCCTTGAAAACATTTCCATCAGATAGGAAATTTCTTCCCCTTTCCAAAAATATAAAGAAGTCCTTCTAACTCCTCATATTTTGCAAGTTACGGGCCGATGGGCCTTGGAAGGAGTTTTTGCCAAAAGTGGGCTTGTAGGCATGGGAAATATTTTTTCCATGGGAAAATTTCAGACCGGTGGGGCAACCAGAGATATTTTGGCATTTTACCAAAATTGAAAAGGTGGGCCGGTGGGCCTAAGGATGACTTGTGGAAAATGTAAAGTTGTAGGGCATGGAGGAATTTTTTCCCAAAGTGAATTCAGGCCAATGGGTGTGTGGGGAAACTTTGGATTTTTTTCCAAAGTCTTAAAAAGCACAATTTCATGTTTGGACCCGTAAAGGGACATGTGCTAGTTTTTAAGGTCAAAGCGGGAAGACGGGTCATCGAGGAAACTTGGAAAATTTGGTTTTATTTTAAAAGACATAAAGTATAAAGTAAGCCGCACCTCCACCGATGCCTAGAGAAGCCAAATGTTAGGCCTCTGCATGTCACCGCGAGGGAAGTGGGTCGTTGGGGAAATTTTGGAAATTTTCCGATTTTCAAAAATAGTGCAATTTCAATTTTGGGCCCGCGGAGACTTTTTGACCAAAGTGATTTCGAGGCCTTCGGGGCTACGGGAGGATTCTCAGAAAATTTGCTAACTTTTGCAAAAGTGGTAAAATGAATTTTGGGCTCATGGATCCATTTTACAAAATTGGTTTTTTGCCATTTTTGTACGGATTCGATCCAAAATTTCAAATGAGTATATCTTTTGATCCGGTGTTCAAAATTCGACAAATTTGGACTTTTTGGAAATATCTCAACCTTTGTTATGACATGGAAGAAGAAAATATCATTTTAGCGGGTTTTGGTGGGTGAAAAATAGGAAAATGTCTTTCAAGCCATCAATACGGGATCTGATTGTTTCAACAACCCAGATTTGATTTGATTCACCATTCTTCCTTCTCCAACATGCCAAAGTAGACATGGAGAGGAATATTTGATAGATTATAGGTGGATTTGTAGGGCATTAATGGTGGGTGGTTGAATTCTCAAAATAGGTTCATTTTCCTCCTTTCTCTCTAGTTTTCATCATTCTAAACTTTTATATATTGTAAAACTTCTCATTTGAGAAGGAGAGACATTCAGGCGTAGGGAAACTCTGTCAAATTTATTTCTCGACTCCATTTGAGTTGAAAACCTTTTTTGCTATGCCCGATAAGAGGCTTTGTGTCTCTAAGAAAAAAATGTAATGGTCTGTGCACCTTTTAGAGCAATAAAAACATGTTTTTGTGGTGTTTCTTCAACCCTTTGCATTGTTTTGTTGTTTCCCCATGCCTCTCCCTTTCAAATTTGTTCCTTGTGCATGTATTTCACGTTTACAGGTGTAGGGTGTTGTGTTTCATGGAGTTTTGATCATGGATTAGGATCTGGGTTTGTGTCACTTCTATCTGACCTTCCCATCTTCCTTTTTCCCCTATTTCATCCTCCCTCAATAGAGCATCTCACCCCTTTCCTTCTCTGGTGTATCACCACTTTAGTGTAGGATTTCTTTCACTCTCTCTTTCTCTCTGGTTCCTTGGAATGGTTAGATTAGGATAGTTTAGTTTTTCCTACATTAGAGTAGCTTGTGGCAGGTAGTTTAGGAACAAGAACCAACTTTCTCTAGAGGATCATCTCAAGTTTGCAAGTCCCACAACTTGAGAGATGATCCAATGTTATGTAATCACATTCGAATGCCACATTTTAACCATTTCACATTATAGGCCATTCGAAGTGCTTTGTGATTCGCACTAATAGGAAACATATGACATTCATCATCAAATAGCTCCTCCTAACACACCACAACAAAATGGTGTTGTTGAAAGGTGAAATCTTACTATCATGGATATGTTGCGATGTATGATTCATGATGTAGGTTTATCCAAAAATTTTGGGCAAGTAGCTAAAACAATAGTCTATCTACTAAACGAGTTACCACCATAAATCTTGATGGAGTAACACCACAAGAAGCATGGTCGTGGGGAATAAGCCATCTATTTCACACGTTAGATTTTTGTATGTAAAGTGAGTATGCACATTCCTAAGAAACAAAGAACTAAGCTTGATATGAATTAATAAAAACTTATCTTCTTGGGATATAATGATGAAGCACTTGGATATAAACTTATGTATCAAAGAATAAGGAGGGTATACACTAGTCGAGATGTTGAGTTATTTGAGAAGAAAGAAGTAGACGCTCCTTTCATAAACTCACATGATGAAAAAATCATCCCCGTAATGAAAACAAAGGATGGTAATCACTTTGATAACGAAAATGATGATGGGAACTTGGTGAAATTCAACCTCCCACAGAACCACTAAAAGTATGCCTAAATGGTATACAAGTATGATGAGATATAAAAATTGGATAGTGCCCTTGACACATCTACCACTAGAATGAGGACTTGTAGTATGGTTCAAAATGATGTCAATTTGGCCTTAATGGGTAAAGTTGTTAAAACTACTAAGCCATCCACAATTTCAAAATCCCTATAGTTTAAACCTTAGAAAGATACTATGGATGTAGAATATAATTCACTTATGAAAAATAATACACACATGACTTACAACTCTTCCACCAGGGAAAAATTTGATTGGATGCGAGATGGATCTTCAAAACAAAGTACAAAATAAATGGGAAAATTGATAAACACAAAGTTGGACTAGTTATTAAAGGATATGCTAAAAAAGGAGGCATTGATTATGAGGAGAATTTTCCTCCGACATCTAAGATAAAAACATTCAGAGTTAATCTTTACTCTAGCTACATAATTTGGTTGGAAAATACACCAAATGGGTGTGAAAAGTGCCTTTCTTAATGGTGATTTACATGAAGAAGTTTACATGACTCAACTGAATGTTTTTTCATACTAGGTAAAGAGGAAAGGTATGTAAACTCATAAAATCACTATATGGTTTAAAGTAGTTTCCCGGGCATGGTATATTAAAATCATGAGCATCTCATTCAACATGGATTCAATAGGGCCCATACAATCCTAATCTCTATCTCAAAAAACAAGGGGGAGATAGTGATCATTGTAGTATATGTCGATGACATAGTCATCAATGGAGGATCAACATGGATGATTGAGTCAACAAAGAAATATCTAACATGATCATTTGACATGACCAAACTCGGGCTTCTGCATTATTGTTTTGGACTTGAATTTTGGCAAAGAGAAAATAATATCTTTGTGTCACAATTGAAATACGCCAAGAAAATGCTCGATAATTTCAATATGATGGATTATAAACCAATTACCACACCAATGGAGACAAGACTTCAACCTGTCTCGAACAAATCCATCACCACAAGTAAATGTAACTCTCTATCGGAAAATGATCGAGAGTCTCATCTACTTGACTTAAACTAGGCCTGGATATCAGCTACGAAGTCAACTATCTTTCATGCTTCATGCAAGAACTAAGTGTTTCTCACTGGAAAGTAGCAAAGTGGATACTGAGGTACATCAGAGGAACTATGGACTATGGCCTAAAATACAAGAAGAACAATAACTTCTTCTTGATAGGATATTCAGATTCAGATCATGTAGGAAACATAGATGACAAGAAATCCACTTCAGGATTTGTATTCTTTTTGGGATCTAGACCAATATCATGGGGAGTAAGAATTAGACTTGTGTTTTAAGATCCTCCACAAAATCAGAAAATTTTGCAGTAGGTGGAGATTTATGTGACGCGATATGGATTCGATGTATACTTGAAGGATTGTGAATATAGTAGAAAGATATAATAATCCTACATGTAGACAATGAAGAAGTAGTAACAATTGCGTAGAATCCAATTTTTCATGAATGCACCAAACACTTTGAGGTGTAAGTAAATTTCATTCACGAACATGTCCAAAACAACAACATCTAACTTTAGCATTATCTAACGAACATCAATGTGTGTAGATATCTTCATAAAGTCTCTTGTACATCCTAAATTTGAGGCATTGAGTATTTCTCTCCTATTCACTTCAGAGCATGATGAATTAAGGGGGAATGTTAGAAATAAACTAACACTTAATTCACCATGTGAGTTAAAGTGATATTGTAATAAAGTAATATTTTTAATTACTTTAGTTAGCTTAGTTAATAATGGGTCTTCACCTATCTTGTCTCATTTCTATTTTTGAGGATGGTGTTCTTTTCTTATTTTCTTATTCTCGGATGCATTCCTATAGGGGAAGTTAGAGGCAATAATCTATTCTTCCATATTAGCTTAGTTTAGTTGATATTATTCCATATATTGTGGAAGAGATAGAAGTTTTCCAATATCTATAAATATTGCAACTCTCTATTTTGATTGTAATGCTTGAATTTTGATATTAATAAAATACACAAACACCGTCTTATTTCTCGTGTCAAATATTATTTTTCAAGTATTAATTGTTAAGATTTATTTTATAATATTTATTTCATTATCAAGATATTTACGCACCGAGGTAGTTAGAAGTGTAGACACTTTGGATTTAGCCCATTTTTGGAAGCTGAAATTGCATATATGGAAAAACAATTAGAAAACTTGTCAACCAATTTGGCCCATGAGACGCGTAGTGGTATTTGGTGTATGGATTGTGAGGTGGAAGGACATACCAGGGGATAGTTACCCTCATAAATCAATGCGTGTCATGTTGCTAGAAGCGTGAGATCTGTCACTTGGATCATGATTTGAGAAGGTGCCCCTTGTTGCAACATGTGATAAAGAAGAATGTGTCTTGTTACTATAAGATTTATAAGTCTACCATTCATGATAGAGAACTTCATTGATTGATCGATTCACGATGCTATTTAAATTGGTTTCCATCATACAAGTGTTCCAAAAAATATAAGGAATAAGGTGAGCATCATAATCATAATCATAACAAAGGGTGCTCTGATGGAGGTGGTAGAGGAAGGGGTTACCATGGAGGAATCAAAGGTGGTCGAGGTCATGGCGGATGGAAGAGGTGACTTCCGTCATGGAACATGTTATACATGTGAATTACTTGATCATTATAAGTGTGAATGCCCTCACAACATTATTCTATCCCGGTGTGGAAAGGGTTACAAGTTTGAGGAATTCTCAAATTTATATGAGCACATGAGTAAGTAGCACAAGCAAAATAAGGGCACGGAATAGTTAGAGTACAACACACTATAAGATCATTGGATGCTAATGGTCACCTGATCTTGAGATATTTCTTGTATTGGTCACTACACATGCTTTGAGGTTGTTATTACAAAACATGAGGTATTGCATGTAAAGTATCCAGACCCTACCCATCGAAGTAATTTTATCAAGAAACTATGGAGGTTGTTAGAAACCCGCAAGGTGAGATACTGAATGCTTAAAGGAGTAGTCGCGGAAGATGGAGTAGGAAAAAGAAGTCAAGCTTCCTAGAAATATGTTGATGATTTGAAGGAGGTTTGTAAGATACTATGCCAAGAGAAAATCATTCCCTTTTATGGGAATGGTTAAGGGAGAAGATACCATGCACTATAGTTGAGTGCGAGAGCCAAATATTGTACACAAACTTACCTCCTCACAATCTTGATTATAAAAAAGAGATCACTTTGAATGTTATTGTTGATGGGTGGCTGCTAAGTAATATAATGATTGACATAGGCATGGAAAATGTACTACTATGGATGTATCGAATCGGATGGGGAGACCACCATTATAGCCATATTCAAATGTGTTGTTTATGGAAAATAGGACTAAAGCCATACCTATTGAGTCTTGAAGGATGATACTATTACTATACAAGGGGCCAATTTTACTTGGGGAATTTGAGGTCTTAGTGCTTACGGAGGTAGACAATTTTCTAGCATTGTTTGGATGCCCTTGGTGTTATGCAAACAATGCTAATCTATGCTTTAACAAAGGATATATTAGTTTCGAGAACAAATAAGAGCACATGATTATCCCTTTGGTGAATGGAAAAGATGCACCCTATTTCAAACCTTTGAGTGAAGAGGATTTAAACAAATATTATGTGTGCACCATTAAATATCTTGAATTTCTTGAGCCATCAAAGGAAAGAGTCATTCAATGGGATGATGCACAATCTATGAGTAATATAACCAACGTTGCTTGTGATGAATAGGCACATGGGAATTATGAAATGGTTGGGAATGATATGAAGAGTGCAAAGCTTGGGTAAGCAAGACACGCTATGTTAGGCACTTGGGTAGCAACCAGGTACCATGGTACACGTTTGGCGAAGGAAACCTTGAAGTATTTTTACACTCTATGGAAGCCTAGTGGACAAACCAAGTGGAAAGAATGAATATTCTCGATGCATACCTTACATGGGATAACAATGCACCGGTGGATTGTATACAAAGATAGTCTATTAGAGTGGTGAGAAGTGAGAATCACCTTCTTTGCTAGATTTCTTTAGAGCAATGCACCTACCAAGACATGTGAATTCCATGGAAAGGATTCTACTTCACACCATGTTTAGAAGTGTGAGAGACTCTGGACAAAGGGGTAGGAGGCTTTACCACCTTCACTATGGGTTCATAAGTTCTACTTCACTTTGTATGGTTACACAAGTGTATGGTATGTTTATGTAGAGTTGAATATAGAAACAGGGGAAATGTCAAGAACTAATCGTAGGTATGATTCAAGCATTTGATATTTTTTTCTACTAAACCTCTAGTGAATGAGACATTACTGGTTATGAAGTGCTTGAAAATGGGAGATAGTGAACATGCTAAAGAGCTTATCCAAGAATTACTAGGAGAGATAGATATGGAGGCATGCTTTAAAGAAGAAGTGACAGATGAGGAATAAATTGGGTGCACCTAGTTGGAAAAAGAGAAAGGGAAACTGGTATACATGATTGATGATGAAGAAGTAGAGAATCTAGATGTTGATCATACTATGGGTACACACATGAGGTCTTGGATAGTGTCGATGAGAAGATACACATGTATCATGAGCCTTTGAAAACAAAGAAGGTAAACATTGGGACAAATGCGAACCTAAGGAACCCATTATTGGTGATTATTGGTCCGACTCAAAAGTCATAAAGATAATTGAGTGAGGCATGAATTCCATGACATATTTCCTAGAGGCTATCATGATTTGAAGGGGGTACATCACTCTTTAGGTGAGATGAGGATCAAGTTAAAGGAAGGTGCATGCCCAATTAAGAAGAGGCCTGACATGATGAATCCTAATCTACACATCATGGTAAAGGAAGAAATTGACAAGATATTGAAATATGGGATCATTGAGCCCATTAAGGAGTCGAGTGGGTTATCCCTATGGTGATTAGTATCAAGAAATATGGTAGGATAAGAATTTGTGTGTATTATAGGAAGTTGAATCTTTTGCATGTGTAATAGATCCCTTTCCCATACCTTTTATTGAAGAAATCTTGGAAGGCATTGCAGGGGCATGAGATTTACTCCTTCACCGATGGGTTCTCTCGTTATCATAAAGTGTGCATAGAAAAAGAATACTAGGAGAAGACAAATTTTATCACCGAATGGGGAAGTTTTGCATACACAGTCATGCCTTTTGTATTGAAGAATGCGCATATATTATTTTTGTGCATTGTTGTAAAAGCTTTTGAATATTTCATGCACAAGTTTTTATAGGCTTACTTGGATGATTGGACTGTATATGGGATGGAAAACGATCACTGTGATAATCTGAGACTTATGTTTGAGAGGTGTAGGTAGTTAAGCATCTCCTTTAACATTAAGAAATGTATATTTTCCATGTCCTTTGGCACATTACTAGGACATATCATATGTAATGAAGGCTTGTTGTAGATCATGCTAAGGTTGTCATTTTTGGCTTAAAGGAACCTACCAATCGAGTGAGGTGCACAAATTATTGGGCCATATAGGTTACTATAGGAATTTTAGTAAGGAGTATGCTAGGATCACCGTGCCCTTGGAGGAATTTTTGAAGAGTAAAGGAAAGTTTCATTGGAATGAGGTGCAACAGAAAATGTTTGATACATTGAAGGAAAGACTTACTTTTATGTCCATTATGCACTTTCCTTCTTAGGATAAGACATTTAATGTGCATGTTGATTCCTATAGCATTTCCATTGGCATGGTATTAGCACAACTTTGGTGAGGGGATTACCGATCATCCCATTTGTTTTATAAGTAGGAAGTTGACCCCAGCTGAATAGAATTATACAACTATAGAGCATGAAGCCTTGTCCATGATTTATGCACTTTGCATAAGTTTAGACAATACTTGTTGGCTATCCCTTTTTATATTCTATACAAATCACATGACATTGAATTACTTGGTGATCAATCCCATCTTGCAGAAGTGCATATGCCATTGGATTCTATTGTTTCATGAATTTAACTTTATAGTGGTGGTAAAGCCAATCAAGAGTAGCTCAAGACTAGATCATTTATCAAGGATCAATTCATGTGAGGATTCACAGAGCATTGAGGATACAATGTTAGATGTACAACTTTTTAGATTGAACCACATGCCCTCTAACTTAGAAGATATTGCTATATTTTTGTGTACTAGTGTGGTACCTAAAGGGATGAAGAGTTTAGAGAAGAAACAACTTGCCATACGCGCTGCACCTTATATGTTGATTAGTGGAGACTTATACAAGTTATGCCGGGATGAAGTTTTTCACCGATGCGTACTTGAGCATGAGCATGAAGCTATTATGAAGGAATATCATGGTGGGATTGCAAGTGGACATTATGATGGGGATGCTACCATGCACAATATTTTGTTGGTTGGTTTATGGTGGGAAACACTATATAAAGATTGTAAAGAGTATGTTAAGGCATGTGATCACTTTATCAACACCTTGGAAAGTCCTGGGCATAGGGATGAAATGCATTTAAGGCATATTGCTAGTGTAGAACCTTTCAAAAAGGGGAAATTGAATTTTTAGGTCCTATTTACCCACCCGTGAGTAGGACTAGAGCACGCCATATTATAACTTGTATAAATTATCTTACAAGGTGGGTAGAAGTAGCACCTATAAATGATTGCACGACAACTACAACAAAAATATTTCTATGGGAAAACATAATCAATAGGTATGGATGCCCATTGAGTTTGACAATTGATATGGGTACTCATTTTCTTAATGAGACTATTAGGATATTATTGACATAATTTATGGTATCACACCATAAAAAAAACACCCACATGCTAATAGAATCACTGAGGCTTTCAATAAAATATTGGACATACATTGACTAAGATTTGTGATGTTGGAAGAAAGGACTTTGGGATGATAAAGTATTTTTGTACTTTGGGCATATAGGACAACTTATAAATGACTGAATAAAGCCACACTCTTTTAATTGGTGTTTGACGTGGATGTTGTTTTACTCGGTTGAATTCATGCAACCCTCCTTGCATGTTGTACATGCGGAAGGATTAAATGATGAGCAATCACTTGAAGAGCATATTGATAAACAGATATAGTTGGATGAAAGGCACACCATTTCTCATTGGAGTCAAAATATAGAAGGCATGACATGATAGGCATATTAAGGATAAAAATATTAAAGTTGGATAGATGGTTCTTTTGAATGATTCAAATTTTTGTACCACCTTGGAAAGTTCTAAGTGCATTGGTTGAGACCGTATGTTGTGACCTATTTATTTGATTTAGGTGCTTGCCATACTACATACATGCACCTTTGGATGTGACACCGTTTCCTGGTTATTTCAATGGGAGTAGTCTGAAGCCCTACCATAAATAAGTATTCTTGGTATTTTTGAATAAGGCAATATTTCCATTAGATTAGATTTTCCTTAATGCATTTTCTTTATATGTGTTTCCTTTCATTATCACCATGCTTTGTAAATTTAGTTCACTTTTTGTGTAAAAAGTGTGCTTGCACACCAAGCTAATTAATATCTATTGAATTCATTTACAGAGGACCACACATACTTTTAGTGTGGGGTGGAATATAAACATAATAAATTGGGCCAAGTTTGAACGTTCTTTGGAAATGGGTATGCATAGAGAAATATTATACAGTGCATGAAGTAAAGGTGTAGATAAAGAAGAATTGCTATTAAACAAAGACCACAAGTGGATAAATGGATACACAGTGTAATGTGAGGTAGGCTGCAACATGGGAAAGTACTTTGTGAGATACACATTGCTACATCCTTAACCTTGCTTGTATTAGGATATGAGTAGCCGAATTGTGGCTTACCATATCATTTTACTATATCATTTATAATTTCTCATTCTTAGTAGGTCGGCCTTGGTGATGGCCATAACATATGAATAATATATATAGGGGATTGTAGGTAGTAGTTCATCATCATTCAAGCATTTGAGTCTTATTGTATGGTTTGGAGGTTGCCCCCTCGAAGTGGCGAAGCTATTTTAATTGCATATTGAGATCATTTATCTATAATATTGTGTTCTTTGGTGTTCTATTTATGCTCATAATTTGAATTATACAAGTAATTTCATTACAAGTGGTATCAGAGCTGCAATCTAGGCCAAAATTAGGGCAAAAACCCTAATTTTTTGTTTCTGATATATCTTGTGAACCAAAGAGAATTTGTCAAATATTATTTTACCAGAGTTGTGAATAATTCCAAGTAAGATTCCCTAAAAATTTCAGACTTTTTTGATTTATTTTGCAAAAGTTTTTGTAAATTTAGGGGTTTACATAAAATCACTCCCTAGGCTGTAATTTGTGGATTTTTTCCAAGTTATTTACATTTTTAGAAATCCCTCAAAAAATATTGGTAGTATTTTCTTTGTTTTTTCCTATTTAGCCTAATTTTTATCGAAACCCTAAACCCTAGGGTTTGACATCATGGCGGGGCCTTCCATAAGAGCCAAAAAATATTGTCACTCTGGGTAAAACCCCAGATAAATATGGGGTAGTGATAGAAGAGTTGGAGTCATAAGGGGTAAATACAAATTCCTCAACACTAGGGTTTACCTCAGTTGATCATAAGGTGATCTAACTCGAGTATGAATTATGAAATGTACAATCTAAGATGGCCTATAAAGGAGACATAGACCAAATCAATTAATGGTTGGATGATATCATGCAACATATAAAGGGTAAATAGTATGTCCCAAATCAGTCCCAACTCAACCAAGGAGGATCTTCAGTTCAGAATAATGGGAAAAATAACCATGTTGGATCACTTTTCTAGCCCAATCAGAATCCAACTTATTCACAACCATGGAACATGATGTCGAAAGTGGAGATGCACAAATTTGATGGGAAGGATCCATTGAATTGGATAAATCAAATGGAGAACTTCTTTGAGTTACATCAAACCCCATCAGGACAAAAGGTGACCTTGGCATCCCTGTATCTTGAACCAGACCAATTTGTCTAGTATCGATGGTTATGTGCTCAGAGGTAGAAGAGTGGTCTCAATGTCACTTGGACAATTTTTACTGAGGAGTTGCAATTGCACTATAGTTCCAATGTTTCAGATAACTACTTTAGTCAATTGGAAAAGTTAAGACAAAAAGATCAATCAAATATTATGTGCATCAATTCCATAACCTATCCTTAAGGGTGGAGAATATTACATAAGAGAACCTAAATGACATGTTTCTTGGGGTCTTAAGGACCACATTGAGCATGAGGTATGTATGTTTAATCCACTCAATCTTTTTGATTCTATTATCATGGCACGTAGAGCAGAGGAAAAAATTATTTATAGTAGGAGGCAACCTTTCACTAACACCAGAGACCGTAGTACCCCTTCCCCATCATTCACTCGGCCAATTAGACTAACTCCTCAACAAATGGAAGAAAAAAGAAAAAAGATTATGTTTTAACTACGACAACAAATATGGACCAGGACACAAATGTGCTGAGAAGAAGTTGTTCTATATTGAAGGAGGAAATGAGGATGAAGAGGAAGCTGAAATTATAGGAGAAGTTGAGGAACTAGTAGAAGATGAAGTAGAGGATCACCAACCTACAATTTCTTTCCATGTGTTGTCAGGTATTAGTACTCCTTAAACACTCAAGGTTATTGACTATCTCAAAAATAGAAGGTGACGGTGTTGATTGACTCGGGGAGTACTCATAACTTCATAAATAGTAAGTTAGCTTCCCACCTCAATTATTTTATTTACCCAACTCCAGAAATGCAAGTTATGATTGTGGATGGTGGGATAGTCAAGTGCATAGGAAAGTTCCATAGTATCAATATTTCCATGGGAGACTACATGTTAGACTTGCCTATGTTTGTTATTTCTATGGGAGGGGCAAATATTGTTTTGGGTGTCCAATGGCTCACAACCTTGGGTACTATAGAAATGAATTTCCAAAAATTGTTCATGTGATTTCATTCAGAAGGAATGACAATACAATTGAAAGGGATGGTAGCTAAGTCTCCATAGATTATTAGCTCTCATCAGATGCAGAAGGTTCTCAAAAAAGGAGTAGATGGATTTGTAACAAAGTTATTTTCCATAGAGGTACAAAATACAAAGTCTTCAATGCCACCCAATCTTCGAGATGATTGTTGATGCTCACTCGTATATTTTGATGCAATTCAAAAGGACTACCACCGGTTAGGGGTCATGATCATGCCATTCGGTTGATTCTAGGGAGCTAACCACCTAACATCAGACCATATAGATACCCATATTCCCAAAAAAGTGAGATCGAGAAAATGGTGTAAGAAAAGTCGAAGGCATGTATCATCGAGACATAGCCAAGCACATATTCTTCACTAGTGGTCATGGTATGTAAGAAGGATGAAACATGGAGGATGTGTCTAGATTACTGAGAACTCAACAAGTACACCATCAAAGATAAGTTTCCTATTCTAGTAATTGATGATTTACTTGATGAATTACATGGTGCTATTTATTTCACAAAATTAGATCTTCGTTCGGGGTACCATCAAATTAGAATAAGAGAGGAAGATGTTCATAAAATGGCTTTTAAGACTCATGAGGGCCATTATGAGTTTTTGGTAATGCCTTTTGGTCTTACAAATTCTCCCTCAACATTTCAAAGCTTGATGAACACTATTTTTAGGCCATTTTAAAGGAAATTTGTATTAGTTTTCTTTGATGACATATTGATTTACAATAAGACATGGGAAGAACACTTGTAACATGTAAATAAAGTGTTAGAAGTTTTGGAGAAACATAAGCTCTATGCAAAGCCATCAAAATGTTCTTTTGGTGTAAAAGAGGTAGAGTAATTGGGTCACATTGTATCCCATGAAGGTGTCAAAGTTGATCCTCAGAAGATCAAAGCTATGGTGGAATGACCAAGGCCCAAAACTCTCAAAAATATCCGAGGGTTCTTAGGACTAACAAGGTACTATAGAATATTTGTGAGGGGATATGGTAGAATCGTGGCTCCACTCACTACATTGCTAAAGAAGGATGCCTTCCATTGGAAAGATACAACCACTAAATCCTTTGAGCAGTTGAAGGAAGCCATGTGCACCACCCCAATTTTGGCTACACTCGAACTTCTCAAAACCTTCATTGTTGAATGTGATGCTTGGGATTAGGATTGAGAGCGAGTTCTAATGTAGGAAAAAAGACCAATTGTATTTGAGAGTCACCAATTCAAAGGAAAATATCTGCTCAAACTTGTCATGAGAAAGAAATGATTGATATTCTTCATGTAATCAAGCAATGGAGGCTCTATCTAGTGAGTAGACACTTCAAGGTAAAAATGATCATGATAGTCTCAAATACTTTTTGGAGAAAAGGTTATCATCTGAGGAAAAAAAAAGTGGGTAACAAAAAATGTTGGGTTATGATTTTGAAATCATATACAAAAAGGGTAAAGAAAATGTAGTAGCCGATGTGCTATCTAGAAGGGATACATCCGTAGATGCCTTACTATGTGCAATGTCCATATTGAAGGCCAATTGGGTGGATGAAGCAAGATTGGAATGGGAGAAGGATAAGGATACACACTCTCTAATAAAAAATATCAATCAAGGCTCTATAACATCTAAAATTTTAGAGTGGAAAGGTAATGCCCTATGGTATAAGGATGGGTTATTATTGAGTAAAGATTATGAGTTGAAGCATAAGATTATTGCAGAGATACATGCATCACTGTTGAAGGACACTCTGGGTTATTTAAGACATGTCATAGAATAAAAAGAGAATTATTTTGGGAAGGACTTAAGGGGATGTAAATTTTTTTGTATCAGAGTGTTTGGTGTGCCAACAGAATAAAGGTGAAACCATTAAGACACTAGGTCTATTGTAACCATTACCAATTCCTATCTAGAGATGGGAGGAGGTCTCCATGGATTTCATCATAGGATTTCCTTTTTCAGAGGGTAAGAATGTTATTTTGGTGATTTTGGATAGGATCACAAAATATGCCCATTTTTGTGCCCTGTCATATCCATTTGCAGCCAATATAGTCACAAATATTTTTTTGGAGATAGTTCAAAGGCTACATGGAACCCCAAAGATAATTGTAAGTGATCATGATCCTATTTTCACAAGTAATTTTGGACATAATATTTTCATGTTTGGGTACTCAAGCTACTCACAGATTCATCTTACCATCCTCAAACTAATGGGAAAATATAAGTGGTCAAAAAATTCTTATAGGGGTATCTACGTTGTTTCGTATCGAGATAAACAAGAATGGTGGGTTTAATGGCTACTACTTTGCGAGAATGGTGGTATAACACATCTTTTCACACCTCTTCTCAAATGACCCTATTTTTAGCATTATATTGTTACCATCCACCATCTATCACTTCTTCCTTGAGGGTGAAAACTAAGGTCAAAGATGTTGAGGAAAACATTTAACATCAACAATAGGTTTTGGATAGTTTGAAGGAGAATTTAGCATTGGCACAAAATAGGATGAAACAACAAGCGAGATCAACACTATAGTGAAAGAAATTTTAAAATTTGTGACAAGGTTTTTGTATGTTTACAACATTACAAGAAGATGTACCTAAAGAAATAGAAAAGGACAAAATCCTTGCTCCTAAATATTATGGTCCTTATCTAGTTCTACAGAAAATTGGAAGTGTTTCTTATAAACTAGAGCTTCCTCAATCTTCATGCATACACCCAATATTCTATGTTTCCTTCCTAGGAAGGTTATTGGAAAGAAATTTGCAGCCCAGAACAGAGATATACTAGAACTTGATGAGGAAGGAAGAATCATTTTAGATCTAGAGAAGATTTTACAAACACATACTAAGAGGTTGAGAACCAAAGACATTAAGGAATATCTAATCAAGTGGAAGAATCGAGAATAGAAGATGCGACTGGGAGGATGAAGGTTTTTGCAACATTATCTAGGATTATTCAATGTTGAGGGCAACATTGGTTTGAAGGGAAGGGCATTATATGCCCTTAACCAATTTCTTGTATTAGGATATGAGTATCCAAATTTGTGGCTTACCATATCATTTTACTATATCATTTATACTTTCTCATGCTTAGTAGGCCAGATTTGGTGATGGTCATAACATATGAATATTATATATAGGGGATTATAGGTAGTGGTTCATCATCATTCAAGCATTTGAGTCTTATTGTATGGTTTGGAGGTTTCCCACTCGAAGTGGCGAATCTATTTTAATTGCATATTGAGATCATTTATATGTAATATTGTGTTCTTTGGTGTTCTATTTATGCTCATAATATGAATTATACAAGTAATTTCATTACAACGGTGGATAGGTACTTTGGTGTATGAAGGCGAGTGAAAGGAGGTATGTGGTTGAGGAGTAGTAGGCATGCTTTAGAAGGTTACGATCGGGCGTAAAATTAGTGCGAAAATAAAATGAAATGCCATTTAATGCTGAATACAATGGTAGGTGGATAGTGATACATGTGAAAAAATGTTATTAAAGGTGGGTTAGTGAAATTATTTTTTACCTTGCGATTGTGAAGTTATTGAGCGAGTTATCGAGTGAGTTTAAGAGTGAATTATGTAGAGAAAGTGTGAGGAATATGTGATAGATATTGAACCAAATATACTTGTGCATAGGACTGATTGTCACTCAATTGGAGAGATTGTTTGAGCAAAACAAAGGTGTGCGGGAAGAAAATCCACGAGTTAAGGTTCACATTTTAAGCTAGGGCACGCAGATTTTAAGTTACGAAATTGAATCGATCGCAAGATAACACTTTTATCATCACTATGGCAATCGAAGCGAGCACTTAGAGTGGCTACAAGGACATGAAGCAAAAGGAAGTAGAAATAAAGTTGAAGACACCTCAAAAGTCAATTTTAGAGATGCAGTATCTAGAAGGGGTATTCATGGGCCATGATTGGGAGTCACACATTCGGTGTTGCAAAGTAAGTGACTACAACCATAGGACTAAGGATAACAAGGATGAATTAGACAAGCTGTTGGTGGTATAAAAATTCCATGAGCGAGAGAATGACATGGCCATATACGATGATGCGGGAGAAAACTACTATCAAATATGGGAGTTTTACAGCTTTATGAACTCCCATACTTTGGAAAACTAGAGAAGCTTTACTAGTGGTTGATGAGCCGAGTCCATGAGGAATTATTTTACTTTGTTGGGTGGTGAATGATACTTATAACACACACCGATTGGGAGACCGAAAGGGTTGAGAAGCTTAGCCACCAAAGTTAGCAGTGATCTCACCGATAAGGAGGGTGTATAAACAACCAAGAAAGCATTGGATTGCATGAAGGGCATGCATGGAATGGATATATCTAAATTGTAAAAATACCCTATTATTTAGGAAGTAATGCACCTCCTCACCAAGCTAAAAATCAAGAGCGCCTGGTCTCGGTGAACAAAGTATGGTTTCACATTACTAAGATGATGAAAAAAAAGGTGTAAATCTACAATTTAGCTAAATTCATTACTAAAACTATCATTGCAGAGAGTGCACTAAGGGGATAAGATAAGTTTTGGCATGATCCTTCTATCCACTATGTTTGTAGAGATTGGAGTTCATGACGGGCTGAAAGATAATATTTTCCAATAACCTAAGGAAAAGAGATCCCTTGCAGACATATTTTCAAAGTATACATGTGATGGATCCATGAGCGGACCCTACAAACAGAGGACAAAACTCTACAGTATGAGCACCTTTGTGCTTTGCATTTGAATATAAATGGAGAATACCCAAGGATCTTCCTTTGGTATTGGAAAAATAGGTTTAGTTTTCCTTTTACCAACACTTTTGCATAGGGTGTTTTGGCATGAAGGATGGAAAGTGGAGCCCTTGGTGTAAGATCCCATATCGCGTTCACTATGTGATATTTTTAGGCATCAATACACATATTTTAAAACACGTGAAGGTTGATCTTTAATGCATAAAAAGTGGATTGTGACTATCATACACTCAAAAAGACATATGTTTACCCAAGTAAGTCTACTTATAATGAGAAGTTGATTTCAAATGATATTAATACTAATTCCGTGAGCTTGAAACTGCAAATACTAGAGTGGATAACATATACATATACCTTAATCTCAAACTAAAGAATGAAAAATACATTGAGAATGAATTTAAGCTCCTGAATTACCTAAGGAAAACATACTTTGGGCACCTTGCAGGACGAGGAGACTACTTTGCCCCATGGTGATGAAGAATAAGAAGAAGATAATGAGGAATTAAAAGAAGAAAGTGGTAGCCTAGGACATGGCGGAAGAAGGTGGCCCACCATAGGATATAAAAGAGTGCACGAGACAACCCATCCATTATCAAAGGAAGATGAGGAATTAGGAATGGAGACAAGTGCTATAGGTTTAGGAGAAGGTGCCAAGGACCAAAAATATAGGAGAGTGTTGAGGAGAATAAGGACTCGGGGTGTGGGGCCATCACAACCACTAAAGAGGCTACCTAAGAACTCTCATGTGAAGGTAGAACCGATAAAGAAAAGGCACGGTACATTCCTACTCGGGATGATGAGGGTAAGAAATTAGAGGATATCGTGCCAAAGACTCTGGTTAACACTAAGGATGTTGATGAACTTCAGGATGAATAATTAAGACATGATGCATGAGGATTAAGGGAACAAGAAGTGGGCGATGACACTTTGTTGAAGAGAAGATTGAAGATAAGGGTTAACCATCGTGCACTTCTTGCCACATAAATAGGTGAAGGACCGGTGTTTGATGTGGGTGTTCACATTCCTAATGGTAAGCACTTTTGAAAGGAAAAGGATGGAGAAACATATGAAACTCCTACAATAGGGTATATCAATGACCCTACCAAAATCATCCGTAGTAGGTTCCAAAGTACCTTGGAACCCAAGGACCTTTATGGCTAGGAATTGATGGATTTAGAAATGGCTACCACATGCACCCATAAGAAATTATCATGGAGGATGTAGAATCACATGGATGATCCCAATTTTGATGTATGTGAGGAGTCTTGCATTTGTAGGAGGATGAAAAAAGCTCCACATTCATGCCATGTCACGATTAAGGTGACTCGGATGTCGAGATGAGTAGGTGAGTAATGCACCGACAAAGGTATCTATAGAAGTTATGTGTAGAAACATTTATAAAGAGGAAAGTATTCATTCTTTATTAGAAAATAGTAAAGATAAGGACACATAGATTAAGTGTCGATAGAGAGGAAAAAGAGACAACCGAGGAGAAGGCACGAGAAGTACTTAGTATGGCGGAATGCAGATAGACGATGAAAATTTTGAAGGCAAGGCCACATATGGAAGAGAAAGTGGCGAGAGGTTTCCCATCTTCCATGCATTATTTGCACACTCTGGTCCATATGGTGATGGATGATACTACGATAAGGATGCCAAAACCAAATGATCTTTGCGGAAGCAGTAGAAAAGCCAAAGGCAACAATAACACGTGAGATAACTAGGTGTGAGTCATACTACTGAGACATTGAAAGAAGAAATGAGTAAGGTAGACTTAGCGCTGAATATGTGCACGGATCTTGAAAATATCATGAAGATAAGGAATCTAGAGGAAGAGAATTAGGTCCTCGAGGTAATGAATAATGATGTAATTGGGTGCGAGGAGAGTCGACATTAGTAAAAAGAAGCATGATGCGCTTGCAATAGCCAATGATCCTCATAAGGAGAAAATAATTTTTTTGGGAAACTCAATGTGCGGCGTATGGATGTAATGGATGGGATGGTCTTATGTTTGGAAAATGTCCTTAGGATACTATAAATGAAATGGAATCAGTACTTGAAGACATCCCGATAAAACTAATAAGGCACTCAGTGATTAGAATGAGTTAAAAGAAGAGATCAAAAGTGAGTATCCTGAGTTAATTATGCCTACAAAAGGATAGAACACCCATGAATTATTTCATTATTTATGTACAATATTATTTTGTTCCTTATTATTTATTCATGGAGAGATAAGTCATGGTTACCCATTTCCGGGGTGGTAATGAAGCAAGTGTGGGGTAATGTTGGGCTGATGAATTACAACCTAAGTATTGAAGGTGCGAGAAAGGGAAGGGCGCATGGACATAGGGCACAAAGGTGCACATGGAAGTATAGTAAAATAGGGCGTGTCTGGGAAAGTGTGATATTGAGATTTATTTGTTTTGCATGATAAGGCTAAATATAGATGTTGAGTGCGGGGAATGCATCAACATGAAGACTAGAAGCAAAACAAGGCTATTTTGGAAAAGTGGAAGATCAAATGACATGCATAGTTTTGAGTTATTAATAAGATTAGATCTATAGTTGATATTATTATATAATCTATTATTAGTGAGCTTGCATGATTTTGTATTTATCATGTAAGGCGCATAGATATTCTTAACCTATTTTGAGGATGCATGAGTACCGAAGGGAAAGTCCCCACTACCTATAAATATGTATTGATTTACATGGTATGAGAGAGTTAGAGACATATTGTAGTAGAGTTATAATGTTGGTTTATGTGCATGCATGAATCATGATGACATTATCTTGTATGTATTTGGCTTCTATGTTTTAAACCATAATTTTGTTAAATATGGACATTTTACTAAGAATCTAGATTTATAGTATTATTATTTCTGGTTTTATAATTGTTGAAATTGGATTCCTAAATTGCCATTATTGGTTTTTATTTAGTGTGATATTGGATTCCAATATGTTTATTATTGGAATTTAATTAGTGTAATATCAGATTCCAATATTTACACTATGCCATACAAGTATGTTCCTAATTCTATATTGAGTTTATGAGAATGAGAATATGCCCATTCTTAACACATTTACATTACAACTATGTGTTCCTAATTTATTTTATGTGTATCTACTTATCTCAATTATTTTTCTATGATTCCTATATGAGGCATTTTGATCCCTTTTGAAAATTAAACCAATGTGATATGGGTACATGTTGTATGAAATAAGAAGCAACTATTGAGTCTATGAGAATGGACATATGCCCATTCTCATCACACTCATGGTACAAGTATGTTCCTAATTATTTTTATGTGTATCAAATTTATATTTATTTTTCTTCTATAATTCATATATGAGGGATTTTGACCTCTTTTGAAAATTTATATCTTGGTAGACAGTAGGTTAAGTCATGGAGCATTGCTAGAAACTCTTATTGAGATCATTAAATAATATATCTTGGCACTCTAAATACTATAGTTTTGCATTCAAGAATTAGGGGATTCTAGGCATATAATTTAGTATCTAGACTTCAAAAAGGTTTACATTTTATAAAGTTATTAGAATAATTAAAAAATAAGTTATCTAGACTTATGCACATAGCCTTAGGAAAAGACCATATAATTTTGTGGTTGTAATGAATGCATAAATCAATTCATTACATAACATGAATTTTGAAATGAGTTCCTTGTAAATCACATCCATGTCCCTTTAAATCACAAGATCCAACTCCTTGTAAACTTAGAGCATAATTAAGGTTTTTCTTCCAAATTAAATTAATTGCATGGTGGAAATCATATTATTAATAAGAATCAAGAGATCCATAATAAATACAATGTTTTATAGCATTGTATTATGGAAAAACATTCCAATGTAATATAATACTAAGTATTTCATTTAAGTATCAAATAATAGTACAACTGTAAAGTTTTATAGGACAAAGGTTTGGAATACATTTTTTAAAAACCCACATTCTCGGGCCAAGATGATATCACATATAAATTTATAAACTTCAATAGTTTCTCCAAGTAAACATTCCTTCTTGTTGGGGTGTGGAGCCTATTTTTGTCTTCTTGAATCAGTGTTGAAGTGTTGGAGCTCGAATGGTTAAGTTTGGAGACTTCAGGAGCTTTCTGCAATCATTTGTTGTGGCGTGGCTCATGACATTGTTGTTAACATCTTTAACTGGTTGTCAAACATTGGGACTATTTTTCTAGCTGTGGAAGTTGAAAGATCGCGACTTTCAATCTTCTAGGGTCAACTTTATGGCTTCTTAGAAGGATTGTAATCCTATAAATAGAGGTGTTAGGGTATCTTAAAGATATCTTGAGTGTTCAAGAGGTCTTGAGTCTTAACGATCAAGAGGTGATCAAGGTTATGTAATTGGGTGTCAATTGTGGTTTAGATGTGGTTTAGCATCTTTGGAATTTTGTTGTGAGTTCATAATCGAGAGAAGACTATAAGAGTTGTTTTACTCTTGTTGATAATAAAATCGAGAAAATTCTTGGTGGACATAGCCCACATTGGGTGAACCACGTTAAATCTTGTCTTGTCTTCTTTTGTGCATCATTCATTTATGTTGTTATATTTCTACAAGTATGATTCTGCTATATAGTTTCCTACTGCTGTGGTTTGAGGAATTGTTTCCACATATTTGTTCTCTAATTCCTAACAATTGGTATCGAGCTTTGGTGGTTTTTTTTTTGCTGAAGTTGTAAATCATAGGAAATTTAAGCTTGAGTGGGAGCTATGGCATATGAGGGAAGATCGAGGGTTGAGAAGTTCAATAGGCGAAACTTTGGTTTGTGGAAGATGCAAATGGAGGATTACTTATATCAGAAGGACCTCCATGTTCCTTTGGTTGGAAAATAAAAGAAACCTACAGCCATGTCGGATGAGGATTGGGAGTTGCTAGATAGAAATACGCTCGGGAAATTTGTTTATGCCTTGCATCTTCATTTGCTTTCAATATATCACAGGAGAAGACCACGGAAGGTCTCATGAGTGCGTTGGGAAGTTATATGAAAAACCCTCTGCCTCTAATAAAATATTTTTGATGAAAAAGTTATTTAATATGAAGATGTATAAGAATGGTTCTATTGCTGATCATTTGAATGAATTTAATATAGTTGTGAGTATGTTAAACTCAAGTAAAAATTGACTTTGATGATGAGGTCAGGGCTTTGTTGATTTTGTGCTCCTTACCAGATAAATTTGGGACAACTTGGTTATGGCTGTAAGTAATTCAGTCTCTAATAACTCAAAGCTGAAGTTTGAGGATGTAATAGGTATGATCCTAAGTGAGGAAATGTGAAGGAAGAGCACCGAGATTCTTATACTTCTGGAAATGATTTGTGAAAGGAGAGAAGAGGGAGACAAAAAAATAGAGGGAAAGGTAACCGTGGGAAGTCGAATGATCATTTAAGTTCAAAGTCCAAGAGTAAGTTAGAATGTTGGACTGTGGGAAGGTTGGTCATGCTAAGAAAGATTGCTGGGCTCTTTGGGATAAGAAGAATAAGAAGGAGGAATCTAAAGAGGTAAATGTGGCGGCGGTGATGTTTGTCAAGATGCCTTAATTATTTCTTTAGATAATATTGTTGAATCTTGGGTGTTAGATTCAAGGGCTTCTTTCCATGCCACCCCACATAGACATTACTTTACTGATTTTATTCAAGGTGATTTTGGACATGTATATCTTGGTGATGATGAACCATGCAAAATAGTAGGGAAAGGTTGTGTTTGGGTGAAAATGCAGAATGGGAACACATGGCTACTTAAGGATGTCAGACATGTGCCTAAGTTGAGGTGGAACTTGATATTAGTGGGACAACTAGGTAGTGATGGTTGTATGGTTAGTTTTATAGTGGATTCTTGGAAGGTTACCAAGGGAGCTCTTGTGGTTGCAAGAGGTAAGAAAACTAGTACTTTGTATTTAACCAGTGGTGTTGATTATTGTAATTTAGTTGTTGCAGATGGAGATGCAAATTTTTGGCACTAGAGACTTGGTCATATGAGTCATAAGGGCATGTAGATTATAAAGGATAGGTTGCCCAGATTAAAGGAGTTAGATTTGGACTTCTGTGAGGACTATGTTTATGGGAAACAGAAGCGGGTGAGATTCCTCAAGGTTGGACCTACCAGGAAGGAGGGTAAGTTGGAGTTAGTGCATACAGATGTATGGGGGCCAGCTAAGGTAAACTCTATTGGTGGTTCATGTTATTACATCACTTTCATTGATGATGCAACTAGAAAAGTTTGGGTATATTGCATTAGAAATAAATCTGATGTGTTTGAAACTTTCAAAATATGGAAAGCCTTGGTTGAGAATGAAACAGTATTAAACTGAAATGTCTTAGGTTAGATAATGGAGGGAATATTGTAGCAATGAATTTATTGATTATTGTTTGGTAAATGGGATCCGCAGCAAATAATGTTCCAAATACTCCACAGGAAAATGGAGTGTCGAGAGAATGAACAAGACAATCATGGAGCGTGCTACGTGCATGAGGTTACATGCGGGCTGCCACTCATGTTGTGGGTGGAAGTGGTAAGCACATCTATTTATCTATTAATAGAGGACCCTTTATGGCCTTGGATGGAGGCATACCCGAGGAGGATTGGTCCGTAAGAAAATTGATTACTCATTTCTTAGAGTATTTGGATGTGAGGTATTTTTTCACATTGATAAAGATGATAAGACCAAGTTAGAGGTTAAGTCTGAGAAATGCACCTTTGTTGGATATGGTGAAGATGACTTTGGTTTCCTTGTTTGGAGTCTTAAAGACAAGAAAATATTTTGGTCTAGAGATATTGTCTTGAATGAAAAAGTCATGTATAAAGATCGATTCTGACAGGAATAGAAAGAGGAATCAAAGAAAAAATACACAAAGTTAGAAGACATTGCGGATAGTAAGGTGTCTAAGGGCCGATTCAGGTATAACATGTTCCGCAAGCCGATTCAGTACCTACTCATCGAACCCCAAACTCTTGCGGTGAGAAGGTCTTCTAGGGTAAGAAGGAACTGAATGATTTACTCCATCTTTGAATTATTTATTGCTCACTTACGGTGGAGAGCCGAGTGCTTTGAGGAAGCGGTGCGGGTGGATGCCGGAAGAAGTGGGAGTAGGCCATGGATGAAGAGCATAGATATATTATGGAAAAATAGACTTGGGATTTGGTGGAGCTACCCGAGGGCAAGAGAGAATTGCAGAAACAAGTGGGTGTATAGAATCAAAGAGGAAGATGGAGGTAGGAAATGATACAAGGCCCGGTTGGTGGTCAAAGGTTTTGCACGTATGAAGAAAGGTATAGAATTTGATGAAATGTTTTCTCTAGTTGTTAAATTGACTTCTATTAGGACTGTTCTTGGTTTAGTTGCAGCGAGAAGACATGCACTTAGAACAGATTGGTTATGAAGACCGCATTCCTTCATGGTGAGTTGGAGGAGGAATTGTACATGCAGCAGCCACAGGGTTATGAGGTCAAATGGAAGGAGAGGTTAGTGTGACAATTGAAGAAGATCTTGTATGGCACAGAAACAAACTCCACGACAGAGTGGTACATGAAGTTTTAAATTTTTATGTAGGAGTAGGGTTACTCTAGTGTCACTCAAACCATTACGTGTACATCAAGAAGTTTCTTGATGGTAGTCATATTATTTTGTGCTGTATGTAGATGATATGCTTGTTGTAGGGAAGAACATGCAGAAAATAAAGGTACTCAAGAAGCAATAGGTGACTCCTTTGTCGTGAAGGATTTGGGGTAGCAAAAAAATACTTGGTATGAGAATAACTCGGAACATGAAGGAGAGGAAGTTGGTATTATCTCAAGAATAGTACATAAAGAAGGTCTTGGAGAGGTTTAGTATGCAGGATGCTAAATCGGTTGGTACTCCTTTGGCAAGTCACTTTAAATTATCAAAGGAGCAGAGTCCCAAGACTGAGGAGGATAGAATCCAGATGTCTAGGGTACGTACTCATCAACGATTGGTAGCTTGATGTATGTTATGGTATGCACTAGGCCTGACATTTCCCATGTAGTGGGAGTAGTGAGCAGGTTTATGAGTGATCCAGGTAGAGAGCACTGACAGCAAGAAAGTAGTGGATCCTTCGGTATTTGAGAGGGACCATGGGAGCAACATTGTGTTTCATTGGATCAGACACTACATTACGTGGATATGTAGATTCGGACATGGCAAGAGATTTGGATAGCAGGAGGAGCACGAAAGGTTATGTATTTATGGTTGGTGATATAACAATGAGTTGGATTTCATGGTTACAAAAGGTTGTGGCTTTGTCAACCACAGAGGCTGAGTATGTTGCTGCCACAGAGGCAAGCAAGGAGATGAGTTGGGTCATAAGTAGGAAGTTGGGAGACTACATAGTGATAGTTAGAGCGCTATTCATTTGGCGAAGAACTCCGCTTTCCACTCTAGGACAAATAACATTCAGCTAAGATATCATTTCATCAGAAAACTTTGGAAGAAGATAAGTTGAAGCTGGAAAATGTTCATACCAATCGAATCTTGTAGATATGATGAACAAGGTGGTCACAAGGAGAAGTTGAAGTTGTGTTCAACTTTGATTGGCCTTTATGGTTGATAATGAAGGGTTAATAACTTTTCTCAGTGGAAACAGTCTCCAAGTGGGAGATTTTTGGGGTGTGGAGCCTATTTTTTGGTCTTCTTGAATCAGTGTTGAAGTGCTGGAGCTCAAACAGTTTAGTTTGGAAACTTCAAGAGCATTCTACAGGTCATTTTCTATGAAGTGGCTGCTACATTGCTGCGACGTTGCTGTTAACATGTTGTTAACTTGCTGTCAACGTCGAGACTATTTTTCCAGCTGTGGGAAGTTGAAAGATCGTGACTTTCAATCTTCTAGGGTCAACTTTATGGCTTCTTAGAAGGATTGTAATCCTATAAATAGAGGTGTTAGGGTATCTTAAAGATATCTTGAGTGTTCAAGAGGTCTTGAGTCTTAATGATCAAGAGGTGATCAAGAGTGATCAAGGTTATGCAATTGGGTGTCAATTGTGGTTTAGCATCTTTGGAATTCTGTTGTGAGTTCATAACTGAGAGAAGACTGTGAGAGTTGTTTTACTCTTGTTGATAATAAAATCTAAGAAATTTCTTGGTGGACATAGCCCACATTGGGTGAACCACATTAAATCTTGTCTTGTCTTCTTTTGTGCATTATTCATTTATGTTGTTATATTTCTACAAGTATAATTCTACTATATAGTTTCCTACTTGCTTTGGTTTGAGGAATTGTTTCGCATATTTTTCTCTAATTCCTAACACTTACCCCTGTTCAAGTAGTTCAAGGTATGATTTAATGGCCACATGTCCTTTATCGGGTATCTTTATGTATCCAATTTTCCTTTTTTTTTTGGTGTCCATGCCCAAATGATACTATCCACATCGATATCTTCTTTAGGTTCGTTTGAGATGGTCCATGTTTTATTTAGCTTTAAACAATCCCGATACAATGTTGTACCTTCTCCTCTCCCTGCAGGTTTCTAATATTGAACTCTCAACTTTTTATTTACATCATTGGGTTCATGTTGAAGGAAAATATATCCATCTTCTCTCCCCATCCATATCTTTTCATTATCATTTCTTGTCGTATAAATAGCATGTTTCCCTTTAACAAATCCTTCAACAGATTGAATTATTGGTTAGATCTTACACAAACATGCCCATCATAAATATCTAGTTGATCACTATGTACAAGGTGCAGACCAACCATTTGAGCACCCTTGCTTAATCATAAGGTAACTTCTTGTTTCATTGAAAATCAAATGTTTTATTGGCCAAATAATTGATTTATTAGGTTCTAGTGAGTTTAAGCATTCTGAACACATATTTACCACATTCTCTATGCATACACCAAAATTCAAAGGACCTAACCTCTCTCCATCAATTTCATGAACTTATAGCACATGAGTTATATAACCCATGGCTATGTCATCGTCTCTACTACAAGATTTGTGTTTGAGAATGACATTGTCTGTGACAAAATATTTTCTATCTTTAGGACCTGTATTGATGGTGCTTTCACTATCATCACTACAATCTTCGTCACTCTGCATTGTAATCCTCTGAACCACTAAATTTTTTTCACTTCCCAAATTGGGGGAATGGATGAATCTGCATGCTTTGACAATTCACTCTCTTCCCAAGAAATGTAGTATCCTTTATTCCCGACATTTGCCAAGGTTTCAAATTCATCAACTGAGAAAGACAATTTTACTCTTCCATCCAATACTATGTTAACAATGACAACCAAAAATCCTCTTCCCACATCTTTGCAATGTAGTGTCTTCCTACTTGGATATAATCTTCCCTCCACAACTTTGGTTCCCTTTGAAAACAAGTCCACATGATCATCCTCTACAAATGCAAAAGACTCTACTGCTGTAACAACATAAAATACAAAGTTTGTGAGATGATGGAAAATATCTTAAAGCATTGCATAAAATAAATTAAAAATTATCATGTATGTACAACCATAAGTATATTGAATACACATAGCACATGAGCTACAAACTTCTATAATTCAATAAGGTTTGGAAATACTTCAAAATTATGCATATAATTTGGAAATATTTATAACACGATTTCTAAACTATAATTGAACTTGACTCAATTGAATTTAAACGATGATAAATAAATAGAGGTTACATTTCCATTTACTAACCACTTCATCCAAATAGAGGTTAAATAGATGATGTTGAATTTAAACGATGATAAATAAATAAATAGTGGTTAAATAGAAGTTAATTAGAAACTTGCTTGCTAACCGCTTCATCCAAATATATTCATCATTTTAACATAGTATATATTACTTTTGTAAGAATTCCTCATACTTCCCATATTCCCTGACTATGAAAATGAAAATCAGTCCATTTTAAACATTCTCATAAAAGGATGTAATTGTCATTCATTCTTTATGTTTCGAGTAGGAGAATTTTTTTCTTTCTATATTGAGTTTATGAGAATGGGCATATGTCCATTCCCATTACAATGATAAAAATCTTTGTTTATATGAGAAATAGTATATGCCCATTCTCATCACAATCATAAAACTTTTTATTTGTATGAGAATGGGCATATGCCTATTCTAACCATTCTACCTCATTGAAGAAATAATGAACTTAATCATTTTTATATCACTATAAAGGATGTGGGAATGGGCAACTGTCCATTCTAAAAAAAATTATATATTACCTCTATTTCTCTTCTATGATTCTTATATGAGAATGGGCATATGCCCATTCAATACAAGATAAAAAAATTTGTTTGTATGAGAATGAACATATGCCCATTCTGTCTATGTGTATTTTTCTTCTATGATTCTTATATGAGAATGGGCATATGCCCTTTCAATACAAGATAAAAATGTTTGTTTGTATGAGAATGGACATATGCCCATTTTGTCCATGTGTATTACAACAATCATTTTATTTTTCGTAATGTAAAATATTAATTGAAATTTATAGGTATTATTAAATGATACAATATTATTTCTTGTATTTAATTATTAGTATTATTAATTAATGTTGTTTATTAATTAATTTTGATTAGTCCTAATATGATATGTTAAATACATATTCTTTGATTTCTAATTTTTTGATGATTAAAGTTTAAATATTTTTATCGGCCCATTCTAAGCATTATAATTAATGAAGCATTATAAGTAATGAAGCATTATAAATATTAATGGAGTTTATGTGGTTAATTAGTTTTATAAAGTTTTACTATATTTTTATAATTATTTTAAAAATGCACAATAATTAATTAAACATTAAAAATAATGGTGATTAAGTTGTTAATTACGTTTATAAAGTTTAATTATATTTTTAAAATATTATTTAATTATTGTAAAATTATTTTTATTCGTTTGATAATATATTTAGATGTCATTTTTAATATAATAATTGAAGTTTATTAGTAATATTAATTCTTGTAGTTAATATTAATTGATAGGATATTTTTTTGAAATTAATTATAATATTATTGATTAATTATTTAAATTAGCACTAATACTACTTAATTATAATATCATTAATTAATGTTAGTTTTAATTTATTAATGTATTAATATTATTACTATTAATTTGGCATAGCGAGACCATTAATTTGCAAATAAATTGTTTACCACCTTTTATTAAATGAAGGTACTTGTTTGTCAAACACGTCTTCGAGCACTTGTTGAGGGAAATTGACGAAATTAATGGCAATTAATTCTTCCATGGCATGGTAGAGAGAATGACGGTGGTTACTATTTTCGATGATGGTAGAGATCTTGGGAATTGCAAGGTTAATCGTGGTCGTGCAAAGCTATCTCTTTCTTGTTCATCCTTTCCGCTTTCTTTTTCATCCAGTTTCATTTTTTTGTGTCCTTTTGCTTTGGGTTGTATGTATTTCGGTTATACCATTTCATCATCTAAAGCGAAGATTTGAATAATAGTTTAGAGATATTATTTGTTCTTTGCGCGCTAAATTTTTGTTTACCCTTTCCACTTTGGGCTCCCTCTGTTTTGTAAGACCATTTCGGATTTTGAAGCACAATATTTGAAGAAAATTTCAGGCATGAATTATTCTAACTCTTCTTTGTTGAATTATTATGAGATGAAGAATATGATTTGGTTTTCTTTCCTTCTATTCTATTATGGGTTTAATGATAATGCCCTATTTTTGATCTTCTGTATTTTTTGATTTGGGTATTAAGAATATCACTTAAATGTTTTGAAAGACATGCGTAGTTGATAATACAGGAGTTATATGTTATGATTTTACCAAAGTATAGAGTGGTATTACCACTTGGGAAGCTTATTGTCCACTCAAAATTCCCGCTTTTAAGAAGTTGAAAATTAAATTTTGAGGTTAAGTGTCTTGTCTTTGTCCCGTAATGTGAAAAGTCGGGAAATTGGGAAAATCTATTTTTTTAGGTCATTTTGTGTGTTTTTCGCCTGCTCGGACATTTTTGTCCGGCGTGTCCCAGTTCATTTGGGCTCTCTGCTCCCGATCTCGCCGCAGGTTTACCCAAAGTCTATTCTTTTTTTCGGGCCCGCCCATCGAACTTTTTGTCCCAAATGTCCCAATTTCACCTGCAGACCCTTGTTCCCTTTTCGTCCGAATCGGCCGAATCGCGTATTCTCACAGCGTGCTTTCGTCCGCATGTCCCAAAAGCATTTGTGCATCTTTTCACCGCATCACCTAAATCAGCCGAATCATGTATTTTGCATACTTTCATCCCGCATGTCCCAAAAGCATTTATGCGTCTTTTCCCGCATCACCCGAATCGGCCGAACCACGCGTGCTTGGGCTTTCGCGTCCCTCATGTCCCAAATGAACCAAGTGCCATTCGTGCTAATTTTTCCCGCTCTACCCAAATATCTTGCTTTTTCAATTTGGTAGATGTGTATTTAATGCACATTTATTTCCTTTCTCTCTCTAAACGGCTATATAATGAACTCGCCCCCTATGCATTTTTACACACCGCTTTCATCGATCTATTGCTCGAACCCTCGCAACCAAAATTTCACATGTATCCATTTCTCTGCGATTCCATCCCAAGTCTAGCTTGCAGCTTTGCTCTCGTGAGTTACTATCAACATGAAGATCAAATTCCAGGGGCAGAACAAGTTTCACCACTTGAGTCTCCCTTGTTCCCGATATCGGGGCAAGTGAAGTTCGCCACCTTGATTTTGGGGATTTTTGGCAAGGATAATAGATGTAAACCCTTCAACTATGGCACAATGATTCATGAAAGTGGCTTGGCATTCACGGTGGCTTCCCAATTTCAAGACAATGTGTAGACAAAGTACTCGCTTGCATGAGCTCACATCAGTCCCACGTGGCAGAGACATAGCCGAGGCGTTGAAGAGATTTAGACAATGGATCTTAAAGTTGGTGGGTCCCTCCTAGTCATAAGCACCTGTCTTCTTCTCCTAATTCTTCTCTTCTCTTCCCCTTCTTTCTCTCGGATTTGTTGTAATTAGTTGGGGTATTGCGATTAGCAACCCTTTAACTAATCTTTAGTTAAAAGAAGTAGTTACCGAGAGTAACTGATTTGTAAACTATATAATGGCCTCTCCTCGCCATTTTGAAGGAGGAAGAACTTGGCTTATTTCTGAAAGTGTAAATAAATCTTAAAGAAATCAATACAGAAGGATTTTTCATTCTTTGTCTATCTGGTTTCCTTTATTCCTAAGCTATTCATTTAATTTTATTAGATCATTTGTCTCAGTATTATGCTTTGAAGAAGCTTTGTATTCTCACGTAGATGTTATTTACGTAAACTTTGTGTCTTTTCAAATTCCATCTTATGAATGTGATACAAATGATCTTATTCCAATTCGTTGTACCCTTGCATGCATAAGGAATTACTCTATCATCTATAATTATGAATGGTGCCTTTCTACTCGTTCTCGCATTCTCATTCCTCAATTCCTTCCAGTGATTGATGATCCTTATAGAAAAACTTTCATAATATCCAAGTTCCATAGTAAAATCATGCTTTGTATATGTGTAAATAAGTTCATTTCTGAATAAGGGAACCTCTCCCATCAAAGAGGAAGGACTTCTTGTCCTCTCGACTGTTGCTCTTCTTTAATTCCTTTTTGATGAACAACAGCTTTTGAAACTCCTCCGAGGAACCTCTCCATCAAAGAGGAAGGACTTCTTCCGATCCGCAACTCCGCATTTTACTCGAGGGAGAAGGGCCCTTGGTATTAAAGATTCTTAGTTTCAGCTTTTGGGAACAGCAGGTTTTCCTCTCCCTTCAACAAGAAGAAATAGAAAGGATCGCTTAACAAGCACTCCACCTATCCAAGATAGAATCCCTACGGTGGTATTCCTTCAGAGCAAACCAGTCCTAATCTTCGAGCTTTGATTCTTGCTGGTGTTCCAGCTCCTCTTCAAGCCATTTTTCCAAGAATGGCGGTATCATTGCCCTGGGTCATCATGTCGGGCCTCTTGCCCTTCCTCGCCTTTTACATGAGTTACCCAGAGGTAACTCGGAAGAACTTTCCTAAATTCAAAGGTGATGGTAAAGTACATCCCGATGAACATATCGCAGCCTTCATAGTTGCATGTGGAGTTCGGGAGTCAACATGAAGACGCCTCCGTAAGGATTTTGTTGAGACTTTACAAGATAATGTTGTTGATTGGTTCTATCACCTTTCAAATGCGGAGCTATCACTAGTCGAACACATTAATGAGAACTAGGTTTGAAAATCGTTTCAAACCAGCAGTGGAAGACATGCATGCTTTCATAGCTAAATTTCTCAAATAAAGAAGGAATCACAGAGCCCATGAGAGAATTTGTGGCTCGATTCAACAAAGTTGATTAACAAAATTCCACCAAATACTCAACTCGTAGATCAAATTAAAAATACTTCTTCCTAAATGCCCAATTGCTCGAAGTTAGTTATGCACTTTGAGAAGGGCTAATCTTGCAACATTGGTCAAGATCAAAGTCTTCGGGCTGTTAGTGTTGAAGATGATTTAATCATGTCGTGGGAAGTTGAGGAGAGACCCTTCTAAATCTAAGGTCGCTTCTTCCTCCTCTTCTAGTCCTAGACCTAATACTGATCCATTGGTACAAAACTTGCAAATGATCTCATCGCCATTAAGAAACAATTGGCTCAAAGATACTCCCTGCACGCAGACGTTCCAAGGAGGAGTTTTCAGCCCGTAAATTGTTTACTCGCTTCTCAAACAAGGCTAGCACTTGAAGGACCTCCTATTAAAGTTCCTGTCAATGCAACCTATGAAGTTGAGGAACCAGAGGATGAGGAGGTTAATGAAGATTGTGAGGAATTTGTTGAAGAGGTTGATGATGAAATAGATGAACTTGAGGGATCTCGAGTTAATTTCTTCACCACTGAAGGCATTGATGAAGGGGATGATTACGATGAAGTAGTAGTAGACATGAATAGTGAATCATATGCTGTCATGACTCAAGAGCAAACAAATTAGAGGGAGAAAGTGATGCAGCCCACCAAGAAATCTAAAGAGCAGGTGACAATTATCCCTATAATTACAAAAAGAGGATCTCCTATCCCCATTTTATCTACATCAAAGGTGAGTCTTGTCAATCCCGCTACTAAAGTTACTTTTTTTTCCCTAAAATTGATAAAACTAGGATCTCAAGTGATGATAAACCCGTCCACTTCTCGGGTCTTTCGATGTTATTGATCACCTAAAAGACTAAGGTTCAAATCTCGGAGGTCAATATTATCAAACTCATCCCAAGGCTTTTGCTAAAATGATTCACTTTGTCAATTCCCATTCTAAAACTACCTCTAAAGGCCTTTTACCCACTCCTTCTTCTGCACCATAGCCTAATCTGCAGTGCGGCACCTCACCTAATGACAAAATCAAACCATTTTATGTAACACTCCTTATAGCTGGCCATAGGCTCCGCAATGGTGTGTCATGACTCAGGAGCATCGAGATAATGTAATGCCTGCCAAAGTAGCTCACGCCTTAGGCTTGACTCTCACACGCACTTACGGATCTTGTTATTCCATGGAGAGTAAGGAAGTGCCCTTGGTCGGAAGAATTAAGGACGCACAAGTGGCTTTTGCTACTTTTCCTGAGAAGAAAGTTTTGGCTACTATCTTAGTAGCAGATATTCCTCCTTCATACGGGATGTTGCTAAGTAGAAACTTCTGTAAGGATGTGGGTGGAGAAATTCAAATGGATTGGTCACATGCCCTCATACCTGTTAATGGGCAAATGAAGAAGTTGCTACCTGAGAAGCAGTTTGAGTATATTGTACAAAAAATGGATGATCCCAAAGCACAAATACTCTATGAGGATATGGGACATGGAAACTACATGATTATGTCTCCAGAAGAAATCCAACTCCCCAAAGTCTCACCTAAAGATCCTAATGATGTTTGGATATTAGAGTTTGATGGAAGTTGTTCTTCAGCTGTTCCTGAGCTAGTGTCATATTGGTGTCACCTGAAGGAAGCATTCATCCTTTCTCATTCAAGTTACAATTTGAAAATACCAATAATACAACAGAGTATGAAGCTCTCATTCTTGGACTCCAGGTGGCAAAAGAACAAGGTGTGAAGAATCTTCTAGCTCGTGGGGATGCGGAATTGATTGTCAAGAAAGTTAGGAACCTCTTCCGGGTAAAGAATAGAAGGTTGAAACATTACCGGAATCAGGGTTTGGGACTTCATTGAATTTCTTGACGCCTTCTCCATCGAAGCAAAGGTTTGGGAGAAGAATACTGTGGCTGATTCTCTAGCAGCCTCGTGGTCATTTCTTATTCCTCATCCCGACTTTTCTCAAGATAAGTTCACCATCAAATGATTCATAGACCCAAAGGTACACGATAATATAAGTAACTAGCAAGTTTTCAATGATGCTCAACACTTGCTTTCTTTCTTAGAACTCAAGGATAATTTTGAACAGGTTGTACTTTGAAGGGAGTGATAATTTGCCTCGTGAAAGTGTGCCCTTTTCGACAAAGAAGCCACCCAAGAAGAAGAAGTGGATCAGATGGATGTATCAAACTCAAAGGAAACAAGATTCCAAAAGGATTGGTGAGTTTAGAAAACTGCTTTGACAAACACGATAGGTATGTAAAGTTTAGAGCTTCTACCGACCCCAACAATCAACCAAATATGACAAAATCAATATTGGGAGTTCTACTGATCCTAAACTCATGAACATTGGAAAATGTTTCACCCCAGAAGAAAAGAAGAAGGTAATTGATCTTTTAAAAAGTATAAGGATGTTCTTGCTTATTCCTATGAAGATTTAAAAGCCTTTCAACTAAAGGAGATGCAAGATTTTATCCCTCTCAAACCCGGGATTAAGCCTTTTAAATGTAAAAGGCAATACAATCCTAAAATAGCTAACACCATCTTTCAGAGATACAGAAGTTATTGAAGGCTAAAATCATTTTTCCTATCCATCATTCAACATGGATTGCCAATATTGTGCCCGTTAGAAAGAAAAATGGTGAGATTCGTATCTGTGTTGACTTCAGAATCTAAATCAAGCTTCCTCGAAAGATAATTATCCCTTACCTATGATGGATCAGGTCTTGCAAGTAGTAATGGGATCCGAAATGTTGTCTATGCTTGATGGATTCTCGTGGATATAACCGTAGAAGTTAATACCACGTACCAACACAAAACGGCTTTCACCACTCCTCGGGTACCTTTGCTTACAAAAGGATGCCTTTTGGGCTCATTAATGCCGGTGCCACTTTTCGCAGGGCTATGGATTTGACCTTTGGAAGTTTGAAAGGAAAGTGTATCGTCGTATACCTTGATGACTTGACTGTATTTTCTAAAACAAGGGCGGATCATTTCCAACATCTAGAGACACCTCAGCTTCTGCTAAGATGTAGAGAACATGGGATCTCTTTGAATCCTAAGAAATCTGTTTTTTGTGTCACGGAGGGGAAATTATTGGGGCACATTGTCTCCAAAGATGGTATAAAAATCGATCCTGAGCGAGTTCAAGCTATTCAGCAAATTCCTCTTCCAACCAAAGAAAAAGGAGTGCACTCTTTTTGAGAAGGTTCATCCCTGATTTTGCAGAGCTAACTCTGAATATCTCCCAAATGATGAAAGGTAAACAAACGTTTGGTTGGTCTCCTGAAGGGAAAGAAGCCTTTGAAGGTATTAAAAGGGCCATTGCTAAAACTCTGTTTTAGCATGTCTAGATTTCAGCAAAGATTTCATTATCTATTGCTACGCCACGGATAACACCTTGGCCGTTGTTTTGACTCAGGAAGATTCTAATGAGCATGAACTCCCAATTGCATTTATGAGCTATATTCTAAAAGATCATGAGTTAAAATACACCATAATGGAAAAACATGCTTTTGCAAAGTGGTTAAAGTCACAAGCGCTTTTGTTTTTACATTCTTAACTCTCACTCCACTGGGATACAACTATCAAGTCAATTCTCACACAAAGAGAATTTGGATCCAAGAGAGGGAACTGGGTGGCCAAGGTTCAAGAATATGATATTGACATCAAACCAACCAAGCTCATCCGTGGAAAAGGCCTGTGTGAACTCATCGCTGAAGGAGCTAGGCATGAGTTACTGGAAGATAAAGTTGGTCTTCCTACCGTTCTGTTTCTTAGCTCAGTTGATGAATGGTATGCTGATATCGCTCACTTTCTCACCTATGGAGAATGCTCCTCTCATTTGACTGCCAAAGAGAAGAGATCCGTTAAACTAAGGTCAACCCAATATGTGTTGTGGGAAAACGCCTTGTTTAAACGTGGGTTAGATGGAAGGTTTTTGAAATGTGTGGACAAGGAACAACAGAAGAAGCTACTCTCAGCTTTTCATGATCAGGCATGTGGAGGGCATTACTCATCAACTGTCACTGCTCATAAAATACTTCATGGAGGATATTACTAGCCTACCTTGTTCAAAGATGCATCAAAATGGGTTGATAAATGTGAGGCTTGTCAGACTTTCGTGGGTAGACCCAAATTGGCCTCCTTGCCCCTTAAACCAGTTGTGATCGAAGAACCTTTTCAGCAATGGGGTTTAGATTTCATTGGAACACTTAATCCCTCTTCTAGTGCTGGTCATACCCATGTATTAACTACCACAGATTATTTCACCAAATGGGTAGAAGCCATTCCAAAGAAAGAGTACTACTTACTAAGTAGTATGCGCTTTATCAAAGAAAACATCTTGATAAGGTATGGTGTGCCAAACAAGATTGTGACATGATAATGCTTCAAAATTTTCTTCAACTCGAAATGATGGATTTTTGCTATGGATATGTCATCTCTCTGGCTCACTCCTCATATTACTATCCTCGTGAAATGGACAAGCGTAATCAACAAATAAAAATCTGTGGCCATAATAAGGAAATTAGTTAATGAATCCCAATGGAACTGCACAAGAAACTCTATGATGCTCTTTGGGCAGATAGGATCACACCTAAGAGAGCCATCGGGATGTCTCCTTTCAGTAGTATATGGATTAGAAGCTCAATTTCCAAAGAATAATGGAGCTACTAGCCTTGCATCTAATGAAGGCCATTGAAGATACTAGTTTCAATGATCCTTTGGATAAGAGAATCATGTATCTTCACAAATTGAATGAGGACAGATTGAAAGTTACCGATAGGATATCTACTCACCAACAAAAGTAAAGGTCCTGTTTGATAAGAAAGCCAGTTCAGAGATTTCCAAGTTAGAGACACTATTTTGTTGGGGATAAAAGGCATGAACCTCGTGGCGCTCATGGCAAGTTTGATTCCCTTTGGCTCGTAGCTTTCAAGATCAAGAACTTCACTGGAAAGAATTCCTTTTACCTTGATTATATGGATGGTTCTTCTCTCCCACTTCCTTATAGTGGGCAAGTGCACTAAATTGTTTAAGTCATAGGTGATTAGGAAGTCCTTTTGTATATTTTGTATAGCGTTTTGTTTTTCTTTCCCTTTGTTTTGGTGTGTTGTCCTCTATATTGGTTTGATTCGATGACTCCATGGCCCAATGGATAAGGTACTGGTCTGCTTCCCGAGTTTGTCTAAATTCTTGCCTTGTCTCATTCTTTGAATTTATGCCAAGTCATCCCCGTATGGAGCCAACTATTGTCCATTCAAAATTCCCGCTTTTAAGAAGTTGAAAATTAAATTTTGAGGTTAAGTGTCTTTTCTGTTGTCCCTGTAATGTGAAAAGTCGAAATTGGGAAAATCTACATTTTTTTGGTCATTTTGTGTGTTTTTCGGGCTGCTGATATTTTTGTCCCGCGTGTCCCAGTTCATTTGGGCTCTTTGTTCCCCAATCGGCCGGTTTACTTGAAGTCTGTTTCTTTTTGGGCCCGTTGGAACTTTTTGTCCCAAATGTCCCAAGTTCACCCGACCCATTGTTCCCTTTTCATCCGAATCAACCAAATCTCGTATTCCACATACTTTCATCCCGCATGTCCCAAAAGCATTTGTGCGTCTTTTCCCTGCATCGACCGAATCGGCCGAACCGCGTACTTCGAGCTTTCGCGTCCTCGTGTCCTAAATGAACCAAGTTCCATTCATGCTAATTTTTCCCGCTCTACCCGAATATCTTTCTTTTCAATTTGGTAGATGTGTATTTAATGCACATTTATTACCTTTCTCTCTCCTAAATGGCTATATAATGAATCGCCCCTATGCATTTTTGCACACCGCTTTTATGCTATCTATTGCTTTCAAACCCTTACAACCAAAATTTCTACATGCGTATCCATTTCTCTTGCGATTCCATCCCAAGTCTACTTTGCAGCTTTGCTCTCCAAGTTACTATCAACATGAAGATCAAATTCCAGGGGCGAAGAACAAGTTTCACCACTTGAGTCTGCCCTCGATATCGGGGACAAGTGAAGTTCGCGACCTTGATTTTGGGGATTTTTGGGCAAGGATGACAGATGCAAACCCTTCAACTATGGCACAAATGATTCATGAAAGTGGCTTGGCATTCGCCGATGGCTTCCCAATTTCAAGACAATGTGTAGACATAGTACTCGCCATGGAGCTCACATCAGGTCCCACGTGGCGTAGACATAGCCGAGGTGTTGAAGAGATTCGACAAAGAGATCTTAAAGTTGGTGGGTCCCTCCCACCATAAGCACCTATCTTCTTCTCCTAATTCTTCTCTTCTCTTCCCCTTCTTTCTCTCGGATTTGTTGTAATTAGTCAGGTATTGCGTGCAATTGTAGCAACCCTTTAACTAATCTTTAGTTAAAAGAAGTAGTTATCGAGAGTAACTGATTTGTAAACTATATAATGGCCTCTCCTCACCATTTTGAAGGAGGAAGAACTTGGCTTATTTCTGAAAGTGTAAATAAATCTTAAAGAAATCAATACAGAAGGATTTTTCATTCTTTGTCTATCTGGTTTCCTTTATTCCTAAGCTATTCATTTAATTTTATTAGATCATTTGTCTATATTATGCTAAGAAGCTTTGTATTCTCGTAGATGTTATTTACAAAACTTTGTGTCTTTTCAAATTCCATCTTATGAATGTGATACAAATGATCTTATTCCAATTCGTTGTACCCTCGCATGCTTAAGGAATTACTCACATCTATTATTTGAATGGTGCCTTTCTCGCTCGTTCTCACATTCTCATTCCTCGGTCCCTTTTGTGATTGATGATCCTTATAGAAAACACTTTCATAATATCCAAGTTCCATAGTAAAATCATGCTTTGTATATGTGTAAATAAGTTCATTTCTGAATAAGGGAACCTCTCCCATCAAAGAGGAGGGACTTCTTGTCCCCTCGACTGCTTGCTCTTCTTGAAGTCGTTTTTGATGACCAACAGTGGCATAATAAGTGTTACTTATTTTCCGAGTTGTGTGGTTTGTTGTATTCTGAATTTTCGGGTATAAAATAATGTCGTATTTTAGATTTTTTGTATTTTTGATATGGGTTTTAAGAATATCACTTCAATATTTTTATTGTAAGACTTACATAGTTGTTATCCTCCATCGTTATAAAAGGATACTTCCAAAATGACCATTTCATGTATGTTTTAGACTCCTCTCTATTATATTTCAAATTTCGGGTATAAAATAATGTCGTATTTTAGATTTTTGTATTTTTGATACGGGTTTTAATAATATCACTTCATGTAGTCATTGTTATGCCCTTAGAATAATAGTCTAATCCCATGTGCACCAACCTATCACCTGTGCGCTGGGCGGCACTCATCCGAGGCACGCACGGGTGCCGAGCCCCTCCTTTATGTGAGTTTTGTGAGAATACATCCCCTATTGATAGAAGCTTAGATGTAAGAAGGGAAAGAACCATGCATTCATTCTGAGGGTCTTAGGATGAGTTACTATATAAATGCATCTATTTAGATAACAAGGAAATATCAAACAGATAATATATATGATAATACAAAGAAAAGGCACTAGGGTTTATACCCGTGAACAATGCATATATTTTAAAAGAAAGCCATATATTCATATTACTCTCAGTAACCACATTACATTCCTCAAGGCCATTACAAACCAAATGTCTTAATGCGAGATAAGACTTATTGTATTCATTTTTACCCCTATCACAACGGAAATAAATCCCATGCGCTTCGCTGCCTATCACCCAAAGGGCACCGGGCGTTCACCCGAGGCATGCGTGGGTGCCGAGTCTCTCTTTATGTGATTTTAGTGGGGAACATCATTTATGATCCACGTTTAAGAGATTTTAAAGGAAGTAAGACATACAAGCACAATAGAGCTCATAACGGATTCTTTATCCTTGCGAGTCATTCCGGATAGAAAGTGCTTAATAGATTATAGAACTTACACCAAAATAGAAAGGAAGTTGTACAAGCATCCATAATTAGTCATAAACATAAATGAAAAGAACTATAAAGAAGGATGTATGCATCAAAATCATCAATGCTCATATTCATGTAAGTTGGTAACCTCATTACATTCATGGAGCCATTACTGCAGATGTCACGAGAAAAGTAGACCGTAGTCATGTATTATAACCGGATTCATATGGCTAGGCTCTCAAAAAAATTTTTATAACCCCCATACCCTTAATACATGCTTTCCTATGAACAATTACCCAAGCTAATAGAGTTCTTGTAGTATTACTATAGAGCTCTGTCCTTTATCTATATCTCTCTTATTTACTTCGTAGGTGCTTATATATATAGCCTTTCGAACTATCAACTCATCCTCCAAAGTGGCCTCGGATCTGATGCCAAGTGTCTAAATGTGGTCCTCCATGGAAGCATGCTCCTCCAGCCTGAGCTTTCCACTTTTTACCATGATGTGCCTCTAGAAGCTTCTACTGCACATGTTCCTTCTTGGGCCAACTGTCGAAGGTTCATGTGTCCTACCCAAAATGCCTAATATGGCTAAGTCATGAAACCTTGGTTTTGTCTACGTGCTCACCACGGGTTTCCTTAAACCCTACCCTACGTGCCTTATACTTGCGTGCCTTTCTTTAACTAGGCCTTGTGTGCCTATGCACCTTTTTGTACTTAGCCAATATTTTAGGGGCCTAACATCACCCCACACTACACTTGTTCTTCGTCCGTGCGAATACTTCTCTAGTGAAAAGAAAGAATATAAGAGACTTATTCCTTGGAAGAAGAATAAGGGGATGAAGAAATTGAGAAAGAAGAAATAATGGGAAAGTGATGGCATCACCGCAATAAGATAGGAAAATATTTTTCAAGTCGACTCTCAAATTGTCCTGCATCGACTTCATTCTATGCTTTGTGACAGAGGTAACTCGACAGTGGTGCTCTCCTCTCCAAAACTTAGTCCATTTCCTTGTGCACTCATGGTGTCAAAAATTTTCTCTAACTCGTTTCCTTTATCCTCCAAAGCATCCATTCTTCATGTAATTTGCGGGTATAGTTTCTTCAATCGGTTTTTGATTGAACACCTTAAGGTTTCAATGGCCTCGATTTCTTTTCAACCTCAAAATGATTTTGTCCCTTTCCATCCTATTTCCCTTATTCTTCTCTTGAAACTCCTCAAGTTCCGCTTCATGAGTGGCAACTAAGATGACTTCCACTTTGTCTTTGTCCACATAGTTCTCGTACGTGGCCTCAGCAGTATGGGAAGCAACCTTTACATCAGCAAGGACCTTGCTGTACTCAAATTATGAGCACCACAAATTTAAATCATCTCATTCCCTCTCCTACAAAAAGAATTTATCCTCTTTTTCTAAACACATGGCCACTTCTTATGCAGATTCCAAGGCTAACAACTACCTCTCCATGGTGAGGACTCTTGTTAAGTCCTCCAGGCATCCCAGGGCAGATCCATACTTCGCACGGAGGCACTAGGTCCAGATGCTTCAACACTATTACATCATTAATGGACTCCACATTTTTGTATACTACGCATACTTTAGGCTTCTCATCTCTTAACTCACACATGTTCGGGCACCGATTAGCTTCTCTTGACTTAGCTCCTTTTTCCTCACAAACTAGCTCTTCCTTTTTCTTCTTCGCTCATCCTCCGATCTTTGATTCTATCATTCTTCCTAAAGATTCTAGCTTCTCTCTCAATGGAGAACTTATTGAGTGCATTTCACGATTGTTCATCTAAGAGCTCACTTTGTGAATTCACCACTAGGTTGTCTTCTTTTGGTCCCGGCAATGTTATTATTACCCCGTGGCTTCCTTTGAATTCTAGCTCATCAAGATGAGACTCAATTTCCCATGAGAGAATCTTCCTTATCCATGGGTATACAACCTCCTTATCAAAAGTTGACATTTCCATGAGCCTCTTTATTGGGATTGTGCTTTGGAACCGCAGATGAAAAACTTTGTTGGGGTCATCAATATAACCCATCCTTGGCCTCTCCTCCTCTCAAGCTTTCCTCCCGAGCGTGTGACCTTAGGAATACTTACAGATTAAAGTGGTGCCTCCAGTGCTATCATGGTTATTTTCTACACTCTCTTCCTTATCCTTATTTAACACCACCAACGCCGCTCCAACTTCTCTTCCACCAAGGTCTCAATGATCTTTGTTTCTTATTTTTCTGCCTCCTTATTTGTCTATTCTTACGTAAGGCTTGGAGCCTTCTACTTCTACGCACCAACCTCCTCACTTCTTCCTATGTCATGGGTGCCTTCCCCCTCCTGGATATCCTTGTGCCGCATGAAAAGGAACCCATGTTCCTCTTCTCTGCCTTCTTCTTCTGAATCATGCAAGTTGAAGGCGGGTGGTTCTTGATCTTTTCAGGATCATATTCTTCACTATCATCTTCTTCTTCATCATCATCCTTTTCACCTATGTATCTTTGCAAACTCCTAGTTTCTTCCTAGGAAGTCTCTTCTTCTATCATCTCGCTTCTTCCTAATCGGGTATTCTCGTGTAGGTGACTATGTCTCTTCTTCTTCCAATGAATCCTTTTCTAACATATTTTCGGCTCCGAGTCTTCTCTTTAACTATGGGCCTTTTCTTACATGAATACATACTTCTTCCCGGTGCTTTTCCTAGGGGTACTTATTGCACTGTGTATCCACTACACTAGGTACTTTCTTCTTTGGCTCTTTTTCTCTCGTTTGGGTGTGAGTATCTTCCCGCGAGTTGGGTTCTCGTGTATAGACACCTCATTCTCTAGATATGCGCCCTTCTCAGATTTGGGTCTTATGCGGAGGTATACGTGTGCTATGGATCCTTCTGCAATGGGAAAATTCATGGGTCTCACCATTTGGACCTCATGTGACACATACCTCTCCATGTACGTGTAATTATTGGGGTAGACCAACCCTTTGCACATTTCCCTGTGGTCCCAGTCTAGATTACCAAGGTCCAACCTCAACTTCTTGGATTCTTTGAACCTGTTCACTCCCACTTGGAAGTGTTGAGCTGTGAAGGAAAAAGGGAGCTTGCACCATGGGCTCCATGTCTCATCTATCAGTTTAAATCTGCCCAGGCAGAAATGTTGGTACATAAGAACTCACTTCTCCTTTGGTGGTCGCTAGCATTGTTTAGGGATCCTTCATTCCCCGAACATGTTCCTCGGGAACATATACCACTTTATAGGAATTCCTTGTGCACAACCTGTCATACATCTGTCGAGAGTTTATTTTTCAAATCTTTTCATGGGCGAGGGTCTTCAAAGAAGGTACTTCCACATGAATTTGTTTGATGCATCGTACTCCAATCTCTCGAGAACACAATTGTTAACATGACATTACCAAAAATGATTTTAACACATTCCTTCACACAACCGACAATCTCATCCATGATAAATGCGAGCATAAGTTGTAGATGGTGCCCTATGAAATTTTCTTACAAACATGCAACCATGCCTTGTTAACTCTGGGTCCATCTCTCCTAGCCATTTAACTTTGTCACAAGGTGCATGAACATATTCATCACTTTGGGTACTTGATGTCCGTGATATCATAGTACCTCGACCCCTTTTTGTATGCATAGGTGGCGATAGTCTCCTTAATTGCCTCTTTGTCACTTAGGTCATCCTCCAAACTATCTCCTTCATAGATGAGGCCTGAAATGTGAAATGAGATGAGGGGTTATGCGCATCTTGCACCCTTGTGAAGTGGAAGTAGTCTTCATGCATGTGTGACATCAACCATTGATATAGGTGCTTAGGCTTCCCAAGTAGGGCAACTCAAAGAGTTGCAATAACCCTGACTTCTCTAACTTGACTTTCACATCATTATTATAGATGGGCAAACCATCTGGTGTCCTTTTATTTGTTGGGTGCACTAAATCTAGTGCCATTTCCTTCTCAATTGTGCTCAAACGATGATTGTATTTGTTTACTATCATATTTCTCAAATGGGACTCCCACTCCTTCCCTAACAACACTCCATCCGGTCTTGCATTTCTACATACCACTCTTCATTTCTATGTGTGATAGTTTCTTTTTGCTTGCCCTTGCCTTTTCCCTTTCCCTTCTTAGGTGTGCTAACTAGTTTCTTGGGTACCATTTTCCAGGTCCTCTTATCACTTCAATCACTTCTTGTTACTCTGCTCTTCCACCCTCCAACCTTAGATCTCAAACTTGTGAAGAAAACTCCTTAAACCTGTTCCCTAGTTCTTCAAACCCTAACTCGGGATAATTCCTTCACAAGACGATGCCACCTCATAACTTCTCTTATGCTTGTGAAATCCCTTCCCTCTGGTTCACAAATCCAAACTAGTTACTCACGCTCAAACTATTCAAAGTTTTCTTCACATGGATAAGTCTTGAAGCCCTAGTTTGCAAAGATGCAAAAGCACTTCTTTCTCCTTATACGCAAAGTGAATATTGAAATGCCTCGACCTTTTATTTATAGTTTTTCCCATTTTTAAGCATTAAATGCTACTTCACCTACCACTATATTTTTCACGTTTAATGTAACTTTTTCAAACAAAGTCTAACTTTAGCACTTTAACTCACGTGCCCAAACCTGCATGGATAATCTTCAAACCTTCTAGTGTACAACTAATCCAACTTGACAGAGACTCTTGCGTGCACCTCACCGGCACCGAAGGCTCTTCTTCTCGTCCCGATTTTTGCTCTCACCTACCGATGAGGCTAGAATATGCCCAATTAATGTATAATATATGATCTCATCTTACTCTCATTTTTATTAAGTTTGATTGCATTTTGTGACTTTTATTTGATCTGATATGAGTTAGGATGTAATTGTCTATCTTTTGATTGATTGTGATTATAATGTTTAAAAGCTCTGAAATTCCTGATGAAGTGTGTGTTTGAAATTTAGTTTTGTAATAAAGTAGGTCTAATCAGTCGAGGAAATGAAGCATGTAGCGTTCAATATGTTTTTGGTAGCATCTATTCCTACACAGCTTAGTTTCGAAACTTCCAAGCTAGTTCTAGAACTCCATCACATAGTCATCATCTAGTTCTAGAACTTTCAAACTTAGTTCTGAACTCCAGTATTTAGTTCTAAAATTTTCAAAATTAGTTCGGAACTCCTGGGTATAGCTCCGAACTCTCACGGTTTTGATCCTTAATGATTTCCTATGGTTCTGGAACTTCTCTGAAGTTCCGAACTGATGGAAGTTTATCTATCCTAACCACATATAGAGATTTTGCATCAACGACCCTTTCAATCAGAAAGGATGAGAAGATTTCTAAACACAGATCCAGGGATAGTTATCTTATAGCTGTCTAATCAACCACAATCCGACTCAACATCTATTCTAGGCATGATTCGATTTCATCAGAATCATAGAGACAACTATGATTGTAAATGTATATAAAAGTAGACCTGTAGTAGATAGAAATAACAATAGAATATGATATGAGATAGAGATAGAACAAAGAAGAGAAATATAGACTAAGTACATAGATCCAGTACATTTTGTAATACCAAATGTTTTATCAATAAAATAGCCATTCCTGTTTGAGAGAATTAAAAGTTATTAAATCCTTATTTTAGGAGGAGAAAGGGCTCACTCCCAAGGACCAAGATATTCATTTATTTGGTATTTATATTTCTTTAGAAAATAATTTACATCTATTAATTCTGTATCACTTTTAATTCTTCTAGTTAAATTTTGTTGTATACTTGTTCCAAAGATGCATCTAGATTATATTTCTTGCTTGCAATCGTTTTCAAGCATTATAAATTGTGTGATTTTATTTCCAAAAGCAAGTGTGCTTACTTTCAAGTAAGTGTGTTTATTTCCATTTTTCAAAGTGTGTTTCCTTTCAGCAAATCTTTTAGTGTGTTTACTTTTAGAAAATTTTCATAGTATGATTTAAATAAGGTTTTACCAAGAAGTCCTTAAGACATTGAAGAGATCCCCAAGAAAATACAAAAATAACTACAGTCAACTACTAGATTTATAAGAATAATCTTGTTGCATATAGCTTTAGACACACCCCTAGTTTGATATGACATCAACAAGAAGTTGATTAAATGAAGGGAATAACGACACCCATCATTTTGGCACCGTTTCTAGGGACACACTAGTTGGAATTTTCTAATTAAGTGTTAACAAGAGAAACAATCATACATCTAGTAGTTGAAGGATCTTCCCTACTATATCATAAAATATATGAGTAGACCAAGAGACTCACAGGTAGATTCCTCCCAAAAACATCTTCACAAGAATTCATAACATCCTCTAGTCAAAGTAAGGAAATTGATCAAGAATTGGAGGCACCATCATCCCTTGTCATACAAGAAACAAAATTGCCACCTTTGGAATTCTTAGATCAGTCACCTAAAGGAAGTGGAACTTTTAGGAAAAGGATTATTACTCAAGATCCATTTAGGGTGAGTTTTGATTCTCAATTGAGTAGTCAACCTCCTACTCCTGATTTTTCACCTTCCCTCGGCATACCACTTATCACATTGATTGGGAGGAAATTTAGAAAATATTTTTAAAATGGCATGAGAAGTTGAAAGAGTACCTGATAGGACCTTTACTTATCCAATCCAATTGGGAGATGATGATACATCAATGAAAAATATCTCACCTACACATTTACCCACATTTAGAGGGATGTCATCTGAAGACCTTGACCAATTTTTGTTTGAGTTCAAGGTACTATGTCAGACCTATGACTATAAAATAGATAATCAAAAACTCAAGTTGTTTCCATCTAATTTGAAGGATACAGCAATGAGGTGGTTCATGGGATTACCATCCAACTCTATTAACAATTAGGCATAAATGGATACTACCTTCCTAGACAAATACCAAGATTATTGTAGAGGGAGAAATAGGAAGGAAGAATTCTTCAAAATCAAGCAAGAGAAAGATGAAAATATAGAACACTATTTAGACATATTCCTCTTTGTGAGCAAAAGATGTGGATTTGTACTTCTAGAGGAGTTAAGCAAAACCATTTTCTTAAAGGTTTGGATGATGAATATAGGGAAGCTCTTAACTTGATAGGAGGAGGAGACATTGATCAAGTAAGAATGAATGAAATTAAGGAGATTTGTAGAAGGTATTCCAAGACAAGAGGTGGACCTAGAAAAGGAAAATCGGTGAAAAGTATGAATCTAGATATGAACAAACTAATGGATGAGTTAGAAAACTTTAAAACATAGACATTTTAGTGCAATTAATCTCTACTATGGATGGATTACAAGCTAAAGAAAATTCCAAAAATGAACCATTGGCTATGTATTTTCCTAGATGCAAGAAGAAGCATGCATTAAGAGATTTCCTTTAAATAAAAAAAAAATGTGTCTTATCTGTGAATCTAAAGAACATGATACTAATGTTTGTTCTTTACTTCCTATCATTTATTAAGAATCATCTTAAACAAACCAGTGCCTCATCTACAACTAGAAGAATTGAATTTTGTTTAGAGACAACCTAACCAAGGGTAGTTTATGCCAAGATCAGTTCCTAATCCCTGGACGATGCCATGGGCTTGCTCAGTAGTACCACAAAATTGGGGACAACCACCTTGGGTACCTCAACCAACTTATAACCCTCAAGATTTGGAAAATCAAGCTTGGTATGCTTAGGGACATCAACAACCATGGGCTGGTCAAGGAAATCCTTATGCTTGGTCATAACCTAGATGGAACCCTAGTAATTATGCTCAAGGAAGAACATATCCAAATCAGAATCAATAGGCCATCATGGGATCCCTTGCAAAAATTCACAAACTGATAATGTAGTTAAATGCAAATACCAAGACATCCAGTAGAAAATCCATGAAACAAAAAAATAACTCCTATTTATGGAACAAAACTAGAAAATCAATTGATTTACATTCTATGGATTGTAAGATATTTAAACTAGATATGGGAAAATCATTAATAGTCCACCCCTTATAATCATTAAAATGACAAGAAAATGAAATTCCTAATACTTTGTTGTTCCAAAAGGGATATAGAAAGAAAAGAAAAGGAGCCGATAGAAACACTACTTTGAGACTCCATTTCCAAAATTTAAAGAAGCTATAGAAATCAAGGAGTCCGAATTGGTACAACTAAAAGGAAATTGAATATTGAAATACCATTGTTACAAGCAATTAAGGATATTCTAGAATTGAACAAATTAATCAAAATGTTATGTCATGAAAAATCCTGGAAGAAAGAAATAGTACCCCAAGACTATCAAAGTAGATGGGAAACTTGCTGATTTATTAGTAGGAAAACTTTTACTTCCCAAATACGGAGATCCTAGAAGTCCTGTTATTTTTATCTCTATAGGAAATAAGGATATACATAATGTTTTGGTATATTTGGGAGTGAATATCAATGTAATGATAGTGGATACTCTGAAAACATTACCATTAATGGGTATACAACCTACTAATACCATATTGCAGATGGAAAACTAGTCTGTAGAAAAACTAGAAGGAATTATTGAAGACGTGGCGGTTATGGTGGAGTCATGGGAATATCCAGTTGACTTCCTTATACTGCAGCCAAAAGGTAAAACATTGGGTTATCCCATTATTTTGGGTAGACCATGGTTAGCTACAATTGCTTTAATTGATTGTAGGTCAGGTGATATGACAATCTCGAATGGTAAGAACTCTAAACAAATTTCCTTATATCCTACTACATGACCTTTTACTGAAAATCATGAACAATTGTGGGTTGATTCTCTTGAAACTAATAAGAAAAATTTGTCTTCTTTGGCTATGATCACATGCATGATCATGTAAGAGAAGTAGAAGAGATGATTAATCCACCATTGGATGAGCACCAACTGTCCTTAAATTAATCCGAAATAGTTCTAGAACCTCATGAAACTTAGTTCTAGAAACCTACTACTATAGTTCTCGAACCTATGAACTATAGTTCTAGAACCACCACATTTAGTTCTAGAACCACGACAATAGCAGTTCTCTTTGATTGGAAATAATTTTGCTACGGAGGAATGAGATTTCTCGTGGGGAGAGGATGAATCGGTAGCTTCTATTTCAAATACATCAGGGAGTGGTGAAGAATTTTTGGAAAGTAGCAGTGATGAAGAGTTTGGCCTGCAAAGAGATAAGTATCATAATTCTCATTACTATCCTTTTTCCAATATTCTGTCTCAAGGAACTTTTGGAGATGTTGCTACATACCATATGTTGTTACCACATGCATGTCCATTAAATACTTTAATGAAACCCTTTCCAACAAATCAGTTCATCACATATTGGAACCAAGCATATTGAAATTCAACTACCGGTAAAACTTTGAACATTAACAACTGGTTGAAGGATGATGAAGAAGCTAAATTGTTTGATGTTCTAAAAAATCATACTAAAGATTTTGCTTGGGATTACAAAGACATGAAGGGGATTCACCCAAGTATCTGCACTCATCACATCTATATAAAAACATTTAAACCAGTTAGGTAGCCTCAAAGAAGGATTAACCCAACCTTAAGGGATATAGTCAAACAAGAAATTGAAAAACTATTACAAGTAGGTTTTATCTACCCTATCTCAGATAGTCAGTGGGTATCTCCTCTTGTAATTATTCCAAAAAGAATAGAAAATGGAGAATATGTGTTGACTATAGGGAACTAAACAAAGCCACAATGAGAGATTATTTTCCCTTACCATTCATAGATCAAGTCCTAGATAACCTTTAAGGTAAATAATACTTTTCTTTCTTGGATGGATTTAGTGGATACAATCAAATCAAAGTTGTTGCTTGAAGATTAGGAAAAACTACATTTACATGTCCATGGGCAACCTTTTCCTATAGGATGTTACCATTTGGTTTATGCAATGCTCCTACAATTTTCCGAGAGATGTTGTACTTGCAATCTTTTATGATCTAACAAATGATTGTGTTGAGGTATATATGGATGACTTCACCGTACATGCAGATACATTTGAAGATGCTTTGAGAAATCTAGATAGAGTGTTAAAAAGATGGGAACAACCAACCCATCTTTTAGTGATGAAAAGTGTTTGATGATGGTGGATTAGGGATGAATCAAAAGCTTCAGCCAAATACATCGGGAGGAGAATGAAGAATTTCTAAACAAAGTAGTAGTGATGAAGAGTTTGGCCACGTAAAGAGATAAGTATCATAATTATCATTATTGTCCTTTTTTTTCCATTGTTTCTTTCTCAAGGAAGTTTTGTAGATGTTGCTTTACCATATGGGTAAATGCATGTCTATTAAATACTTGTTAGTGCAAAATCACAAAGACCCCCAAATGAGTATGGATCTACTTTTCTCATTTCAATAGTTTAGTCCTCATTTGGTTGATTATACCATTGAACTTTCACCAAGGTGTGGGACCTTGCAAAAGTGGGAAATCTCTCTTTGAGAAATCTGGTTCTTATTCCTAAACTACCCGCCATGAGCTACTCTAGTGTAGGTAAAATAAATCTAACCTAATCTAACCATTCCAAGGAACCAGGAGAGAGAAAGAGGGAAAAACAAAGCCTACACTAAAGCGAAGGATACACCTTTTGAAAGGAAGCAAAATATTCTATTGAGGGAGAAAGAAACATAAAAATGGAGATGAGGGAGGTCAAGCTTTGTTCTCACAACCTAGATCTCCAGATCATCCATTAAAATCCATGAAACACAACATCCTACACCTACAAATGTGAAATACATACACAAAAAAACAAGACTAAAAGGAGAGGCACAAAGAAACAACAAAATGATGCAAAGGGTTGAAGAACACCACAAAAACACGTATTTTATTGCTCTAGAAGGTGCAAAATCCATTACATTTTTAGAATAGAGGCACAAATATGTTTTCCAAATCATTTCGTGGGAGAAGGTTCATCACTTTCAAAAATGGCGTCGAGAAACAAATTTGATAGAGTTTCTCTATGACCAAAATGTCTCTCCTTCTCAAAATGATAAGTGTTACAATATATATAAAGAATAAGAGAGAGAGAAGAGGGAAAATCAAATCTCAAAATCTATCTTTCAACCAATTTTCAAAATATGTTTAATTCTTCCTCTAAATACTTTCTGATGGGCTCGATTAAATTCATAATTCCATGTATCTATTCAAAAATAAAAGAAAATGACCCATACTTCATTAAATCTAGTACTTTACATAACTAGTTTTTCTTTTCCCGTGCCCAAACATGTTTTGCAATTTTCTCCCACAAATATCTACCAAAATATGAAATTAAAGACTCCATGATGAAGAGAATCTTCATCTTTCCATCGTGCCTCAGGTACCCAAGATTTTAAAAATGCAGCTCGCATCCGCGTATTTTTTCCTAGGTAAATTTTGAAAACTTTTTTTTTCCCACAAATCCACTTTGATGACATGGCATCCATTGGGGTCGGTGGAGGCAGGGCTTCCTTTTTCCCATTTCAAAATGACTAAATGACAAAAGTCAAAAATCTCATTTTCCTCCGAAGTCCCGCATCCCCTCATTAGATTTTTGATGGGGCCAAATATCACATTTTGATTTTATGCCTTTTGGAAGAAAAGGCAATTTTTCATTTTTCCTCTGCCTCCTGCTTGAGACTTCTCATTGACCCAAATTTTGACTTTTTCCTTTACCTCATTCCGGAATGCAAGCTCGTAGGTCCAAATTGTCTCTTTTCATATTTTATCTAAACATGGGGTTGTCTTGACCAAATTTGCTTAGAGGGTGAATTTGGGATAACAATACTTTAATGAAACCCCTCCAACAAATCAGTTCATCACATATTGGAACCAAGCATGTTGAAATTCAACTAGGCTCAGGTAAAACTTTGAACATTAACTGGTTGAAGGATGATGAAGAAGCTAAATTGTTTGATGTTCTAAAATCATACTAAAGCTTTTCTTGTTAGGATTACAAAGACATGAAGGGAATTCACCCAAGTATCTACACTCATCCATCATCTATACTAAAAATTTAAACCATTAGGTAGCCTCAAAGAAGGATTAACCCAATCCTTAAGGGATATAGTCAAACAACAAATTGAAAAACTATTACAAGTAGGTTTTATCTACACTATCTTAGATAGTCATGGCTATCTCCTCTTGTAATTGTTCCCAAAAAGAACAAAAATGGAGAATATGTGTTGACTATAGGGAACCGAACAAAGCCACACCGAGAGATTATTTTCCCTTACCATTCATAGATCAAGTCCTAGATAACCTTTCGGGTAAACAATACTTTTCTTTCTTGGATGGCTTTAATGGATACAATTAGATCGAGATTCTACTAAAGATAAGAAAAAAACTACATTTACATGTCCATGGGGAACCTTTTCCTATAATGTGTTACCATTTGGTTTATGGAAATGCTCTGCAACTTTCCAAAGAGTTGTACTTGCAATATTTGCTGATCTAACAAATGATTGTGTTGAGGTATATATGGATGACTTCACTGTACATGGAGATACATTTGAAGATGCTTTGAGAAATATGGACAGAGTGTTAACAAGATGTGAACAACACAACCTATCTCTTAGTGATGAAAAGTGTTTAATGATGGTGGATGAGGGGATTGTATTAGGACACCATATTTCAAAAGAGGAATTCAGGTGGATCAAAAAAAATTAGGATCATTTCAGATTTACCTATTCCTTAGACCCCCACAGATATCAAATCATTTCTAGGACATGTTGGGTACTATAGGTGCTTTATAAAAGATTTCAGTAAAATTGCTTCCCCCATGTTTAATTTGCAACTCTAGGATTGTGAATTTCTTTGGGATGAAAAGTGTCGACATGCTTTTAAAGAAATTAAAAAAAATTTAATCAGTGCCCCAATATTGAGAGGACCTAATTGGGAAAATCCATTTCATATCCAAATAGATGCCTCAAATTATTCCATTGGTGTAGTTTTAGGACAGAAAGATGAAGAAGGAAAATGTATGCCATTTATTATCTTAGCAAGAATCTTACTCCCACTAAAAATAATTACACCACCACTAAAAAAATTTCTTGCTTGATTTATGCAATCAATAAATTCAGACATTATATTACATTACAAGATATTTGTACACATAGATCATTCAACAATTAAGTATTTAATGAACAAACCAGTGGTTGGAGGAAGAATAATTAGATGGTTATTACTTTTGTAAGAATTTGATATTACCATTGTGGACAATCCAAGTAAATCTAATGTGGTAGTTGATTTTTTGTCAAGAATAACCACTACAGGGGAGCAAGATCCAGTCAAGGATAACTTTCCAAATGAACAACTATTTGCAATCTCAGCAAGTACACCATGGTTTGCTGATATGGAAAATTATCTTGCAACATGGAAGTTCCCTCCTTTCACTAAGAAACAAATGAATAAGTTAATCAAAACTAGTTCACAATTCAAATGGTTAAATGGAATGCTATTTAAATGTTGTCCTATTTTATCTTATGCGGTGTGTAAAAGAGGATGAAATATTTGACATCCTCAGAGCATCTCATGATGAACCAAGTGGAGGACACTATTCAGTGAAAATAACAGCTCATAAGATACTTGGTACTAGTTATTATTGGCCATATCTCGTACAAGGATGTGAAGAGATATATCAAGCGGTGTGATCCTTGTCAAAGGATGGGACAACCAACTTTCACCAATGAAATTCCTCTTCAACCTCAAGTTGTGGTTGAACCATTTGAAATATGGGGATTGGTTTTTATTGGTCCTTTAATCCTCCTTCACAAGGGAAGGAATATATTCTTGTGTACTTGACTATGTGAAAAAATGGATAGAAGTGTAGGCATTGACAAATGCCACCGAAGAAGCAGATTGTTGATTTCCTTTGGAACAAAATTATGGTAAAGTTTGAGCATTAGGGAACATAGTTTCATACTTTTGGACCACAATTCATGTCTAATATGATCAAAACTTTCACAATGTATTATCAAATCAATAATAGGAAGTCATATCCTCATCACCCACAGTCAAATGGAAAGCTGAAGTAACAAATAGAGAATTGGAGAACATCCTTACCAAAATAGTTGAAGCTAGGAGAAAAGATTGGGTAAAGAGACTACCTAAAGTTGTTTGGGCTCATAATACAACTTGGAAAACTCTAACAGGGTTTTCACCATATGAGTTAGTCTATGTGAAAAATCCTTGTTGCCTATAGAGTTTGAAGTTTAGACATTAAGGATAACACTAAGGTGGGAATTGAGTTTAGATGCAACTCAAAAGAAAGAATCCTTCAACTCAATGAGTTGGATGAATTAAGGATGGAAGTACTTCAGCAAAAAGAGATAATTCAAGAGTAAAGGAAGCAATGGCATGAGACACATATCAAGAGAAGGTAATTCAAAGTAGGATACTAGGCTTTACTATTTAATTCTAAGTACCAACAATTCAAGGGAAAATTGAGAACCAGATGGTTGGTACCCTATCGATTGAGAAGATATTTGACAATGGTTCTATTCAGCTACTTCCCATTGATGGCGTAGCATAACACTCTTGGTCAATGGACATAGGCTAGAACTCTATAGGAAGCCTTCCACTAAGGATGAATTCTTGAGGAAGATTGAAGCGAGATAAAGAATTTGATCATATGGAAGAACCCGTTCTTCTAAAATGATTAAATAACCAAATGATAGATCCAAAATAAAGGGAAGAGGATGAAAACTAGTAAATGGAATTTTCTTCCCAAAAAAAATTAATTAAGAAAAAATTCTCTCAAAGGTCAATTGAAAACCAGCAATGGGGTTAACCTCTTCTTTTGGCTAGTTCAAATAAAAGGGAATTATTTTGAATTCCAGCTATCTTATCTAACCATGTTTTGTTCCACTTGTAGGAATGACGAGTCATCATAGAAAAATTATTACATCATCAAGGATGGTAATTATATCTTTTAACTTATTTATGGTTAAATTAAATGTTTGCATGTGTGATTTGACTTAATTTAAAAGTTGGTATGATGAGTCATCTATTTATACATTATGATTACAAGTGTGTAATCATGAAGATGATTTGGATGGAATAAGTGGCAACATGGTTATCATTAGTAATCATTAAGTGCAAAATCAAGTGAAATAAGTTGCAGAGAGATTTTGAGAAGAAGTGAATTAAGATTGTGTTCCGCAAAGAAAGAAAAGAGAGGGTTCCGCAGCTAAGAATGGCGGTTCCATAACAAAAATACTTAGTTCCACAACTAAGCAAGAAGTCCTACAATGAATTTACAAAAATCAAAGGAAACAAAACTCGAGCTGATATGGGGATTAAAAAGAAATCAGAACTAGAGGATGATTCCTAGCTACTCGCGGATGAAGAAGTGGCATCTATCTTTGAGCATGCAGGATGGCTAGAGTTCCTAAAGAAGTTTTCAAAGTATAATGACAAATTAGTAAGAGAATTTATCATAAACCTAGAGCAATCTAGGAAAAAGGTGAGAAATATATTTATTCCTTTTTCTATAAATATAATAAGTAATGTGTCTGAGTGCCAATTATGTATGTCCCACATCCTTCCAAAGGGAACTTGAAAGAACTGGTTGAAATCTTACTACAAGAAGGAGAAATTGAACCCGATACACATCTACAATACAAAGAAAATAATAAAAAGGGTTAGAAGGGCCAATTTTCCCAAACCCTTTGACAGGGTAGCATTTTGGATAGTGAAATATTTAACTTTGTGATGATGTCAATTTGGGTCAAGAGGAAAAAGAAGTCTTAAAAATGCTCATATATATGAAATATGGAGCCATAAAACCATAAGACATAATAAACCTTCCAGGTTTCTTTTTGATCCTATCAAGACCATGGCCCAATGGTATTCATGGGGTGTTGGGACAATAAGGCATCATGGGCTAATTCATTTAGTATTCTAGCATCATTTTCTATCAAAGAAAAATGGAGAGGAAATTTGGGACAAGTTTCTTGGCAAGTTCAAGAAAAACCCTAATAGTATCGAAGGAAAATTCTAGCCCCATTTTCTCCTTAAACTAATTTTGAAATTGATGCCCCCTTAGAAGAACAAAAGGAAGTGGAAATAAAGAATATACATAAAAGAAGAAGGTCTATGAGAAAGATCAAAACAACAGATCCTTTTGTGCCTTTAAAGGAAATTCCTTCTTCTCGCAGAGCTTCGGGGAGTTAATATTTGTCTATGATGTGTTGGTGCCCATTTTGATCCTCTATTGTTTTTCCATGTTTCCCCTTTTCTCTTTATGCTTTGAAACATTTTTTCCTCATGAAATCGATGATGTGAAGTTGTAGCTCCATTCTTGTGCATTGGATTATTTGCAAACTCATTACCTTGCCCTAATTTGCTAAGGGGAAGTGCATTTTTTTCCCTATTTTTGAGAAAAAATAGCTTTGGATTTTCCCATCCTTCAAATTTGATGAAAAACAACTCATATCTATGTTTAAATGCTTTGAGTTGTTCGTTTTTTCTCCATTCTTGCACCATTTTGAGGAATCTCTAAGTTTTCCATGCATTTTTCCCTAATTTTGCCCGTTCAAACCCCTCTCGTTGTTTTTCCCATGTTTTCCACCTTTGGAGCTCGAAAATGTTTGTTTTATACTTATTTTCCCTCAAATATCCCTTTCCATGGTCGTAAATTGCCTAAAAACACTTTCCATTTGTCTTTTGATCAAAAAATTCTTCACCCACGAAGAAAAAATCAATTTTAGCATCCCCTACATTTTCTCGTGTTTTGGCGATCGGATGGGATTCATTTGCCTATGAATTTCATCTTTAGCATTCTAGGGCATCCCGGCATTTTCTTCATTTTTGATGGTCATACGGGTGTCTTTTTCCCGTAAAATTTTAATTCAACATCTTCTTATATGTGGCGCTTAGAAAAGTCAAAACAATGGAGGGGGAGTTGCGAAGGCACGGTGGAATTTTTTTGGTGAAAATGAGTTAAGGTAAAAAATTAAAGCGTAGACACTCGAAAATGAATCAGAGATGGACACGTGTTATGTTTTCATCAAAATTAGGATGAAAGGTCAAAGGACTTAGAAAATTTTATTTTTTGGTGAAAGGGAGAAAAAGTTATGAAAAAGGTCATGGGTTCGTTGGGCCAATCGAGAGAGGACACGTGGCGAATCTAGGTAGACAGAGTGGCGGACATCCGGGAGAGTTTGATATTTTTAACCTTTTTACTAAAAAGGGTTAAAGTCTTAAAAGAAGGCGCAGCCCCAACAAAGAAGAAAATTAAAGGCTTGCGTGGGTCGGCAAGCCACCGGAGGAAAAAGGGAAATGTTTCCTTTTTGGAAAAATGAGTTAAAGTGGTAATTTGAAGTGTGGCTCTACAATGAATCAGAGGGAGACACGTGTCAAAAGAAAATGGCAGAGGGGAGTGTGGGCTGCTAATGAGTTTTGAAAACTTTGAAATTTTGTGAAGGAAGTACGAAGCAAAAAGGGGAGTTATGGCCCCCAGCAATGGGCAACAATCACCACGTGTCGTGACATAAGCAGAGGTGTGGGTCCATGGGGATGATTGTGAAAATTTTCCTTTTTCCAAAAAAGGTGGAAATGTGAAGAATCGAGCCGCGATTCCAATGGGGCCCACTTTGTGCCACGTGTCAGCGCCAAATCTCAAGGGCGAGAGGGTGGAGAAAAATGTCAAATTTTTACTTTTTTCCAAAAGTGTTAAAATATCAAAAAGTGATCCCAAACCCATTTCTAATCACATTGTGACACGTGGAGGGCTCAGATTGAAGGGAGAAAGGCAACGGTAACTGTGCATTTTTCAGTTTAGCCACCATTTTTGCTCCAGGAAGTGTGGAAATGTGTTTTTACATTGATTTTGATTGAATTTTTGGTAAATTCATGTCGTTTGTGCCTATAAGGACCAATGCAATTGGTTTTGAGGATCAATTTGAAGATCAAAGATGTTTTTGGAATAAATTTTTTCCCTAACCCATCCAAAAATGTGAAATATCAAATCCAAAAGTTGCAGAGTTAAATTTTGGAGGGATAAGGATAAAATAATAAAAGGAAGGGGGTCTCGATGCTTTGAAGATGAAAAATGTGCCTCCATAATGGATAATGATGCAAGTTTTGCAATGATTCACCTTTTTTTGAAACACCTGGCAACTTTTGTTGCAAATATGTTAAACATCACCAGTATGCGAATCATGATGAATTTGTAGAATAATGTAAGATGCCATATGATATTCTTTTCTTGGAAAATAAGGATCAAATGTAACAAATGTTATATAATGCATGTTTTTGACATGCAAAAAGGTGGGGAAGTTGAAAATCACGAGAAAATTTTAAGAGAAGATCATCTTTTGAGAAACCTTCCAAAAAACCTAGTTAATGTCTTCTCATGTTAGATCTTCATTCATGTTGAGTTGGTTACAAGTGTATAGCCATCACATAGCTATGAGATTGTTACTAAAACTCTCCCAAATTCTTTGAATCTAACAATCTTTTGAATTAATCTATGTTATTTTGGGCAATATAATGTCTCATTATCATGTTTAAATGTTTGCAAAAAGTTTTCCTTGTTCTTGCAATCTTGCATTGAAATCTTTAGGAATCACATAGATCTCATCCTTATTGATAGTTTAGTGGAATTTGCAATTTCATTTTCTGAATATATTTCATCTAGCATTGAAAATAAGTAGTTTAAAATCACTTCACCTTCATTTGTTGACAAAGATTGCTTGTAAGCCTTTGGGGGTACCTTAGGCGTGATTTGATCAGAGATTTTGATGTTTAATTGAGTCCTTTAACTCAAGATTTTGTGTTGAGGTCTCAAATATTGTGTGAAGAGTGAAAACCTAGGCCTCCATTTGTGTATCTCTTCTGGTTGAAATAACATCTTGACTATTTTGAAGCATTTTATCTTATAGTTGTTCAAATGTTGTAGAGGTTGTCAAAGATCTGGCATAGTCAAGTTTGTCTTGTCAATATCCCACCAAAAATCATTCTAAACAACTAATCCTACCCCATACTACCCCTATTTTGACCTGTATACCCACAAAAGATCAAAATCCATTTGCTAAAGTATGTAGAATAGATCAGGATTTCAAAATGTCTTCAGTAACCCTTGCCTTGCATTGAAAGTATCTCCATAATCTGGAAGTGAAAACTTGTGAAATTTAGATTTGGAGTGTTGATCATATTTTCTCAAGGCCCTTTTCATACTATTTACACAAATTGAGGGATATATTCATCTCCTTCACCATTTGAGGGTTACAAAATAGCTCCTCTTACCTTGGTTGAAAGGCACAACCTAAAACAGATTAGGACAAGATAAAGTCCTATTTGAGTGCTATCCATCTCTCCACAAATATGAGTGCCGCTTAGATCACATCCTTGGCTACAAAATGACATACAACATGATCTATGTGTCTTTAATCTTCATGCCATATCTCTAATGCTACTTAGAATGAAAAGGAGAAAAAATTTGGGTACCAACATGATGATGATAGCTCACTCATGCAAGAGCAAGAAATAATACTAAGAAGAAGCTCTAGTAGGAAATCCACCGTTGGGCATGTTGAAATTCCCAAAGAAGAAAAAATCATAAGAGGTCAAGGGAAACCCCAGAGGGATGGAGTGAGCATGAAAAGATGGAAAAGGAAGCTGCTGATATTTTGGGTAGCATGGCCATGACTCCTCCTGAGCAGAGCCAAGTTGAGATGGACAGAGGAGATGAGAGACTTGAAGAGAAGGATTTTACTGAATGGCATTTGAACCGGCAATATTTCTACATGAAGAAGAAGAGTTGACATCCTGGAGAAGAAAAGGAAAATTTCCTTTGATAGAGGAAGAATTCCCAACTCCTCAAGTAATTTCAAAGGAAGAAGAAAGACATCAAGTTAAATAGGCTCTATTCTTGTCTAGAGTAGAGCTCATTATTAGAGAAAAGGATGAGGAATTAGACTTCCTCAAACTCAAATTATAACAAAGGGAAATGCTACTCGTTGGATAGCTAAAACTCAGCTTGTAGTTAGGACTAAGGAATTATAAGTAATCAAGAAACAACATAAAGAAAAAGAGGAAGAATGTCGATTTCCGAAAAATAGAATGTTGTGTCCACGCCTCCTCTGCAGATGACGCGTTAACTGCTTTCCACTCAAACAACTATGGAATGACACTTGCAGGGACCTCAAAGAAGCAAAAACATCAAATGAAGAATTGAAGACCAAGATGGAAGAATAAAATAAGGAAATAAAATAATGGGAAGAAAATTTTTATGAGGAAGGAAATAAATATAAATTTCTTGCAAAAATTCATATGGTCTGTATTATGAGTGAAAATTGCTTTCCTATAGGAGGCCCTCTCCTGCATATAATGTGTTTTTAGAAGAGCAGTTCATTCGCTGACAGCTATCAAGGATTGCATGTGGAATTCCACATGAACTAAAAGATGAATATGAATTCATGATAGCTTACTCTCTATCCAGTCCTAAGTAGAAAAATATTCTATGTGAATTTTATCTTTGTAATTTTATGCTAGAGAAAAACACAAGATTTATGATCAATTTGTATGTGGGGAGAGCCAACTCAATGCATTTTTCTCTATTCTACAAAACCAAATTGCATGGAAGGAAAGGGAATCTGAGTTTTTATTGAAAGCTAGCTCAATTGGTCTCTTGTATGAGAGCTCACTATGGTAAACCTTCTGCCTTCCTCATACATTTTAGAACTCATTCCTTTGATGAGAGGTTCAAGACACATTATCTTGCCATTCTAAAAAAGAGTATTGATGCCTTTACCTCCTATGAGGAAGAAAAGTTTGAAGATATTTATGAAGGATGCTCAAAGAGGTGAAAACTCCTTACTATTTCCTTGAGAAGAAGGGGAGTAATATCCCCAAAAAATCTGATATGGAGTTTAGAAAGGTCAAAAGCATTATGCGCAATAATTTCCCGATCAATGAATCCTATGGGAAAATATGCATGGGAATGCAAACAAGGCCCCATATACTTCTCACCCCCATGTCTCCTTGGAAAAACAAAGAACCTCAAGATCCTACTGAATTTGAAGAGTGGGAGAGGAAAATAGAAGTAGGATCTGGCACAATACATCTAAGTTTAAGCATTGGAAAATCTAGTTTCAACCATTTGATTTGAGCAAGAAATGGAATGCAGAACATATAACCCCACTTTTGAAGAATGAAGTTTGTAAAGGGACTTACAAACAAGTAAGTTTGGGGGAAATGATGAGGCCAGAATATGCCCGATTAATGTATAATATATGATCTCATCTTACTCTCCTTTTTATTAAGTTTGATTGCATTTTGTGAATTTTATTTGATCTGATATGAGTTAGGATGTAATTGTATGTATTTTTATTGATTGTGATTCTAATGTTTAAAAGCTCTGAAATTCCTGATGAAGTGTGTGTTTGAAATTCAGTTTTGTAATAAAGCAGGTCTAATCAATCGAGGAAATGAAGCATGTAGCATTCAAGTGTTTTCGTGAGATCTGCTCCAACGCATTAGTTACTGAAATTCCAAGTTAGTTCCAACACTCCATCACAAATTCATCATATAGTTTTGGAACTTTCGATTAGTTTCGAACTCCAAAGATTTAGTTCTGAATTTTTGAAATTAGTTATGGAACTCTTGGGTATAGCTCCAGAACTCTCATGGTTTTGATCCTTAACGATTTCGTATGGTTCTATAGCTTCTCTGAAGTTCCAAAACTATGGAATTTTATCTATCCTAACCACATCTAGAGATTTTGCATCAATGACCCTTTCAATCAGGAAAGTATGAGAAGATTTCTGAATGAAGATCCAAGGATAGTTATCTTACTATTTTTGATCAGCCACAACTTGACTTAGCATTTATTCTCGGCAGGATTTTATTTCATCGAGAATCGTAGAGATGGTCATGATTGTAAATGTATATAAAAAGACTTGCAGAGAGATAGAAATAACAATAGAATATGATATGAGATAGAGATAGAAAAGAGAAGAGAAATATAGACTAAGTACACATATCTAGTATGTTTTGTAATACCGAATGTTTTATCAATAAAATATCCATTCCTGTTTGAGAGAATTCGAAGTTGTTAAATCCTGATTCAAGGAGGAGCAAGGGGCCCACTCCCTAAGACCAGAATATTCATTTATTTGGTATTTATATTTCTTTAGCAAATAATTTACATCTGTTAATTTTGTATCACTTTTAATTCTTCTAGTTAAATTATGTTGTATACTTGTTCCACCGGGCATCTAGATAGATTCTTATATTTCTTGCAATCATTTTCAAGCATTCTAAATTGTGTGAGTTTATTTCAAAAGCATGTGTGTTTACTTTCAAAGCAAGTGTGTTTATTTCTATTTTACAAAGTGTGTTTCCTTTCAACAAATATTTCAGTGTGTTTACTTTCGAAAAGTTTTGTAGTATGATTTAAATAAGGTTTTACCAAGAAGTCCTTAAGAAATTGAAAAGATCCCCTAGAAAATACAAAAATAACTACAATCGACTACTAGATCGATAAGATTACTCTTGTTGCATATAGATTTAGACACACCCCTAGTTTGATATGACATCAACAAGAAGTTGATTAAATGAAGGAATAATGACACCCATCATTTTTGGCACCATTGTCAAGGACACACTAGTTGGAATTTTTTAATTAATTGTTAGCAAGAGCAAAAATCATACATATAGTAGTTAAAGGATCTTCCATACTATATCATAAAATATATTAGTAGACCAAGAGACTCACAGGGTAGATTCCTCCCAAAAACATCTTCACAAGAATTCATAACATCCTCTAGTAAAAGTAAGGAAATTGATTAAGAATTGGAGGCAAGATCATCCCCTATCATACAAGAAACAAAATTGCCACCTTTGGAATTTTTAGATCACCACTGAATGGAATTTTTAGGAAAAGGCTTATTACTCAAGATCCATTTAGGGCAAGTTTTGATTCTTAATTAAGTAGTCAACCTCCTACTCCTTATTTTTCACCTTCCCCAAGGCATACCGCTTATCACATTGATTGGGAGGAAAATTCAAAAATATTTTAAAAATGGCACGAGAAGCTGAAAGAGTACCTGATATGACCTTTAATTATCTAATCTAATTGGGAGTTTATGATACATCAATGAAAAATATCTCACCTACACATTTACCCACATTTAGAGGGATATCATCTCAAGACCCTAACAAATTTCTGTTTGAGTTCAAGGTACTATATCGACCTATGACTATAAAATAGATTATGAAAAACTCAAGTTGTTTCCATATACTATAAAGGATGCAACAATGAGGTGGTTCATGGGATTACCATCCAACTCTATTAGCCATTGGGAACAAATGGAGACTACCTTCCTAGACAAATATCAAGATTATTATAAAGGGAGAAATAGGAAGGAAAAATTCTTCAAAATCAAGCAGAGGAAGATGAAAATATAGAAGACTATTTAGATAGATTCCTCTTTGTGAGCAAAAGATGTGGATTTACTTCAAGAGGAGTTAAGTAAAACCATTGTTCTTAAAGGTTTGGATGAAGAATCTAGGAAGCTCTTAACTTGATAGGATGTGGAAACATTGACTAGTTAAGAATGAATGAAATTAAGGAGATTTGTAGAAGCTATTCCGAACGAGAGGTGGACCTAAAAAGGAAAATCAAGAAAATTTTAAATCCAATTATGAACAAACTAATGGATGAGTTAGCAAACTTTAAGATGGACATTTTAGTGCAATTAACCTCTACTTATTGATGGATTAAACGCTAAAGAAAATTCCAAAACTGAACCATTGGCTATGTATTGTCCTAAATGCAGGAAGAAGCATGCACTAAGAGACCTTCCTTTGGATAAAACAAAAATGTGTCTTATATGTGAATCTAAAGAATATGATAGTGATGTTTGTTTTTTACTTCTAGTCATTAATAATAAACTTAAACAAACCAAAGGCCTCATCTATAATAGAAGAATTAAATTTTGTTTAGAGACAACCTAACTAAGGGAAGTTTATGCCAAGATCGGTTCCTAATCCTGGATGATGTCGTGGGCTACTCAGACAAAGACAACAAAATTGGGGAAAACCACCTTGGGTAACTCAACTAAATTGGAACCCTCAAGATTGGGAAAATCAAGCTTGGTATGCTTAGGGACATCAAAACCATGGGATGGTCAAGGAAATCCTTATGCTTGGTCAAAACCTAGGTGAAACCCTAGTATTTATGCTCAAGGAAGAACATATCCAAATCAGAATCAACAAACCAACATGGGATCCCCTCAAAAAATTCACAAATTGAGAATGTAGTCCAAACATAAATACACATGTACCAATAGCAAATCCAAGAAACAAACAAACAACTCATGTTTATGGAAAAGAACAAGAAAAATCATTTTATTTACATGTTATGATTGCGAGGATATGCAAACTAGATCTGGGAAAATCATTAACATTACACCCTTATAATCACCGAAATAATGAAAGAAAATGAAATTCCTAGTACTTTTGTTCCAAAAGAGGATATAGAAAGAAAAGAAAAGGAGTCGATGGCAACACTACTGAGACTCCATTTCCAGAGAGATTTAAAGAAGCTATAGAAATCAAGGAGTCTGAATTGGTATAGGAATTAAGGAAATTGAATATTGAAATACCACTATTACAAGCAATTAAAGACATTCTAGAATTAAACAAATTAATCAAAATGTTATGTCTGAAAAATCCTGGAAGGAAGAAACAATACCCCAAGACTATCAAAGTAGATGGGAAACTTGTTGATTTATTATCGTGAAAACTTTTACTTCCAAAATACGAGATCCTAGAAGTCCTGTTATTTTTGTCTCTATAGGAAATAAGGATATACATAATGTTTTGGTAGATTTGGGAGTGGCTATCAATGTAATGATAGTGGATACTTTGAAAACATTACCATTAACGGGTATACAACCTACTAATACCATATTGTAGATGGAAGACCAGTCTATAGAAAAACTAGAAGGAATTATTGAAGACGTGGTGGTTATGGTGGAGTCATGGGAATATCCAGTTGACTTCCTTATACTGCATCCAAAAGGTAAAACATTGGGTTATCCCATTATTTTGGGTAGACCATGGTTAGCTACAGTTGTTGCTTTAATTGATTGCATGAAGTCGTGGGATATGAAAATCTCAAATGGTAAGAACTCTAAAAAAATTCATTATATCCTATAGGATGACCTTTTATTGAAAATCATGAACAATTTTGCGTTGATTCTCCTAAACTAATAATAAAATTTTGTCTTCTTTGGCTATGATAACATTGCAATATCATGTAAGAGAAGTAGAAGATATGATTAATCCACCGTTGGATGAGAACCAGCTATCCTTGAAGCAATCAAAAATAGTTCGGAACCTACGAAATTAGATCTGAACTCAGTGAACTTAGTTCCGAACCTACAACTATAGTTCTGAACCTACAACTATAGTTCGGAACCTGCAGCTATAGTTCCTAACCACCACATTTAGTTCGGAACCACGACAACAACAATTCTTTTTGATTGAAATAATTTCACACCCAAGGAATGAGATTTCTTGTGGGGAGAGGATGAATCAAGTAGCCTACATTTCAAATACATCGAGTGATGAAGAATTTTTGGAAAGTAGCAAAGATGAAGAGTTTGGCCTCAGTAAAGAGATAAGTATCTTAATTTTCATTACTGTCCTTTTTCCAAAGATTTTGTCTCAAGGAAATTTTGAAGATGTTGCTACATACCATATGTTGTTACCACATGCATGTCCATTAAATACTTCAATGAAACCCTTCAAAAAATCATTTCATCACATATTAGAACTAAGCATGTTGAAATTCAACAGGGGTAAAACTTTGAACATTAACAATTGGTCAAGGATGATGAAGAAGCTAAATTGTTTGATGTTCTAAAAAATCATACTAAATATCTTTCTTGGGATTATAAATACATGAAGGGAATTCACCCAAGTATCTCGCACTCATCACATTTATACTAAAAACTTTAAACTAGTTAGGCATCCTCAAAGAAGGATAAACCCAGCCTTAAGGGATATAGTCAAACAAGAAATTGAAAAATTATTACAAGTAGGTTTTATCTACCCTATCTCAAATAGTCAGTGGGTATCTCCTCTTGTAATTGTTCCCAAAAAGAACAGAAAATGGAGAATATGTGTTGACTATAGGGAACAGAACAAAGCCACAAAGTGAGAGATTATTTTCCCTTACCATTCATATATCAAGTCTAGATAACCTTCCAAGTAAACAAGACTTTTCTTTCTTGGAAGAATTTAGAGGATACAATAAGATCGAGTTACTACTGAAGATCAAGACAAAATTACATTTACATGTCCATGGGGAACCTTTGCCTATAGGGTGCTACCATTTGGTTTATGTAATGCTCATGAAACTTTGTAGAGAGTTGTACTTGTAATATTTTCTGATCTAACAACTAATTGTGTTGAGGTATATATGGACGACTTCAATGTACACGAGATACATTTGAATATACTTTGAAAAATTTGGACAGAGTGTTAAAAAGATGTGAACAACATAACTTGTCTCTTAGTGATGAAAAGTGTTAAATGACAAAGTGGATGAGGGGATTGTATTAGGACACCATATTTCAAAAAGAGGAATTCAGGTGGATAAAAAAATTAGGATCATTTTAGATTTACCTATTCCTCAGACCCCCACAGATATCAAATCATTTCTAGGACATGTTGGGTACTATAGGTACTTTATAAAAGATTTTAGTAAAATTGCTGCCCCCATGTTTAATTTTCTAACCAAGGACTGTGAATTTATTTGAGATGAAAAGTGTCAGCATGATTTTGAAGAAATTAAAGAAAAATTAATCAAAGGTGCCCCAATATTGAGAGGACCTCATTGGGAAAATCCATTTCATATACAAATAGATTTCTCAAATTATTCCATTGGTGCAGCTTTGGGACAAAAAGATGAAGAAGGAAAAATGTATGCCATTTATTATATTAGTAAGAATCTTACTTCCACTGAAAATAATTACACCACCACTAAAAAAGAATTTCTTGCTGTGATTTATGCAATCAATAAATTTAGACATTACATTATAGGGTACAAGATATTTGTACACATAGATCATTCAACAATTAAATATTTAATGAACAAACCAATGGTTGGAGGAAGAATAATTAGATAGTTATTACTTTAACAACAATTTAATATTACCATTGTGGAAAATTGACGTAAATATAATGTGGTAGCTGATTTTTTATCAAGATTAACCACTACATGGGAGCAAGATCCAGTCAAGGATAACTTTCTAGATGAACAATTGTTTGTAATATGAGAAAGTACACCATGGTTTGCTAATATGGAAAATTATCTTGCAACAGGAAGTTCCCTCCTTTCACTAATAAATAAATAAAAATTTAATGAAAACCAATGCACAATTCAAATGGTTAAATGGAATACTATTTAAATGTGGTCCTAATTTTGTCTTGTGCAGTGTGTGTAAGAGAGGATGAAATATTTGACATCCTCGAGTATGTCATGATGAACCAAGTGGAGGACACTATTCAAAGTGAAAATAACAGCTCATAAGATACTTGGCAATCTATATTCTTGGCCATCTCTCGTACATGGATGTGAAGAGATATATCAAGCGGTGTGATTCTTGTCAAAGGATGGGACAACCAAATTTCACCAATGAAATGCCTCTTCAACCTCAAGTTATGGTTGAACCATTTGAAAGATGGGGATTGGATTTTATTGGTCCCTTTAATACTCCTTCACAAGGGAAGGAATATATTCTCGTGTGTATTGACTATGTGAAAAAATGGGAAGAAGTGCAGGCATTGACAAATGCCACTAAAGAAGTAGTTGCTGATTTCCTTTGGAACAGAATTATGGTAAAGTTTGGAGCACCGAGGAGCATAGTTTCAGATCAAGGACACCAATTCATGTCTAATATGATCCAAGCTTTCACAATGTATTACCAAATCAATCATAGGAAGTCATATCCTTATCACCCACAATTCAATGGACAAGTTGAAGTAACAAACAAAGAATTGGAGAACATCCTTACCAAAACAAATGAATCGGGAGAAAAGATTGGATAAAGAGACTACCTAAAGTTATCTCAGGCTAATAATATAACTTGGAAAACTATAACATGATTTTCACCATATGAGTTAGTCTATGGGAAAAATCCCTTGTTTCCTATGGAGTTTGAACTTTAGACATTAATCACATCGGTTAAGGTGGGAATTGAGTTGGTGGAACTCAAAAGAAATAATCCTTCAACTCAAGAGAAAAGGAAGCAATGGAATGAAACACATATCAAGAGAAGGCAATTCAAATTAGGAGACTGGGCATTTCCGTTTGATTCTAAGTACCAAAAATTAAAGGGAAAATTAAAAACTAGATGGTTAGGACCCTCTCGTATTGAATGCAGATATTTGAGAATGGTTCTATTCAATTACTTCCTATTGATGGCGTAACATAACACTCTTGGTCAATGAACATAGGAGGAAACTCTATAGGAAGCCTCCCACTAAGGATGAATTCTTGAGGAAGATTGAAGAAGACAAATAATTTGATCATATGGAAGAAGTCCCTAAGACATTGAAGAGATCCCCTAGAAAATACAAAAATAACTACAATAACTATTAGATCGATAAGATTACTCTTGTTGCATATAGATTTATACACACCCCTAGTTTGATATGACATCAACAAGAAGTTGATCAAATGAAGGGAATAATGACACACATCATTTTTGGAGCCGTTTTTAGGGACACACTAGTTCAATTTTTTTAATAAAGTGTTAGCAAGAGAAAAAAATCATACATCTAGTAGTTGAAGGATCTTCCCACTATATCATAAAATATATGAGTAGACCAAGAGACTCACAGGTAGACTCCTCCCGAAACATCTTCACAAGAATTCACAACATCCTCTAGTCAAAGTAAGGAAATTGATCAAGAATTGGAGGCACCATCATCCCCTATCATACAAGAAACACAATTACCACCTTTGGAATTCTTAGATCATTCACCTGAAGGAAGTAGAACTTTTAGGAAAAGGATTATTACTCAAGATCCATTTAGGGTGAGTTTTGATTCTTAATTGAGTAGTCAACCTCCTACTCCCGATTTTTCACTTTCCCCAAGGCATATCACTTATCACATTGATTGGGAGGAAAATTCAGAAAATATTTTTAAAATAGCACGAGAAGTCGAAAGAGTACCCGATATGACCTATACTTATCCAATCTAATTGGCGATGATGATACATCAATGAAAAATGTCTCACCTACACATTTACCCACATTTATAGGGATGTCATTTTAAGACCCTAACAAATTTATATTTGAGTTCAAGGTACTATTTAAGACCTATGAATATAAAATAGATAATCAAAAACTCAAGTTAATTCCATCTACTCTAAAGGATTGAATAATGAGGTGGTTCATGGGATTACCATCCAACTCTATTAGCACTTGGGAACAAATTGAGACTACCTTCCTAGACAAATATTAGGATTTTTGTAGAGGGGGAAATAGGAAGGAAGAATTCTTCAAAATCAAGCAGAGGGAAGATGAAAATATAGAAGACTATTTAGATAGATTCCTCTTTATGAGAAAAAGATGTGGATTTTTACTTCAAGAGGAGTTAAGTAAAACAAATGTTCTTAAAGTTTTGGTTGACTAATCTAGGAAGCTCTTAACTTGATAGGAGGTGGAGACATTGATTAGTTAAGAATGAATGAAATTAAGGATATTTGTAGAAGTTATTCCGTAATGAGAGTTGGACCTAGAAAAAGAAAATTAGTGAAAAGTCTGAATCTAGATATGAACAAATTAATGGATGAGTTAGGAAACTTTAAGACATACATTTTAGTCTAGTTAACCTCTACTATGGATGGATTACAAGCTAAAGCAAATTCCAAAACTGAACCATTGGCTATATATTGTCCTAGATGCGGAAGAAGCATGCACTAAGAGACTCATCCTTTGGATAAAACAGAAATGTTACTTATCTATGAATCTAAAGAACATAATAATGATGTTTTTCTTTACTTCTAGTCATTAAGAATCAACTTAAACAAACCAAAGCCTCATCTATAAAAGAAGAATTGAATTTTGTTCATGACAACCTAACCAAGGGAAGTTTTATGCCAAGATCAGTTCGTAATCCCCGAATGATGTCATGGGATGCTTAGTCAAGACCACAAAATTTAGGACAACCACCTTGGGTACCTCAACCAACTTGGAACCCTTAAGATTGGGAAAATAAAGCTTGGTATGCTTAGGGACATCAACCATGGGCTGGTCAAGGAAATCCTTATGCTTGGTCACAACCTAGGTGCAACCCTAGTAATTATGCTCAAGGAAGAACATATCCAAATCAGAATCAACAGGCCATCATGGGATCCCCTACACAAAATTCACAAAATGAGAATGTAGTCCAAACGTAAATACCAAAGACAACCAACCAGATCAAATCCAAGAAACAAACAAACAACTTTGGTTTATGGAACAGAACTTAAAAATCAGTTGATTCACATGTTATGGATTGTAGGGATATTCAAACTAGATTTGGGAAAATCATTAACAGTCCACCCCTTATAATCATTGAAATGATAGAAGAAAATGAAATTCCTAGTATTGTTGTTCCAAAAGAGGATATAGAAAGAAAATAAAAGGAGCCAGATAGCAACATTACTGAGACTCCATTTTGAGAGAGATTTAAAGAAGCTATAGAAATCAAGGAGTTTGAATTGGTACAGGAATTAAGGAAATTGAATATTGAAATACCACTTTATAAAGCAATTAAATACATTCTAGAATTTAACAAATTAATCAAAATGTTATGTCCGAAAAATACTGGAAGGAAGAAATAGTACCCCAAGACTATCAAAGTAGATGGGAAACTTGCTGATTTATTACCAGAAAACTTTTACTTCCCAATACGGAGATCCCGAAGTCCTCTTATTTTGGTCTCTATAGGAAATAAGGATATACATAATGTTTTGGTAGATTTGGGAGTGGCTATCAATGTAATGACAATGGATACTTTGAAAACATTACCATTAATGGGTATACAACCTACTAATACCATATTGCAAATGGCGCAGACAGCTTGTAGAAAAATAGGAAGGAATTATTGAAGACGTGGCGGTTATGGTGGTGTCATGGGAATATCCAAATTGACTTCCTTATACTGCGCAGCCAAAAGGTAAAACATTGGGTTATCCCATTATTTTGGGTAGACCATGGTTAGCTACTGCTTACTTCTTTAATTGATTGTAGGTCGGTGATATGACAATATCGAATGGTAAGAACTTAATAGTTTTTCTTATATCCTATAGGTGACCTTTTACTTGACAATAATGAACAATTGTGGGTTGATTGTCTTGAAACTAATAAACAAAATTCATCTTCTTTGGCTATGATCAAATTGTAGGATCATGTAAGAGAAGTAAAAGAGATGATTAATCCACCATTGGATGAGCTCTAACTATCCTCAAAGAAATTAAAAATAGTTTTGGAACCTACAAACTTAGTTTTGGAACCTATAACTATAGTTCCCGAACTCAGCTATAGTTCCGAAACCACCACATTTCATTCTAGAACCACGACAACAATAGTTATCTTTGATTGAAAATAATTTCACTCCGCAGAGAATGAGATTTCTCATGGGGGAGGATGAATCGGTAGGTTCGGCCAAATACATCGAGAGTGGTGAAGAATTTCGAGAAAGTAGCAGTGACAAAGAGTTTGGCTTGCAGAAAGAGATAAGTATCATAATTCTCATTACTATCCTTTTTATAGTATTCTATCTCAAGAAACTTTTGGAGATGTTACTACATACCATATGTTGTTACCACATGCATGTCTATTAAATAATTTAATGAAACCTTTCTAAAAATAAGTTCATCACATATTGGAACTGGGCATGTTGAAAATCAACTGGGTAAAACTTTGAACATTAATAACTAGTTGAAGGATGATGAAGAAGCTAAATTGTTTGATGTTCTAAAAATCATACTAAAGATTTTGCTTAGGATTATAAATACATGAAGGAATTCACCCAAGTATCTTCACTCCTCACATCTATACTAAAAATGTTGAGCCACTTAGGAAACCTCAAAGAAGGATTAACCCAACCTTAAGGGATATAGTAAAAAGAAATTGAAAAACTATTACAAGTAGGTTGTATCTACCCTATCTCGAGATAGTCGGTGGGTATCTCCTCTTGTAATTATTCCTAAAAAGAACGGAAAATGTAGAATATGTGTTGATTATAGGAACTGAACAAAGCCACAATGAGAGATTATTTTACCTTACCATTCATAGATCAAGTCCTAGATAACCTTTCGGGTAAACCATACTTTTCTTTCTTGGATGGATTTAGTGGATATAATTAGATCGAGTTGCTACATGAATATCGGAAAAAAACTACATTTACATGTCCATGGGGAACCTTTGCCTATAGGGTGTTACCATTTTGTTTATGCAATGTTCCTATAACTTTGTGCAGAGAGTTGTACTTGCAATCTTTACTGATCTAACAAATGATTATGTTGAGGTATATATGGATGACTTGTTTTTACACGAAGATACATTTGAAGATTGTTTGAGAAATCTAGATAGAGTGTTAACAAGATGTGAACAACACAACCTATCTCTTAATGATGAAAAGTTTTGATGTTGGTGGATGAGGGGATTGTATTTGGAAACCATATTTCAAAAAGAGGAATTCAAGTGGATGAAAACAAAATGAGGATCATTTCAGATTTACCTATTCCTCGAGACCCCCACGATATAAAATCATTTCTAGGACATGATAGTTACTATAGGAACTTTATAAAATATTTCAAGAAAAATAGCTGCCCCCATGTTTAATTTTCTAACCAAGGACTTGTGAATTTCTTTGGGATGAAAAGTGTCGACATGCTTTTGAAGAAATCAAAGAAAAATAAATTAGCTCCCAAATATTAAGAGGACCTAATTATTCCATTTATTCCATTGGTGCAGTTTTGGGACGAGAAAGATGAAGAAGGAAAAATGTATGCCATTTATTATCTTAGCAAGAATCTTACTCCCATCGAAAATAATTACACCACCGCTGAAAAAAAAATTCTTGTTGTGATTTATGCAATTAGAAAATTCAAACATTACATTATAGGGTACAATATATTTTTACACATAGATCATTCAACAATTAAGTATTTAATGAACAAACTAGTGGTTGGAGGAAGAATAATTAGATGGTTATTACTTTGGCAAGAATTTGATATTACCATTGTGGACAATCGAGGTGAATCTAATGTGGAAGCTGATTTTTGTCAAGAATAACCACTACAAGGGAGTAAGATCTAGTCAAGGATAACATTCTAGATGAACAACTGTTTTGCAATCTCAAAGCAAGTACACCATGGTTTGATGATATGGAAAATTATCTTGGAACAGAGAAGTTCCCTCCTTCTTTCACTAACAAACAAATAAAGAAGTTAATGAAAACCAATGCACAATTCAAATGGTTAAATGGAATGCTATTTAAATGTGGTCCCGATTTTTTTCTTACGTAGGTGTGTAAGAGAGGATGAAATATTTGACATGCTCGAGAGCATGTCATGATGAGCCAAGTGGAGGAAACTATTTAATGAAAAGAATAGATCATAAGATACTTGACACTCAAGTTATTATTATTGGCCATCTCTCTGTACAAGGATGTGAAGAGATATATCAAGCGGTGTGATCCTTATGAAAGGATGGGAAAACCAACTTTCACCAATGAAATTCCTTTTCAACCTCAAGTTGTGGTTGAACCATTTGAAATATTGGGATTGGATTTTGTTGGTCCCTTTAATCCTCCTTCACAAGGAATATATTCTTGTGTGTACCGATTATGTGAAAAAATGTGTAGAAGTCCTCGGCATTGAAAAATGCCAATGAAGAAGTAGTTGCTTATTCCTTTGCAAAAAAAATATGGTAAAGTTTGGAGCACCGAGGATCATAGTTTCAGATCAAGGACCACAATTCATGTCTAATATGATCCAAGCTTTCACAATGTATTACCAAATCAATAATAGGAATTCATCTCCTTATCACCCATAGTCAAATTGACAAGCTGAAGTAACAAATAGAGAATTGGAGAACATCCTTACCAAAAAAGTTGAAGCGGGAGAAAAGATTGGGTAAAGAGACTACTTGAAGTCTGCTAGGCTTATAATGGAACTTGGAAAACTACAACAGGGTTTTCACCATATGAGTTAGTCTATGGGAAAAATCCCTTATTGCCTATAGAGTTTGAACTTCAGAAATTAAGGACAACAAAGGTGGGAATTGAGTTGGATGCAACTCAAAAGAAATAATCCTTCAACTCAATGAGTTAGATGAATTAAGGATGGAAGTACTTTAGAAAATAGAGATAATTCAAGAGCAAAGGAAGCAATGGCATGACACACATATCAAGAGAAGGCAATTCAAATTAGGAGACTGGGAATTGTTGTTCGATTCTAAGTACCAACAATTCAAGGGAAAATTGGGAACCGTGATGGTTGGGAACCTATCATATTGAGCAAATATTTGACAATGGTTCTATTTAGTTACTTCCCATTGATGGCGATGTGAGAACACTCTTGGTCAATGGACATAGGCTGAAACTCTATAGGAAGCCTACCACTAAGGATGAATTCTTGAGGTAGATTGAAGCGACAAAGAATTTAATCATATAGAAGAACCTAATTCTTCCAAAATGATGAAATAACCTCGATGATAGATCCGAATAAAGGGAAGAAGATGATGGTTGGCTAGTTCAAATAAAATGGAATTATTTTGAATTCTAGTTGTCTTATCTAACCATGTTTCATTCCGCTTGTAGGAATGATGAGTCATCATATCAAAAGGATTACATCATCAAGGATGGTAATTATATGTTATTTTTAACTTATTTAGGGTTAAATTAAATGTTTGCATGTGTGATTTGACTTAATTTAAAAGTTAGTATGATGAGTCATCTATTTATACATTATGATTACAAGTGTGTAATCATGAAGATGATTTGGATGGAATAAGTGGCGGCATGGTTATCATTAGTAATCATTAAGTGAAAAATCAAGTGAAATAAGTTGTAAAGATATTTTGAGGGAGAAGCAATGAATTAAGCTTATGTTCTCAAAGAAAGAAAGAAGAGAGGTTCCAAAACTAAGAACCGAGGTTCCACAACTAATAATAGGGGTTCCACAACCAAGATCATTAGTTTTGTAGCTAAGAAAGAAGGCCTGCAACCAATTTTCACAAAATCAAAGGAAATAGAACTCGAGTCGATATGGGGATTAAAAAGAAATCAGAACTAGAGGATGATTCCCAACTACTCGCGGATGAAGAAGTGGCATCTATCTTTGAGCATGCAAGATGGCTAGAGTTCTTGAAGAATTTTTCAAAGTATAATGACAAATTAGTAAGAGAATTCGTCATAAACCTAGAGCAATCCAGGACAAAGGTGAGAAATATATTTATTCATTTTTCTATAAATACAATAAGTAATGTGTCCGGAGTAACAATTGTACATGTCCCACATCCTACCAAAGGGACTTCAATGGAACCGGTTGAACTATTACTACAAGAAGGAGAAACTAAACCCCAAAGACATCTAAAATACAAAGAAAATCATAAAAGGGGTTAGAAGGGCCGCTTTTCCCAAACCCTTTGATAGGTAGCATTTTGGATACTAAAATATTTAACTGTGATGGTCAATTTGGGTTCGTAGAAAAATAATTCTTAAAAATGCTCATATATCTGAAATATGAAGCCACAAAACTAGATTACATAATAAACCTTCCAGGTTTCTTTTTTATTCTATCCGACCATGGCCTAGTGGTATTCTTGGGGTGTTAGGAAAATAAGGCATTATGGGATAATTCATTTAGTATGCCAACATCATTTTCTCAAAAGAAAAATGTAGAAGAAATTTGGGACAAGTTTCTTAAAGCAAGTTCAAGAAAAACCCTAATATTATTAGAAGGACAATTCCAGCCCCAATTTCTCCTTCAACTAATTTGGAAATTGATGCTCTATGAAAGAATAGAAGGAAGTGGAAATAAATAATATACCAAAAAGAAGAAGGTATATGAGAAAGATCAAAACATCGAGCCCTTCTCAGGCCTTTGAAGGAAATTCCTTCTTCTACAACAACTTCAGGAGAGCTAATATATGTCTCTGATGGTGATAGCTCACCCATGCAAGAGCAAGAAAGAATAGTAAGAAGAAAATCTATAAGGAAATCCACCGATGGGAATGTTGAAATTCCTTAAAGAAGAAAAATTCATAAGAGGTCAAGGGAAACCCCAAAGGGATGGAGTGAGCAGGGAAAGATGGAAAAGGAAGCTACTAATATTTTGGGTAGTATGGCCATGAATCCTCCCGAGCTAAGCCAAGATGAGATGGACGAGAGGAGATGAAAGAATTGAAGAGTAGGATTTTCAAGAATTGGCTGAACCGTTAGCATTGCCACATGAAGAAGAAGAGTTGGTTTCATAGAGAAGAAAAAGAAAATTTCCTTTGATAGAGGAAGAATGCCCAACTCCTCAAGTGATTTCGAGAGGAAGAAGAAAGACATCAAGTTAAATAGGATATGTTCTTGTCTAGAGAAGAGATCATTATCAGAGAAAAGGATGAGCAATTGGAATTCCTCAAACTCAAATTAGAACAAAGGGAAATTCTCATTAGAGAGCTAACAACTCATCTTGCAGCCAAGATTGAGGAATTATTAGTAATCAAGAAACAACTAATAGAAAAAGAGGAAGAATGTCAGACTTCCGGAAAATAGAATGTTGTGTCCACACCCATGCACAGACCGAGATAACCTATTTTCCACTCAAATAGATATGGAATGACACTTGCAGGGAACTCGGAGAAACTAAAACATCAAATGAAGAATTGAATACCAAGATGGAAGAAGAAAATAAGGCAAGAAAAGAATGAGAAGACACGTTTTATAAGGAGGAAGGGAATAAATATAAATGTCTTACAAAAATTAATATGGTCTATATTATGAGTGAAAAATTTCTTTCCTACAAGAGGCCCTCTCCTGCATATAGTGTGTTTTTAGAAGAGCATTAATTCGACGATTGTTAAGAATTGCATGTGGACTTCCACATGAACTAAAAGATGAATTTGAATTCATGACAACTTACTCTTTATCTAGTCCTAAGAAGAAAAATCTTCTGTGTGAATTTTATCTTTGTAATCTTATGCTAGAGAAAAACACAAGATTTATGATCAATTTTTATGTGGGGGAGAGTCGGCTCAATGCATTTGCCTCTTTTGCAAAACCAAATTACATGAAAGGAAAGGGAATCTGATTTTTATTGAAAGCTAGCTCAACTGGTCTCTATGTATGAGAGCTCACTATGGTAAACCTTCTACCTTCCTCATACATTTTAGAACTCATGCCTTTAATGAGAGATTCAAGACACATTATCTTTCCATTCTACAAAAGAGTATTGATGCCTTCACCTCCTATGAGGAGGAAAAGTTTTAAGATATTTATGAAGGATGCTCAAAGATATGGGAACTCCTTACTGTTTCCTTGAGAAGAAGGGAAGTAATATACCCTACAAATCTGATCTAGAATTTAGAAAGGAAAAAACATTATACACAATAATTCCCAGATCAATGAAACCTAAGGGAAAATATGGATGGGAATGTAAACAAGGCCCCCTATACTTCTCACCCCCATGTCTCCTTGGAAAACAAAGAACCTCAAGATCCTACTTGAATTTGAAGAGTGGGAGAGGAAAATAGAAGCGGGAGGGGTACAATACATCTAAGTTTTAGCATTGGAAAATCTAGTTTCAGCCATTTGATCGAGAAATCAAATGGAAGGCGAACATATAACCCCACTTTTGAAGAATGAATTTTGTAAAGGGACTTACAAACAAGTAAGTTTGGGGAAATGATGAGCCCGAGATATGATCGATTAATGTTTAATATATGATTTCATCTTACTCTCCTTTTTATTAAGTTTGATTGCATTTTGTGACTTTTATTTGATCTGATATGAGTTAGGATGTAATTGTATGTATTTTGATTGATTGTGATTCTAATGTTTAAAATCTCTAAAATTCCTGACGAAGTGTGTGTTTGAAATTTAGTTTTGTAATAAAGCAGGTCTAATCAGTCAAGGAAATGAAGCATGTAGCGTTTAATATGTTTTTGGTAGCATCTGTTCTCCAACACGCCTTAGTTCGGAACTTCCAAGCTAGTTCGGAACTCCATCACATAGTTATCATCTAGTTCCAAAACTTTCAGACTTAGTTTCGAACTCTAGTATTTAGTTCTAAAATTTTCGGACTTAGTTCCGGAACTCCTGGTATAGCTCTGAACTCTCACGGTTTTGATCCTTAATGATTTCCTATGGTTTTGGAACTTCTCTGAAGTTCCGGAACTGATGGAATTTTATCAATCCTAACCACATATGGAGATTTTACATCAATGAACCTTTAAATCAGGAAAGGATGAGAAGATTTCTGAACACGAGATCCGGGATAGTTGTCTTATAGCTTTCGATCACCATAATCAATCAACATCTATTCTAGACACGATTCGATTTCATCATAATCGTAGATACAACTATGATTGTAAATTTATATAAAAGCAAACCTGCAGTAGATAGAAATAACAATAGAATATGATATGAGATAGAGATAGAAACAGAGAAGAGAAATATAGACTAAGTACACAAATCTAGTATGTTTTGTAATATCAAATGTTTTATCAATAAAATAACAATTCTGTTTTTGAGAGAATTTTAAGTTGTTAAATCTTGATTTGAGAAGGACCAAGGGACCACTCCCCAAGGACCACGATATTTATTTATTTGGTATTTATATTTCTTTAACAAATAGTTTATATCTCGTTAATTTTGTATCACTTTAAATTCTTCTAGTTAAATTCTGTTGTATACTTGTTCATCTAGGCATCTAGATAGATTCTTATATTTCTTGTAATCATTTTCAAGCATTCTAAATTGTGTGTGTTTATTTCCAAAAGCAAGTGTGTTTACTTTTAGAAGAAAGTGTGTTTATTTCCATTCTGCAAAGTGTGTTTTCTTTCAGCAAATATTTCAGTGTGTTTACTTTCAAAAATTTTTCATAGTATGATTTAAATAAGGTTTTACCAAGAAGTCCTTAAGACATTGAAAAGATCCCCCAGAAAATACAAAAATAACTACAGTCAACTACTAGATCGATAAGATTACTCTTGTTGCATATAGCTTTAGACACACCCCTAGTTTGATATGACATCAACAAGAAGTTGATTAAATGAAGGGAATAATGACACCCATCATTTTTGGTGTCGTTTCTAGGGACACACTAGTTGGAATTTTCTAATTAAGTGTTAGCAAGAGCAACAATCATACATCTAGTAGTTGAAGGATCTTCCCTACTATATCATAAAATATATGAGTAGACCAAGAGAATCACATGGTAGATTCCTCCCAAAAACATATTCACAAGAATTCATAACATCCTCTAGTCAAAGTAAGTAAATTGATCAAGAATTGGAGGCACCATCATCCCCTGTCATACAAGAAACAAAATTGCCACCTTTGGAATTCTTAATTTAGTCACCTGAAGGAAGTGGAACTTTTAGGAAAAGGATTATTACTCAAGATCCATTTAGTGTGAGTTTTGATTATCAATTGAGTAGTCAACCTCCTAGTCTTGATTTTTCACCTTCCCTAAGGAATAATACATATCACATTGATTGGGAGGAAAATTTAGAAAATATTTTAAAAATGGCATGAGAAGTAAAAGAGTACCCGATAGGACCTTTAATTATCCAATCCAATTGGGAGATGATAATACATCAATGAAAAATATCTCACCTAAAAATTTACCCACATTTAGAAGGATGTCATCTCAAGACTTTGACCAATTTCTATTCGAGTTCAAGGTACTATGTCGGACCTATGACTATAAAATAGATAATTAAAAACTTAAGTTATTTCCATCTACTCAAGGATGTAAAGCAATGAGGTGGTTCATGGGATTATCATCCAACTCTATTAGCACTTGGGTATAAATGGAGACTTCCTTCCTAGACAAATACCAGGATTATTGTAGAGGGAGAAATAAGAAGGAAGAATTCCTCAAAATCAAGTAGGAGGAAGATGAAATTATAGAATACTATTTAGACAAACTCCTCTTTATGAGAAAAAGATTTGGATTTTACTTCAAGAGGAGTTAAGTAAAACCATTGTTCTTAAAGGGTTAGATGATGAATCTAGGGATGATGTTAACTTGATAGGAGGTGGAGACATTGATCAATTAAATATGAATGAAATTAAGTAGATTTGTAGAAGTTATTCCGAGAATGAGAGGTGGACCTAGAAAAGGAAAATTAGTGAAAAGTCCGAATCCATATATGAACAAACTAATGGATGAGTTAGCAAACTTTAACACAAAAATTATAGTGCTATTAATCTCTACTATGGATGGATTACAAGCTAAAGAAAATTACAAAAACTGAACCATTGGCTATGTATTGTCCTAGATGCAAGAAGAAGCATGCACTAAGAGACTGTCCTTTAGATAAAACAAAAATGTGTCTTATCTGTGAATCTAAAGAACATGATACTGATGTTTGTTCTTTACTTCCAGTCATTAAGAATCAGCTTAAACAAACTAGTACCTCATCTAAAATAGAAGAATTGAATTTTATTCGAGACAACCTAACCAAGGGTAGTTTATGCCAAGATCGAGTTCCTAATCCATAGAAGATTCCATGGGCTGCTTGCTCGGTTAGTACCAAGAAATTGGGGACAACCACTTTGGGTACCTCAACCAACTTGGAACCCTCAAGATTGGGAAAATAAATCTTGGTATGCTCGGGCGTGTTTCACCCGATTCTTAGACGTTTCTTTGAAATATTAACAAAGCAGATTGGGTAACGGGCCTTAGGAGGAATACCCTGGAAATCTTTGGTTGGTTGGCTATTACACTCATAAGACTTCTTGATCCACATATGATTTTGAGAGCTTCCTTTTGGCTAGGAGTAACTACCTGTAATGAAAAGCAAGACCACCAAAAAGAGTTAAACAATATGTGCAGTGAACTACCTAGCGTGTGCTAGATCCGAGAAGTGTGATACTTCCTGACATCCGTGAGTCTAATGTTTAAAACAATTTAATGTGAGTAGTAAAATAAATCCTATTGTAATTTGAAATGATTTAGGTATCTCACTTGAAACACAATAAGAAATATCTAATCTAACACAAGATAGGTTAAAATAAGATCCGAAGGTAAAACAATTGGTTTTGGGTCTCTACAGTCAGCAGAGGTCTCGGGCCGATCACAGTGAATAAGGGTGATGTGGAATTAGGTGGATAGGCCATCGTTCAGGTGGTATGGGCACATATAGAGACCGATTCCGGTTAATGGGGACCAACGACGGTTGAGTATAAGCGGTGTCGATTATTGTGGAATTCTAGGAGTGCCACGAGAATGAGTTTTGGGTCTCCTTTGTGATTGCAAATAGGACTTTGGTTGGTTAGAATGAGGTATTAGGTGGTTTGGGTGGGATTTTGTGAGGTTTTAATGGGGATATGGAGGGGTGATTATGAATGGGGGTCAATGGGTGGCTAAGGAAACAAAGGATGACAATATAATGATGAAACCAATGAACCAAAGGAGTACAACATTCTACTTACTTGGAACCTAGTTCTGGATGCTTGTGAGTGAGGAATGAAGGTGCTGGTAAGAGGTTGAAGGCTGTAGAGGATCACCAATCATAGAAAAGCTTCTGCATGGGCTGCATGTGCATTCATTTTTGCTTGGTTGGAGCCAATCCTTGCTTTGGGGTGAATGCTAGATGATTATGGATGCATGTGCAAGAGGAAATACTTGATGTCCTTCCTTGCATGTGTGTTCTCACTAAAATTAATTATGAGAAGATACAATATCTCTTAGGAATGTTCCCAATGTTTTCCAACATCCTAAATAAGGTTTTTTTGGGGATTAAAAGGTGACCAATGGCGGTTCGCTTAGTTGGTGACGGTTAGGGGTAACCGGTGTCGGTCAAGGTGGGATTTCCTAGGTTTACTAAACTAGACAGATCCCCTTGATTTTCTCGGGATCTCGTGTCATTAACCCATGGATTAGACTGGAAGTGTCTTGTAAGCATGAAGGAATGTGGTTAGATGGAATATAGGCATTGATTTTTAGGGTTTGGGTAATACTTAGTTATGGAAACCTACTAAGAATAGGTCTTAGGGTGAGTTGGCTTGATGAGGTGTCTAGATGAGGTGCATGTGTGGATATTATCTAAATTAAGATATTTAAATAATAAATATGGTGAAGATTATGGATTAATTTAATTATATTAATTAAATTAATATTAGTGGAGTGAAGGGGGCCATGGTTAGGTTAATTTGATGAAGGGTGTTTATTTGTTGAGGGACCAAAGGGAGTGTCACCTAATTTTAGTGTCTACATTTGGCCCCCTTTTGGTGCATAGCTTGTATTAGTAAGTGATGCTAACAAAAATAAGATGTGGTTGCCCCATGTGTGGGTGAAGGTGATCCCCTCAAACTAGGAACTAACGAGGCAAAAGGCGAGAATCGGTGAGTGGTTTGATAAAAAGTAAATTTGAGAAAGGGAAGGTGGGGAAATGGGGAAAAGGGGCTAAAAGGTATACTCTAGTAATCTAGGTTATGGGTTAGGTCAAAGGTAGTAATGATCAAACGCACACACACATATAAACTTGCGCATGTTATCAAGTTGAATAGCGATCCAAACTCTACATCGTCTAAGGTCGATAGGTTTATCCAAACAAGGTTGAAGTGATTCCGGTATGCAAGGTATAGGATATGGTCGAAACACGATGTAGGGTAGGTGCGGGAACATTTAGACATGTTCGGTACACTAAAGGTAGGGTCGGGATAAATGGTCATGGCAATAGGCTAGGTAAGGTCATTAGGTCAATAATACAGTAATAATGCCACAAGGTATAGCAAAAACATGAGATCAAAGGTCACTAGCGATGGTCGGGGCCAAAATATAGGTCATGGCATGGGTAAGGCCAAGGAATGAGAAAAATAAAGAGTCCCCAAAGGAGGAAAAAGGGAGGTAGTAAATGATGAGGTCAAGGAAGGTGAGGTAAATGGGTTGGGTAAAGGTGAGGTGGGGTAAATGAGTAGGGTAAAGGGTAGGTGAGGAAAAAAAGGAGGGATAGGTGGGGTAATAGGGTAAAATGGTGGGTTAGTGTAAAAGATAGGGTGACCGATGCGGTCAAGGTCAACGAGATGCCGGTATAGGGTGACCAACCACGGTAAGGTAGGGCATGAGACCGATGCTGATGAAGGTTAAGTTGAAATCGGTTAGGTTAGGTTTGTTATAAAAACAAAAAATCTATGTTTTTTGTTATTCATTTGTCATATTGTGATTTGAGAAAATGAAAAAGAGAGAAAAGTGAGAAGAGAGGCAAAAATGTCCGAGATGGAGCGGAGTGTTGAGTTGGCGATGTGAATGGTGGGTGATTGGTTGGTGAGAGGAGGGTTCATAGGATCGGTGCATGTTATTCGATTGGTTAGAGATGCGGGTGGAGATTAAGTGAGGGTAGAGGTCGAGAGAGGGATTGGGTGGGCCACCGGTGTAGTGGCTAGACATGCCACCAAGATGACAACAACACGATGAGGTAAGTTTCCAACTCTAGGTGTATTCAGACTAAATAGATTATAGGATTTGTAAATTGTTTTGTGGTTTTTATTTTGGATGGGGAAAAAAGGGGTTTTGGAGATCATTGGTTTTACCATGATAGTGACCGTGGCGTCGATATGTAATGGGTACTGTACAGTACATGAAACAGTGGACTGATGCCGGTTAGGGGTGACTGGGTCGGTGAAAGGGAACTAGCAATGGTTAGGTTTTGGGGGATAAGGGGCCAAAGGTGCCATAGGTTGGGTGATTAAGATGGGTAGGGGTAAAGTAGATTGTTGGGAAATGATAGGGGGAAAATGTGGGTGTGATAAATGTAGACTAATGTATTGTTTGTATTGGATGCAGGGGAGAGATCAGCTACGTATGTGGGATAGGGTTCCACCCTTGCTTGTGACAATACACAACACAACCCCGAGGTGCTGCATCATGTGGAGGTGGTGGGCTTGAGTGGAGTCTAATGCTATCGGCATGTAGTCTGGTAGCCTAGTTTGATGGTCATGCTCATCGATAGATGGGATTCTGTGACCAACATGTTCCACCTGTCGATGGGTGAGATCACTATCACCCTAGAGGACGTGTTCAAGATTCTCTGACTACCTATATGGGTGCAGTCTACTCTATCTCCTTTGAGGCCTTGGAGGAGCTGATGCTGATGGTGTTTAGCAAGGGGATGGTTAAGCGACATTCCATAGTTATAGCATTCAATATGGAGAGATGTACCTGGCAGTCTGTCTGGAGGAGACAAGGCTAGTGGTTCTTTTGATAGAGGTAGTGTGTTGTTTTGCATTGCCCAATGTAGAGGGTGGATGTTTTCCCGATCGTTGATGTGGGTACTCCATGACATGATGATAGAGGAGACCCACTTTTCACTGTGCACCAACATTCTGGTGCAGGCATGTCAGAGAGTTATGGGCATATGGGTGGCTACATAGGTTTAGCCTATGTTGTACCTTCTTACTACATTGTTGGGCTTATGAGCACATAGCTTGTGTGTGGCCAGTAGGGATGCCCCAAGTGGATGCATTCCCATTGATATTTGTGTGGGTGGGGTATAGGCAATGGGTGCCCACTATTACGAGAGGAGATCGACAGCCCACACATGATGTGGCCTATTTCGGTGGTTATTGGAGGGGTTGTCCAGTGGACATTATATGGAGGCCATATGTGGTATTCCCCTCATATAGGCATATGCATGACAAGCTAGCTAAGCTCCAGATTTTGAGATGGATACAGAGTCGCCATCTTTGGGAGCATGAGATGATCCCAATGGATAGAGTTTGGTGGAAATTTGGGCTATTACAGGACATACCTATGCCCTTCCAACAAGATAGGAGAGATGATGTGGAGAGGTCCTTACCTCTACCACAACCTACATGCCCATAGGCTAGGAGAAGCGAGCATTGGACTAGTGGATAGATGATGGCGGGGTCACGAGATAGGTATAGATAGTGGTCGGCGACACATTTATGGGCCATACCACCTGGGCCAGGGTAGCGAGATCTAGCCACCATCACGGTGTAGAGAGATGCCCTACAGGGGTAGGTGGCTACTTTGATTACCCAGTTGGGTATGAAATGCACAAACTAAGCGAGCTCATGGGCGAAGGTAGCAGATCTACATGTATAGGTGTGGCAGTGGTGGCCGGATGGTGGGGATGGAGATGGAGAGGGGGATGATGGTTAGGTGGCAGCCTTATAGGCATAGGTGGCAGGTTTGTAAGGCTAGTTGGCCATAACCCAAGCATAGATTGGGGCCTTACAGCCTATATATAGGAACATGGGTAGGGGCACCACCACCAAACACTTTGGGATTGGGTCCCGATTCACGGGAAGGAGTGGGATAGGGTCCCACATGATAGGTACTGAGGGTTGAAACCTATGGGACCACCACATACTATGCCTATATCCAAGTTACGGGATGCCCTAGGTGAGGCCGAGATACTACCGAGATCAGGATGGTAGTCGAGGATAAACTTCCTATCGTATGGAGAGTACCGAGCACAACAGGCATCGAGTGAGAGGACTAGATCCCGCACTCACATTGTAGAGAGAACAGGGGGCCATCGAGCTCGAGGTGGATCGAGAGAGTCCACCAAAGCATGGAGACCAACTCTAGGTGAGGTGCTAGTAGGGACTCAACCACCACCTATGATGGGTGGGGAGATGCTAGTAGGTTTCCAAACATGGGCCGAGGAGGCAGAGGGTACATGTGATATAGAGATGGAGGATATCCACCGAGATTCCTGATATGGGGATTTTGATATTTGATGTATGATAGTCATTTTTGTGATATATACTAGCTTGCATGCCAAAGATAATGAGGATGAATGAGAGGTTTTGTATATTTTGAGGATATACCAACCTATGCGCTTGAAGAAGATTTTGTATTGGTTCATTATTTTATTGTATATGAGATCGGCTTGCGTGCCGATGACATTTTGTATTGAGTATCAGCCTATGTGCCAATGATTTTGAGATGATGGACATGATGGGACATCCATGTATGTTGTATTGATAAACACTTATTTATATGATGAGATACATGAGATTCTTGATTTGGTGATGTTTTGATGAGACTTTCAATTTATTGTTTTGATATGGACAGAAATTAGGTGAGTCAGGCATGATGAAGTCAGGTTTGGTTTAGGCATGGATTGAGTTAGGTCATAAGCATTGATCGAGTCAAGTTATGTGTAGGCATGGTTGAGTTAGGTTGGTGTAGGCATGGATTGAGTTAGGTTTGTTTAGGCATGGTTGAATTAGGTTGGTTTAGGCATGGTGGACTCGGGTTGGTTTAGGCATGAAGGAGTCGAGTTATGTTTTAGGCATGATTGAGATAGGTCATAGGCATGGATCGAGTCGGGTTTGGGTAGGCATGGTGGAGTCGGGTTTGTTTAGGCATGGTTGAGTCAAGTTTGTTTAGGCATGGTTGTGGTTAAAGTAGTTGAAGTTGTGATGTATTATTTTGTGTAATGAATGATAATATGGGACATATTGAGATGTGGTATAATCTATACATAATGATGATAGTGAAATGGTAGGCGTAATAAATGTATGTTGTGATGAGGATTAATATATGAAGCAACATGTTATGTATGTGGTTTAATTTTCAATTTTTGATATAAAGAAGAAACTGGGGGTATGATGTAATGTGAGGAAGATGAAAGATGAATTGTTTAGGGTAAGAGTGGCCGAGCTAACCTCCAAGGGCCCCATACCCTCGGAGTTCGCCTACATAGTCCGGGGGAAAAGGGACCTCAAGGTGATGTAGTTCTCCCATAAGGTAGGGAAGAATATGAGGAGGTATGAAAATGAGTTGGTAGGTTGTAGGCATGGTGTGGGTTTAGGTCTGTTAGGTGTGGGTAGGTTAAAGGTAAAGTGATATAGGTAATGTCGATTGTGGAAAAAGAAGAAGAATACCCCAAAGGTAAGTATCGAGGACCGAATCCTATATAAGGTAATCAAAACGTAATAAAGACGGTTAAAAGATAAGAGGGGGAAATAAAGCCACCTGATTGGTTAGGATCATACCGAGTAGATCATACCTTGGAGGAGGTGATGAACGTAAGACCCTAAAGACACTTTGCATGATTGATTGTTCTATGGTGAAAAGTAGTCACATGATCACCAAATGTCTTAGTTTCCAAGAGGTCCCTTGAGGCGGTAGGAAATGAAAATGTGAATGGTGAGAAGGGTGAAAGGTGGTTAATTTTTTATGTGGCATGAGGTAGCATGCTCTGCGGGTAAGAGATCCAAGGTCACAATGGGCAATTCCATGACTAAAAAGTTTTCTATGTTGACTTGTATTTGAGATAGACTGATCGATGTGGGAAGTCTATATGGGATGAAGAATTTAACTCCTTGAGGTCTTCATGAAGCTGATCGATGTAGGAAGCTTCAAATTCTCTCACTTTTTTTTTAAGGGCTTTACATAGCTGTCCTTCGAGGGAGTAGTCTATTTATAATAGTAGTTGTCGAGAGGAAGATGTCCTTTTGAGGGAGTCATCTTTTATATTAGAAGTTTGACTCAAGGAGTTGGGTCCCATGTGAGGGCTTTGAAGTCATGGACAAGACTAAGGTGAAGAATAAGATTCTTGTTTGGAAAGTAGGGTGAAAAGACCATGGGATCTCATCTAAAGGTAGACAAAAAGTATCCATGAGAATCATGTTATGTGCAGTGCCGTGGTACACATTTTCAAGAGAAGATAACAAGTGATGGGTACTCACATGATTCTTGTTTAATCGTTGGTGAGGTGTATGAAGTGGATAGCACTCAAGGGACGAGCATGGAAAGAGACAAAAAGTGATGTAGGACTAAAAGTCAACAATATAATGGTCGAAGATGTAAGGCATTAAGGGGCTCAGGTTTGGGTTTACCATCGAGTGAAGATAAATGATAAGCACTTGATCCATAAGTATGAGTCACGATGTATGGTCCAAGCCAATTAGGAGAAAATTTTCCCCGTTTACTTTTTTCTGCTTTGGTTACATGTTGATTTTCTTTTAGGACAAGGTCACCAACTTGGAAGGTTCGTTCATGGACACGTTTGTCGTAGGCATGTTTGATACATTTTTGGTAAACTTGAAGGTGATCCAGAGCGTTAAGATGATGTTCATCTAATAACTCAAGTTGAAACGGTCCCGATAAAAAGTCGTCATCATTAAGCATGTCATGGAGAGAAATGTGGAGTGAGGGAATCTAGACTTCGAGAGGTAGAACAAAGATCTATACCATAGACTGGAGAAAATGGTGTGGCAACAATGAAGTGTGAATACTAGTGTAGTATGCCCATAGGGAAAAAGGAATGTGCATATGCCAATCCTTCCCAGTATCGTTAACCACTTTCATGAGAATTTTTTAAAGGTTTTGTTAGTGGATTCGACTTGGTTGTTTGGTCCAGGGTAATAAGGTGATGAGAAACTTAATTGAATATCAAAGGCGTCGCAAAGTTTTGCAATGTTTTGTTTTTGAATTGTTTTCCATTTTCGGTGATGAAGCGATGAGGAACACCAAAGTGAAAAATGATGTGATGATTGATGAACTCACGTATTTTCTTAGATTTCATGGAGATGAGTGGTACGACTTCAACCCTTTTTGTATAGTATTCGGTAGTGGTGATGATCCATTGATGCCATTGGGAAGAATGGTTGATCTCTCCGACAAGATCCAAACCCCATTGAGAGAAGGGCCAAAGGTCACGGGTGACCTGTAAGGCGTGACAGGTGTATGATGAAGATTGGCATGTTGTTGGCATTTTACACAATGTTTGACATAGTCACAACAATCATAGTTAAGGGTCAGCCAGTAATAGCCTAAGTGAAGAATACACTTAGCAACAACAAGGCCACTGAAGTGACCTCCACATATGCCATCATGAACTTCCTTAATGGTATAAGGAATTTTAGAACTTGTGAGGCATCATAAGAGAATACCATCAAAGCTGCACTTATAGAGGAGGCCCCTATGATGACGTAATGAGAGACCTTTTTAAGGAAGGTGTTATCCATTATGGGTGAGATCAGGAGGTAAGATGGAGAGAGAAAGATAGTCGAGTATTGTTTGTACCAAAGGTCACTCGGGTTCGGGGTAGTGGTTCTGATAGAGTAAAATTCACATGGTAAATAAGAAGGTGATTGGAGTCATTGTATGGTGACAAAGATTTTAGAATCGGTGGGTGAAGTAGGTATTTGGGAAGCCAAGTAGGCCATGGTATCTGCAAATTTTTTGGTTGAACGTGGGATGGTTTGAAGGGTGTAATAGCAGATCAAAGGTGGTAAAAATATATCCACATGATGTTTATACTTTTAAAGAAGCTCATTACGACATTGGTATATACCAATGATGTTGATTGATTTGACATCTAAGGCATAGGTGGCTTGAAGACCTAATACGAGTGCTCCATACTCGGCGATATTATTTGTATAATCAAAATCTAGTTTGAAAGACAAAGGTATGGGTTCACCATCAAGAGGAATGAGGATAACACCAGCCCCACCCCCACGCTGACACTTGGAACCATCAAAGAAGAGTGTCATCTAGTAAGCGGGATCGTCTAGGGAGAGGGTAGCAATTGACTCATCTAGAAAGTCAAAATTAGAGGGTTGATCCCTAGAAATAGGTGCATCAGCCAATTGGTTGGTGATTGCTTGGCCCTTGATGGACTTTTGATGAATGAATTTGAGGTTTTTTTCTACTAAAAGTATAATCCATCGAGCGACACATTGATTTTGTTAAGGTTTGGCATACATGAAGTGTAAGGGGTCGGTGTTGGTCATAACATAGGTTTTGTGGTTGAGTAGGTAATGGTGGAGTTTATTGGAAACGAAAAATAAGGCTAAGAAAAGTTTTTGGGATGGGTGTATCAGGTTTCATAGTCTAAAAGAGTACAACTTATGTAATAAACCACCTGCTCCCTATGTTGTTCATCGTGATGAGCGAGCATGGCTCCCAAAGAGTGATTAGTAGCTGAGATGTGTAGGTAGAAAGGTTGATCATCCTTAGGTGGAATGAGTATAGGTGGTTGGAGAAGCAAGCTATTTAAGGGCCTCAAAAGCTTTGTGATATTCATCATCCCATTTAAAGGAGACATAATTCTTGAGAAGATGATGAAATGGTTAGCACCGATCGAGATAATTGTGAAATGAAATGGTGAATAGAATGCAATTTACCTTTCAAGCTATGGAGTTGTTTAAGGTTAGTGGGTAGAGGTATTTCCGAATGGCCTTGACTTTAGCGAGTAAACTTCTATACCATGTAAGGAAACAATAAATCCCAAGAGCTTTCCCAGAGAGAACATGCAAAGACACACTTCATTGGTCAAGGTGAACGTAATATTTAATGAGGTGGTCAAAAATGGTTGTGAGGACGATAAGGTGTTCATAGCGATGTTTAGATTTGGTGAGAAGGTCATCCACGTAATCTTCTAATATGCGATGCATGATGTCATGGACGATGTAAGTCATAGCCCATTGATATGTGGCACCAACATTTTTAAGGCCAAAAGGCATGACTTCGATAGTAGAAGGTCCGCCAAGGGGTGGTGAATGTGGTTTTGTGTTGATCTTAAGGGCAAGCAAGATTTGGTTATAACCAAGAAGCCATCCATGAGTGATAACATCTCATGACCAACATTAAGGTCAACCAGTTGATCAATACTAGGTAAGGGAAATTTTCTTTTGGGTAGGCTAGGTTGAGGTCACGGAAGTCCACATGCAAATGCGGAGTCCCCTTGTTGCATAAGTGACAAGAATAATGTTAGAAATCTAATGAGAATAATCGATGGGTAATATGAAGGAAAAAAATAAAGGCAACCTTTGAAGCTCTTCTTTGACGAGAAGGGAAATGCGAGGTGTATTTTCCTCGGCTTTTGTTTGATGGGTTTGGCATCGGGAATGGTTATGATATTGTGGACCACTATGGTGGGGTCAATACCGAGCATGTCTACATAAGACCAAGTGAAAGTGTGGTTATGATCTTTGAGAAAAGAAGTAATGGCTTCTGTTGAGAGGAATCTAAAGAATGACCCAGATCTTTAGGATGTGCGGGTCGTCTTGAGTGTGAATGTTGATCTCGATAGTCGATTCATTCAACATTGTTTGTGTCTCGAGAAGGTAATGAATGATGAATATATGAGTCTTTTGCACCAAATAGGTGAGTATGGATTCATCATCCCGACATTGAATGATGTTAATTGAAGGTGTAGCATCATCAATCATTTCGAGGATACGAAAGGAAGAGAGGAAGGGGCCTCACCCTCGTGCTTATAAGTTAAAGGCCCCAATGAAATGGTGTTTATGAAAAAATTTTTTAGGAGGGATATATTCGGATCCATCAACTCACAGTCGGTGAAGGTGGTGATGAAGGTGAAGAAGGTGAAGAAAGTGGAGAAGGGCTGATGTCCTTGATGGGTTCAATGTGGGCCTGTTTGGTAGGTGGTTCGAAAAGCCGATACCACTACGGTTGTTATGTTTGTGGGTCGTACATGGAATGATAGTATGGTGGCCTTGTTTGTAAAATCTAAAACCAAAACCCTTCCATGCACATCAATGCAGGAATGTGTGGGTAAAATGGTGATTGGTGAGAGACCGAAGTCATCGAAAAATAAGTGGGTTTGTGATGGTGGTTTGTGTAAGTGGTAGTATTAAGTCCCCCATTAGTGAGATTGGTACGAAGGTGAGGAGGACCATAAAGGAGCCATTCTCCTACGTGGTGATCATAACAAGGGTGTTGGTGAAGACTTCCATACTCTTGTGGAGTAAGAAATGTGTTAACCTTATATAGGTGGTACTCCCCCGCAGTGAAGCGTTGAAAAATGCCTTCTAAGGGATCGGTGGTTGGTATATGGGTAGCTGAAATAGATGATGTGTCGAGGTCGATGTGGAGGTGGAGTTAATGGATTGAGAAGCCGATGGGTTAGCCGTGGAGGTTGTGGCTATGGTAGGAATGGAGGAGGTATGTGTGGTTGAGGTAGTGACTGTACTGGTAAGCGGAGGTGTAGGTGAAGCGGTGGCGGTCACGAGGTAGATGCCTTAATGGGTATGAGCACATCATTGGGTTGGTAAAGCATGTTGTATATTTTAAAAGGTGATGGATCAGCTGGGATAGTATAGGTATGTCCTTCATGCTCAAACTTTACACAACGATGCAAAGTGGAAGGAACACACCCCATGACACGAATATAGGGTCTGCCAAGCAACACGTTATATTGAAACTCCCCCTCCAAGATGTAGAATAATTTTGGTATAGTGCGGGGTCCCGCAAATGTGGAGGATGAAAATTCCTAATATGGAGGTGATAGCATCATTGAATGAACACAACATGACAAGATGTTTATGCATGCAATTGTTAGGTATGCACATTTGAGCAAATGCATGGGATGAAATGATGTTAATGCTAGCGCCCTCATCAATCATCAAACATCATACCCATATGTAATCAATGTGGATAGAGATGAAAAGGGCTGGGTCCCGGTCATCATTTTGGTGTGGCACAATCTCTTCCTCCGAGAAGCTAAGGTAGGCTACTTGGTGAGTGAAGTGCGGTGTGGATAAAGGTGGTAATTTGGTGAGAGAGGCTACACAATGGGGTGTGATAATGGAGGTTACGGTGTAGGTTCATTGGGTAAAACCTTAATAGATTAAAGAACCTCCATGAGAACTTGACGATGAGATTCCAAGGTTTGGATGAGGTCATATAAGGAAATTTTGAGGAAGATTGGTGTAATTGTTTGATCATGGTGTGATGTGTGACTCTATTCGAAATGGGGTATGTGGGGCCGTAAATAGTGATTTTAGGTATGGGTGCGAGATGGTATGTTGGGTATAGGATTGGTTGGTGGTTCATCACCTTTTATTTACCTTTATCCTTCTCGAGCACATGTAGTGATGTGTATCATGTTTATTTGAGGAGTTGGTGAATGGATAAGGTGTAGGATGAGTGGTATAATGACATGACGGGAAGAAACCTACCGGAGGAGAAAACCTTGTGAGGTGAGTTGGGTGCAATAACATTTGGGTGACAGTGTGGAAAGTTCTCGATGTGAACCATGTTAATTTTGAATCTTAGAGGTGGTTCTAGGAGTTGTGGGGCTGGAGGTCATGGTTGTTGAGTGGGCGGTGTGGGAATGGGTGTTGGTGAGGTAGGGTCCTCATCGAGAAGGTTGTCTTCATCAAAGTTGGCTTTGAGAGGACACAATTAAGGATAGTTTTCAAGGCCTTGTAGTTCACATCGTTTACTAGCACACGATGGTAGGCACAAATTTTAGTGTCATAAAACCGCTTTGGCTTGGGTTTGAGGGGGTTGTAAGGTGCGAGTGGAGCTAATGCGATGACAAAAGTCTCAAGGAGGTTGGTTAATATTTTGGCATAGGACCACTGCTAGTGGGTCATAATGGGAAGTGAACATGGGTTTGGGTGTGGGTAATGCTGATTATTGAGGGATGGTCCCGCGGGAGGGGGAGTGGGTTGAACCATGGTTTTAGGTGTTGGAGTAGTATTGGGTGTTGGTCATGTTTGTTTTGGTAGGGGTATAGTAAATAGACGAGTAGGAGGGAGTTTGGTTGTTTTGACTATCTTATTGGAGGGTAGCGAGTTTTGTTTTTGGTTAAACCTTCTTGGGTAAAGGTGATATGGGTGTATGAGGTCTAGAAGGAAAATCGGATGGGGAAGAGGACGAGTTACCTAGGGGGATAATGGAGGTGCTATAAAGGTAGATGATGTGGGTCGTGTAGGGGGTATGAGGGAAAGAGACGAAGTGTAATGGGTAGTGAAGAAGTTACATAGAGTATTAGGGGTATGGGCGGTAGAGATCTGCAGTGTGGGTGTAATTTGTGTCGGGTGCTTGGGTAGGTTAGAGGTTTGCGAGGAAGAAGTGGGCTATTGTATTTTTGGTTTATTGATGGGTGAAGGTTTCTTAACCGTGTTGGGAAGTTGAAGTCCTAAGACGGATGGGATAGTGCAAGTGTGATTAATGTAGCAAGGGGATGAGTTATATGGGTTTGGTTCTTACTCGCTTGGGTGTCGAAGTACGTGTGGTGTTGACTTTGGAGGATGTAGATAAATCTAGTTTGATAGGTGGATGAGTAAGGCTAGTGGTCGGGTGACCCTTAAAGTGGTAATAGGTTTATTCAAGGAAGATGTTATAGGTGTGTGTTTGGGTTTAGATGTGTAACACCCTGAACTGTTGTTACTTCCTCCTGAGCATACAAGTGTTGATATGTGATTTCTTTGTAAAAAGGATGTGTTCCTTTGATTGAGAAGTCGTGCTTGATATGTATTGTATCTTCTTTGCAGATTGCAGATCTTTGATTGAGTCGAATATGATTGGACTCTTTTATTTCTTTCATTTTACGCCTGAGTTTAATCTGATCTCGGAATGAATTATGGAGTTATCCATCTATAAGACCTAGCCTTGGATCAGTGGAATTGATCCAAGTATTGCTTTAAGTTTGTTCGTGATGAATTAAAATTACAGACCTTGAGCAGGTTGCAAGGTCTGGATGCATTGAGTAAGCTAGTCCGGAGTATAACTCAGGTTGATCGTGTTAAATGGATTGGTTCCCGATATCGAAATATATCTGGAAGGTCTTGATCGCGGACCAGGTAATAATTCAGTTACATATAATTCTGTAGCCTAATGGCAGTACAGAGTGAACCCTATTCGAGAATGCATGTTGTAGGTTCTTTTTCTGAGCATATGAAATGTTAGACCTAACTAGAATTATTAATGTTAGTAACCTAAAACTAAACTTAACCTAGGGGTTAGATTAGTGTTAATCTAACCTAGACCTAGGCTAAGAGCTAATGTTCTAAGTTAGCATCTATGTTCTAAGAGGATAGACTAGGTGTTATCCTAAATCCTAACCTAAGTTACTAACCTAACTATTGAGCAAGGATTAAGGGGACCTATGGAGGGGTGCGAACCATGGGCGGCAGTTTCTATGTTGTTAAATGCGGGGATAAGCATGAGGGACAGGTAATTTGGTGGAGGTTTTAAATGGCTAACTTGAGCCGACGTGGCAGGTCGCCAAAGTTGGAAATGGTCTTTAATGTGCTTTTGTCCATCGCCAACTATGGCGGTCGGTGGCAGTGGAGATTGAGCGGGAAAATGGGAGTAAATGCCATTTATGGACTCGGTCTTCGAGCTCGGATTTCATGGGGAAGCATGCAAAATGGAAAGTTAATAGTTTATTGGGTTTTGCATGCGCTCCGGTTTTCCTTCTGTCTGTTCACTGGTTCTTCGCACCAGTCTTCTTGGTGTTGCATGGCAAGTATGAGCGTAACTAGCTCTTTCCTCTGGCAAGGAAAATATATAAGTCATGGAAATAGCAAATTTTTGTTGGTGGCTCTAACTTGGAAAAGAAGGAGAAGGTTCGAGCTCTTTCAGTGGTCTACTTCAAATTTTGAGCAAATATCCAGGCATGTTAGGCCCTAACCTTTAAAAATCTTGCTCTCTTTCAAATGATTTCATTAGAACAACTCTGTTCAGATGATTTTTGGAATTAGATGATTTATATGGTAGCCTTGTGTGATTTTGTCACTGTATCTTCTTGCTGGTTCGATTTTTCAATTTAAACCTTGATGGGTGTATTTTATTTTTCGAACTGTTGCAATATTTCTTGGTGTTGTGTATTCCGGCTTTATTTTGTGAAATATATATGCAGGAATGTGTACTGGGCTTGCTCTGTGAGAGCCCATAAATTGTTCTCTTGATGGGTACAGGTTACTGTTGATACTTGTTGTCAATGTTTACTGTCAATACTTGTTGTTAATGCTTACTGTTGCTCTATCTTGTTGGGTTTTGCATTTCAGTTAGAATTGAAGAAATGCTTTCAAGGAAAAATACACGAATTCGGCTTGTGGGAGTTCATGCATTGTTTTCTTGTTTGATTCAGTCGATACCTTGTTGTTTTCACTTGTTGAGACGGATACTGTTGAAACTCTTGAAGGTGCATGATATACCAACTTCACGTATTTTTGTATGTCATGGGTATTATACGTTATTGATGCTGTTGAACTTCATTAAACAAAAATTACGTCTCGTTTTTTGAGGAAGTACAGTTGCGAATGCATCTTGTTATTGAATACTTGAGTTGATAGTATTTTGACTTCTGAAGGAGTTTCTGATGGAGAATATTACTTGGGTTCGGCTTATTTTAAACCATAGATGCATATGATATGTTTTCCTCTCTATGTAACTTAGAGCGGACATTGTTTTTGTGGGCTCAGTTGGAATCCTTGTTACTTAACCAGTATTTTGCTTCTATAGGCCTCGAAGCAGTGAATATTATCATTTAAATGCATTCAACTTGTATAGCGGCTTTTGTAGAAGTTTATTTGTAAAATATCACATGGGTAAGACCTCTTTTTTATCCCGGAGGCATATATTAAGATTTCCTTCGAATTTTCTCGATTGTGAATACTTTGTGAAATTCTTGAGTCGTGGTCTCATGAAATTAATTTCAGTATAAACCTGTTTAGAGCATTAGTGGTATGGATACAGTTAGAGAATTGAAATGATGCGAAGTGTCTTGATTTTTGATTTAACCTTCGCTATACATGTATAACGTTCGGACACTTATTTTAATTTCTCGTGTTCCTTCATTTGCATTGTTGGGAAAGTAAAGGAAGAGTTTTCTTTTCATAACTTACTTGGTTGAGACCTTGTTGAAATTGTTTCCTGGAAAAAGACTCCTTGTTAGTCATGGTTGTGTTATTTTAAATTCTGTTCCAGTTTTTGAAGTTGTGCGTGTTGTGTGGATTCAGTACGAATATCACTACATTGGCATAGGGAAAAACATCATTTGTTTTAATGTTGTTGAGCCTCTTGGTTGACTGTGATAAAAAGGTTGTTTTGATTACGGCCCTGGAAACTAAGTCCTCGCAGAGTTTTAGTTGGGATGAGATTGAGCTGTACGTTGCTGGGTGGATTTGTAGTCATGCTTGTGCTTAGTTACGCCTTTTAATATTATGAATATCCGTCTTGAGCTTGACTCGAACTAAGAGCCGTCATCGCACCACACACAAGGTGATATGGTGAATATCTTCTTGTTTGTCGCTTCATGTGGAAGGTCTTGTGGAGTCTCATTGGTAGAGGGTTATCACTATTTAGCATGGGAGCTACTTATGCTGGGATAACTACAGTAGTTGTTATGTTTGATCTTTAACAAATCTGTGGTGTTTATGGCGGTCTCGTCTGTTATATCTGCATGTGTTTTGAGTGAATGCTTGTCTCTTGGAAAGACGGTACAGTCATGAGTCAGTTCGGAGAGAAATATGTATGATTTGTTCATTTCTCTTCATTGTAAAGTATATGTTATATATATATATATTATTTTATCTAACTCGTTGGAACTGTTTTAACTACTACTTTGGATCATGGGTTGTTATGATATTCATTTTACTATGATGAATGTAATGATCTGTCTCGATGTTTGCTGTCTAGGGAATTCAGATGGATAGTTGTCTCGATACTTTCGTTCTTCTTGATCCCTAATATTATGATGAAATATGTTTACTTGTTGGGTAAATTGATCTCATTTAAACAGGGTGTTTAATGAAAACAATTGATGGATTGCAATTGTTTTAAGAGTTAGTGCTTATCATGCTCAGTTCATCGAACTGACCCATGTTGACAATTTTTGCAGATGGATGCCGTAAGTGGTAAAAGCACGCAGATCTGATAGGATGATCAGATTGTTTAATTTGATTTTAAGTTGAATTACAGCTTGATTTTCTAAATGTACTATAAGAGGAAAGATGTTCTTCTTCCGTTGAGTATTGTATCAAGTATGCTGAATGCATAAAATGTATTTGATTAGTTCTGAAAGGAATGGAAATTGATAATTGTTACTTATGTGTTGGTATTCTTATCTTTATAGTTTGACCTTCTTCGGTTCAAATATCTTGAGAGCATTGTTATTATTGTTTATATTTGGAGACTTTTGTGATTGTCAATATAAGCTTGCAAGAATATGAGACTGAATTCTTATGATTGTTTAGCAGTTCCTGTATGTTCTATCAGAAGCTAAACTGAAATTTAGATCACTGTCTTTCTGAAAGATAGGGTTAAAATAAACCTAAGCAGAACGCTAAACAAGCTGAATTAAATTATTAATCCCTAGTCTTGATTATGCCAGGACAACATTTAATTGGATTCTTAATCATTATATCTTGATACTAATAAGTACGATATAAATTCAGTTATGAGAACTGATATAAACCTAGATGGGGTTCAGATGGCAATCTCATGTGAAGTTTATGAGATATTGTCCAATTTCGTTGATTTAGAATTATGTATATTCTATGAACTCCTTGATGAGACCATAATCTTAATAACTCCTCTGTGTAATGGGTTTTATTGAGAAAGGTCATCCTAAGATGAGGAATCCAGGGATCGGGAAAGGCTAACCTTAAGGGAACGTCTTAAATTTAATTTAAACTCAATGTGCGTAACACTTATTAATAAGTAGATCTTTTCGAGGTGGATTTAAAGGTTGATTTACGCACAAGTCAATCTATAGGTTGTACCTCCGAGAAGATTAGGATCTTCTCGAAGTTACAACAATGCAGGTGACTTATGACGGCACCCTTTGCATTGATCACTAAGATTTACACCTTTAACTCGATCAAGTTACTTTGGGACCGATTAGGAATGTGGTCACATTATATGGCTGCCTAGGAGACTCGGGGTATCATGACACACTGGTTTAACTAGGGTTGACCCAGTATGTCATCTTATCCCTAGTCCTCGAGTGCATCCATATAACGTTGTCACCTTACTAATCCGTCCCGAGTGATTAACCTGGGATAGGAGGGACTGACAGAAGTCGGTATAAGACATTCTACATAACATAAGAATGGGGTGAAGGACGTATTCCAGATTGACGAGTATGCCGTTAAGGAATACGAGACATAAGCAGTATGTTTCAAATCTTTGGCCAAAGTATCGCAAGCTGCTGATTGCGTTGTCCTGAGTCACCTGGTCTAAGGGATGAGATGCCGATGAATAATGGTAATAGTTATTCAGTTAGGTTCCTTGGACAGAGCATTCTGAATCCCAGAATAGGGAAGAGAACCGCAAGAGTGATGTGTTAAATAAAAATGCCAACTCTTATTACTCATGAATAGATCGGTAGATTACCGAGTCATGGAATGAATAGATCGGAGGTACTTGAGTCATTACAGCTGCATATGGTTATCTATTATAAGAATGGTTATTTGATTTGTGAGTTCTAAATTATGTATTTAGAACCAGGAAGCATTTATCAAAAAAAAATTGACTTGTTCTATTGTCTAAAATGAGGATGTTACATCTTGGTATCAGAGCTGAAGGTTGCAGCTCTTGGGCCTATTGTGTCCATAATCTGATAAAACCTGAATTTTCTTGTAACAAAAAATGGTTAGAACAAGGGGGAACGTTGCGAATAATGCTCCACCAGAAGGAGGCGGAAACAACCCAAAAACTTGATGAGATCCTTGCTGCCCTGTTGGACACAAGAGATCATTTAGCTGTACTTGAACAGCAGGTGATGGGAAATGAGGAGGATGAAGAAGCTGGTAATGACAATCAGCCACCTCCTGAGGACAACCCCAATATGGGTGTTGATGTTAATGCTGGGAATGCACCTGTCCAACCAGAAAACAAAAAGGCCGTTGGCAGCAGAACTCACTAATGATATAAAAAGGATAAGTCCACCTAAGTATGATGGCACCACATTAGGAGATGGAGCTGAGAACTGGCTCAGCGAAATGGAGAAGTACTTTGCAATAAGGAACTTCTCAGAGGAAACCAAAGCTATTTGGGGAGCCTATCAGCTTTCCCACGAAGCATCTTCGTGGTGGGATAGCCGTAAAGCTGAACTAAATATTGATGAGACCAATATTACTTGGGATCAATTTAAAGGCTATTTTAGGCAACGTTGGCTGCCACAACTTTTCTATGATCAAAAAATGATGGAATTCCAGAACTTAGCTCAAGGGAAGCTAACGGTAACTGAATTCTGGGAGCGGTTTACAAAACTCCTCAAGTATGTACCGATATCAAACCGACGAGAAGTTCGAATACGGAAATTCATCATGGGGTTGAATCCGTGATAGGGGAGAGGTCGATGTTCACACCCAACCACTATGGAAGGAGTTGTTGAAAAGGCCATAAGGCAAGAACAGAAATTAAAGGCTATTTCTGCTCATAAAGAGGAAGTGCGGAAGAAGACTGCAAATCCTTCTTCAACCTCTCTTGCACCCAGAAAAGGACCATGGAAAAAGTTTGGAAACAAGAGTAAGTTTCCAGGAGATAACAGTAAGAAAGCAGTAGTAAATAAGCCTGCTGGAAAACGTAAGAGATAATTTTGCCAAAAATTATAACAATGGGCAGAAGCCCTATGGAGGACAACGTGACAATTACAAGGTTGGAGGCAATTTTGAGCCTAAAAAGGGACCTGTAGGAGGCTGCTACAATTGTGGCAAAGACCACTACGCAAATCAGTGCCCTTTGAAGAAGGATGATCGTAATCAGCAGCATAAGATACATGCTGCAGTAGCAGACAAGCAAGCTGAAAAGCAAGTAACACCTATAGAAGTTCCGGGTAAGTTATTTGGCATACCTGTCACTATTCTTTTTGATACAGGAGCTACTGAATGTTTTATTTCTAATAAACTTGCTTCTAAACTTAAAAGAAAAGCTGGAAAAATGGATAAATCTTGGACTGTACAGTATGGTAATAACTCTGTTCATACAGTGAGTATGTGTCTTTTTGGGGCAGTCCTTGACTTACCTAACTTTTCCACGGAAGTTGACCTCTATGTTACACCTTTGGGATCGTATGACATTGTCATCGGTGTCAATTGGTTAGCTGACCATAAAGCAAAGGTAGATTGCTATGAAAAGAACATAAAATGTTTAGATGATCAGCTGGAAACAACAGAGATTCAAGGTGTGAAACGGGAAATTTCAGTTAGAAAACTGTCAGCTATGCAGCTTAAAAAGGCTAAGAATAAAGGATGTACCCTTTATGCAGTAAAGATATCTGAATTTTCAGAAGAAGATGGTGATAACATGAAGCAATTTCCTCTGTTACAAAGTTTCAGGGATGTTTTTCCTGAAGAATTACTAGGGTTACCACCCAAGAGAGAATTTGACTTCACCATCGAAATCAAACCGAACAGAACCTATTTCCAAAGCACCTTATCGGATGACTACTACAGAGTTAGTCGAGCTTAAGGCATAGTTGCAAGAACTTTTGACTAAAGGTTTGATTAGACCAAGTGTTTCACCTTGGGGTGCGCCTGTGATATTTGTGAAAAAGAAGGATGGAACACTTAGGTTGTGTATTGATTATCGGATGTTGAACAAAGCAACAATCAAGAACAGATATCCACTTCCTAGGATCGACGATCTATTTGATCAGATGCGTGGAGCAGCGGTTTATTCTAAGATAGACCTTCGATCTGGTTATCATCAGTTAAGGATTAGAGAGGAAGATATTCATAAAATAGCTTTCCGAACAAGGTACGGACATTATGAATTCACGGTTCTACCCTTTGGATTAACCAATGCACCCGACCTTTATGAACTTAATGAACAATATTTTTCAAGAATATTTGGACAAGTTTGTACTTGTATTCTTGGATGATATTCTCATTTATTCTAAAAGCGTTGAGGAGCACAATGAGCATTTGAAGATAGTTTTGGGAATTTTGAGAAAAAGAAAGTTGTATGGTAAGTTATCCAAATGTTCTTTCTTTGATTCAGAAGTTCACTATTTGGGTCATGTCATAAGTAAAGAAGGAATTGTTGTAGATCCTTCAAAAATAGTGGCAATAACTGAGTGGCCTGCACCAAAGAATGTGCATGAAGTAAGAAGCTTCATGGGTCTTGCTGGTTACTATAGAAAATTTGTAAAGGATTTTTCTAAAGTAGCTGCACCAATAACTTCATTGCAAAAGAAGGATAAGAAATTCATATGGAATGACAAGTGCGAAGCGGCTTTCAAAATTCTGAAAGACCAGTTGACTTCTGCACCTATATTAGCTGTACCAGACCCTAATGGGAGTTTTACAGTTGTAACGGATGCTTCTGGGGAAGGCCTTGGAGGTGTTTTGCTACAAAATGATCAAGTCATTGCATATGAAAGTAGAAAACTCAAGTTACATGAGCTGAATTATGCCCCTCATGATTTGGAGCTTGCTGCCATTGTTCATGCACTTCAAGTCTGGAGACACTACTTACTTGGGAAACCTTTTGAGTTGAAAACTGATCACTTAGGGCTGAAATATATTTTTACTCAGCCTAACTTGAATGCCAGACAGAGAAGGTGGTTAGAATTTTTATCACAATATGATTTTGATATTAGCTATATCAAAGGGAAAGAGAATAGAGTAGCTGATGCTCTAAGTCGTAGGAGGCACATTTCTGCTCTTATAACATTAAGAACTCAGTTTAAAGATGAGGTAAAAAGTGCCTCAGAATCAGATGCATACTTTCAGCAAGTAAAAGCAGCGCTTGCTGCAGAACCTAATGATGAAAGGTATAAAGGTTTTCATATTGATAATGAAGGAATCTTGCGTTATGAAAATAGGGTATATGTACCTATGTTGAATGATTTGAGAAAGAAGTTGTTAGTTGAATTTCATAATTCACCTTTCTCTGGACACCCGGGTATCACAAAGATGCTTGCTGATCTAAAACAACAATACTTTTGGAAAGGTATGAAAAAGGATGTCATAAATTTTGTGACCCATTGTTTGGAGTGTCAGCGGGTTAAGGCAGAACATATGCACCCTGCTGGACTGTTATATCCTCATAGCATACCGCAGTACAAATGGCAAGTAATAACCATGGATTTTGTACAAGGATTACCCATGTCCAGGAATAAACATGATGTTATCCTGGTAGTTGTAGATAAACTGACTAAGGTAGCTCATTTCATCACTGGAAATCTAAAGGATGATTCACCAGTGCTGGCCAAAAGATTCGTACATGAAATTTTCAGATTGCATGGTGTACCAGAATTGATTATATCTGACAGGGATCCAAGAATGACGTCAAGGTTTTGGCAAACGCTTAATACAGCTCTTGGAACGAAACTAAACTTCAGTTCTGCATATCATCCGGAAACGGATGGACAAACTGAGAGGGTAAATCAAGTGTTGGAGGACATGTTGCGAATGTATTGCATGGATCAACAGTATAAATGGGAAGAGTATCTTCCATTAGTTGAGTTCGCATACAACAACACTTATCACTCATCTCTTAAAATGGCACCATTTGAAGCACTTTATGGAAGAAAGTGCAGAACTCCTGTTAGCTGGGATAGTGTTGAGGATAGAGTGGTAATTGGACCAGAGATTCTCACAGAAATGGAACAGCAAGTTAAGCTGATTCGTGAATGATTAAAGGAGGCAATAGATAGGCAGAAGAGCTATGCTGACCTTAAGTGGGTTGATAGAAGGTTTGAGCTTGGTGAGAAGGTTTTTCTTCGTGTTAAACCCAGAAAGAGTTCTATAACTTTTGGCAAGGCTGCCAAGTTGTCACCTCGATTCGTGGGACCTTTCGAAATTGTCAAATAATCAATCCTGTAGCTTATCGTTTAGCATTACCACCTGCTTTATCTCACATGCATGATGTTTTCCATATTTCTTTGCTTAAGAAATACGTTTCAGATCTGTCACATGTTTTAAATTGGAATTCCTTGCAGGTCCAAGACCCAGGAATAATCGTGGTTAAACCCACACGAGTGCTGGAAACTCCAATTGCATTTAAGAAATCGTGAAATACAATGAATGTAAGGTCCAATGGGACCAGTTTAACGAAGAAAGTGCAACTTGGGAAAATCTGGAAGAGATGAAAATTGCTTTTCCTTCTCTTTTTCAATGAATGAAATCATTGACAAAACATTCTTTTATGAACTTATTTTTTTAAAAGTATTTATGAAAGCCAGATGAAGGCAAACATTATTCAGGCTGAATAAAATGTGTTGTGACATTGATTTCTGGAACTATTCAAGTTGGAAAATAGTCGCATTGATTTGTGAACTAATAAATTGGTTGACCTGAAGGTTAATTGAATATGTAATCATCGGGACGATGAATCTTTTTAGGAGGGAAGCATGTAACACCCTGAACTGTTGTTACTTCCTCCTGAGCATACAAGTGTTGATATGTGATTTCTTTGTAAAAAGGATGTGTTCCTTTGATTGAGAAGTCGTGCTTGATATGTACTGTATCTTCTTTGCAGATTGCAGATCTTTGACTGAGTCGGAATATGATTGGACTCTTTTATTTCTTTCATTTTACGCCTGAGTTTAATCTGATCTCGGAATGAATTATGGAGTTATCCATCTATAAGACCTAGCCTTGGATCAGTGGAATTGATCCAAGTATTGCTTTAAGTTTGTTCGTGATGAATTAAAATTACAGACCTTGAGCAGGTTGCAAGGTCTGGATGCATTGAGTAAGCTAGTCCGGAGTATAACTCAGGTTGATCGTGTTAAATGGATTGGTTCCCGATATCGAAATATATCTGGAAGGTCTTGATCGCGGACCAGGTAATAATTCAGTTACATATAATTCTGTAGCCTAATGGCAGTACAGGAGTGAACCCTGTTCGAGAATGCATGTTGTAGGTTCTTTTTCTGAGCATATGAAATGTTAGACCTAACTGGAATTATTAATGTTAGTAACCTAAAACTAAACTTAACCTAGGGGTTAGATTAGTGTTAATCTAACCTAGACCTAGGCTAAGAGCTAATGTTCTAAGTTAGCATCTATGTTCTAAGAGGATAGACTAGGTGTTATCCTAAATCCTAACCTAAGTTACTAACCTAACTATTGAGCAAGGATTAAGGGGACCTATGGAGGGGTGCGAACCATGGGCGGCAGTTTCTATGTTGTTAAATGCGGGGATAAGCATGAGGGACAGTAATTTGGTGGAGGTTTTAAATGGCTAACTTGAGCCGACGTGGCAGGTCGCCAAAGTTGGAAATGGTCTTTAATGTGCTTTTGTCCATCGCCAACTATGGCGGTCGGTGGCAGTGGAGATTGAGCGGGAAAATGGGAGTAAATGCCATTTATGGACTCGGTCTTCGAGCTCGGATTTCATGGGGAAGCATGCAAAATGGAAAGTTAATAGTTTATTGGGTTTTGCATGCGCTCCGGTTTTCCTTCTGTCATTCACTGGTTCTTCGCACCAGTCTTCTTGGTGTTGCATGGCAAGTATGAGCGTAACTAGCTCTTTCCTCTGGCAAGGAAAATATATAAGTCATGGAAATAGCAAATTTTTGTTGGTGGCTCTAACTTGGAAAAGAAGGAGAAGGTTCGAGCTCTTTCAGTGGTCTGCTTCGAAATTTTGAGCAAATATCCAGGCATGTTAGGCCCTAACCTTTAAAAATCTTGCTCTCTTTCAAATGATTTCATTAGAACAACTCTGTTCAGATGATTTTTGGAATTAGATGATTTATATGGTAGCCTTGTGTGATTTTGTCACTGTATCTTCTTGCTGGTTCGATTTTTCAATTTAAACCTTGATGGGTGTATTTTATTTTTCGAATCAAGCAATATTTCTTGGTGTTGTGTATTACGGCTTTATTTTGTGAAATATATATGCAGGAATGTGTACTGGCTTGCTCTCTGTGAGAGCCCATAAATTGTTCTCTTGATGGGTACAGGTTACTGTTGATACTTGTTGTCAATGTTTACTGTCAATACTTGTTGTTAATGCTTACTGTTGCTCTATCTTGTTGGGTTTTGCATTTCGGTTAGAATTGAAGAAATGCTTTCAAGGAAAAATACACGAATTCGGCTTGTGGGAGTTCATGCATTGTTTTCTTGTTTGATTCAGTCGATACCTTGTTGTTTTCACTTGTTGAGACGGATACTGTTGAAACTCTTGAAGGTGCATGATATACCAACTTCTGTATTTTGTATGTCGTGGGTATTATACGTTATTGATGCTTGTTGAACTTCATTAAACAAAAATTATGTCTCGTTTTCTGAGGAAGTACAGTTGCGAATGCATCTTGTTATTGAATACTTGAGTTGATAGTATTTTGACTTCTGAAGGAGTTTCTGATGGAGAATATTACTTGGGTTCGGCTTATTTTAAACCATAGATGCATATGATATGTTTTCCTCTCTGTGTAACTTAGAGCGGACATTGTTTTTGTGGGCTCAGTTGGAATCCTTGTTACTTAACCAGTATTTTGCTTCTGTATAGGCCTGAACAGTGAATATTATCATTTAAATGCATTCAACTTGTATAGCGGCTTCTGTAGAAGTTTATTTGTAAAATATCACATGGGTAAGACCTCTTTTTTATCCTGGAGGCGTATATTATGATTTCCTTCTGAATTTTCTCAGTTGTGAATACTGTTGTGAAATTCTTGAGTCGTGGTCTCATGAAATTAATTTCAGTATAAACCTGTTTAGAGCATTAGTGGTATGGATACAGTTAGAGAATTGAAATGATGCGAAGTGTCTTGATTTTCGATTTAACCTTCGCTATACATGTATAACGTTCGGACACTTATTTTAATTTCTCGTGTTCCTTCTGTCTGTTGTTGGGGAAAGTAAAGGAAGAGTTTTCTTTTCATAACTTACTTGGTTGAGACCTTGTTGAAATTGTTTCCTGGAAAAAGACTCCTTGTTAGTCATGGTTGTGTTATTTTAAATTCTGTCCAGTTTTGAAGTATGTGTGTGTTGTGTGGATTCGATGCGAATATCACTACATAGGCATAGGGAAAAACATCATTTGTTTTAATGTTGTTGAGCCTCTTGGTTGACTGTGATAAAAAGGTTGTTTTGATTACGGCCCTGGAAACTAAGTCCTCGCAGAGTTTTAGTTGGGATGAGATTGAGTTGTACGTTGCTGGGTGGATTTGTAGTCATGCTTGTGCTTAGTTACGTCTTCTAATATTATGAATATCCAGTCTTGAGCTTGACTGAACTAAGAGCCGTCGACTGCACTGACGAGGCGATATGGTGAATATCTTCTTGTTTGCCGCTTCATGTGGAAGGTCTTGTGGAGTCTGTTGGTAGAGGGTCATCACTGTTTAGCGTGAGAGCTACTGTACTGCTGGATAACTACAGTAGTTGTTATGTTTGATCTTTAACAAATCTGTGGTGTTTATGGCGGTCTCGTCTGTTATATCTGCATGTGTTTTAAGTGAATGCTTGTCTCTTGGAAAGACGGTACAGTCATGAGTCAGTTCGGAGAGAAATATGTATGATTTGTTCATTTCTCTTCTGTTGTAAAGTATATGTTGATATATATATATATATATATATATTTTTTATCTAACTGTTGGAACTGTTTTAACTACTACTGGAAGCATGGGTTGTTATGATATTCATTTTACTATGATGAATGTAATGATCTGTCTGATGTTTGCTGTCCTGGGAATTCAGATGGATAGTTGTCTCAGATACTTTCGTTCTTCTTGATCCCTAATATTATGATGAAATATGTTTACTTGTTGGGTGAATTGATCTCATTTAAACAGGGTGTTTAATGAAAACAATTGATGGATTGCAATTGTTTTAAGAGTTAGTGCTTATCATGCTCAGTTCATCGAACTGACCCATGTTGACAATTTTTGCAGATGGATGCCGTAAGTGGTAAAAGCACGCAGATCTGATAGGATGATCAGATTGTTTAATTTGATTTTAAGTTGAATTACAACTTGATTTTCTAAATGTACTATAAGAGGAAAGATGTTCTTTTTCCGTAGAGTATTGTATCAAGTATGCCGAATGCATAAAATGTATTTGATTAGTTCTGAAAGGAATGGAAATTGATAATTGTTACTTATGTGTTGGTATTCTTATCTTTATAGTTTGACCTTCTTCGGTTCAAATATCTTGAGAGCATAGTTATTATTGTTTATATTTGGAGACTTTTGTGATTGTCAATATAAGCTAGCAAGAATATGAGACTCGAATTCTTATGATTGTTTAGCGGTTCTGTATGTTCTAACAAGCTAAACTAAATTTAGATCACCGTCTTTCTCGAAAGATAGGGTTAAAATAAACCTAAATAGAATGCTAAACAAGCTGAATTAAATTATTAATCCCTAGTCTTGATTATGCCAGGACAACATATAATTGGATTCTTAATCATTACTAATAAGTACGATATAAATTCAGTTATGAGAACTGATATAAACCTAGATGGGGTTCAGATGGCAATCTCATGTGAAGTTTATGAGATATTGTCCAATTTCGTTGATTTAGAATTATGTATATTCTATGAACTCCTTGATGAGACCATAATCTTAATAACTCCTCTGTGTAATGGGTTTTATTGAGAAAGGTCATCCTAAGATGAGGAATCCAGGGATTGGGAAAGGCTAACCTTAAGGGAACGTCTTAAATTTAATTTAAACTCAATGTGCGTAACGCTTATTAATAAGTAGATCTTTTCGAGGCGGATTTAAAGGTTGACGGCACAAGTCAACTGCAGGGTTGTACCTCCGAGAAGATTAGGATCTTCTCGAAGTTACAACAATGCAGGTGACTTATGATGGCACCCTTTGCATTGATCACTAAGATTTACACCTTTAACTCGATCAAGTTACTTTGGGACCGATTAGGAATGTGGTCACATTATATGGCTGCCTAGGAGACTCGGGGTATCATGACACACTGGTTTAACTAGGGTTGACCCAGTATGTCATCTTATCCCTAGTCCTCGAGTGCATCCATATAACGTTGTCACCTTACTAATCCGTCCCGAGTGATTAACTTTGGGATAGGAGGGACTGACAGAAGTTGGTATAAGACATTCTACATAACATAAGAATGGGGTGAAGGACGTATTCCAGATTGATGAGTATGTCGTTAAGGAATACGAGACATAAGCAGTATGTTTCAAATCTTTGGCCAAAGTATCGCAAGCTGCTGATTGCGTTGTCCTGAGTCACCTGGTCTAAGGGATGAGATGCCGATGAATAATGGTAACAGATTATTCGGTTAGGTTCCTTGACAGAGCATTACAATCCCGAGAATAGGGAAGAGAACCGCAAGAGTGATGTGTTAAATAAAAAAAAAACTCTTATTACTCATGAATAGATCGGTAGATTACCGAGTCATGGAATGAATAGATCGGAGGTACTCCGAGTCATTACAACTACATATGGTTATCTCGTTATAAGAATGATTATTTGATTTGTGAGTTCTAAATTATGTATTTAGAACCAGAAGCATTTATCAAAAAAAAAAAAAAAAAATTTGACTTGTTCTATTGTCTAAAATGAGGATAGATTGAGTTATGGGTAAGGGTGTATGTTGAGCTATGATGGGTGTCTGTGGAAGAAGTTTTGATAGAGGTGGTTTTGTTTGGTTCAATTGGTCGAAATATTTTCGGGTAGATAGTGTAAGTATTAGCAAGTGACAGTGCATCTTTGTTAGACAAGAAGCAAAAGGTGCACCCAAATTAAGGCCCTATCCACATAATCTAAGTGATCACCAAATGTGAGAATGAAACTTCTACGGTGGAGTTGAAGAGGACCTAATGGAAATTCCCGTAAAATGTGTCTTAGAGATGGGGAATTGGTTAGCTTCATCTTTTGTGGGTAAGAGAGCTGAAAGTAGGTCTGCACAGGATCATGGGTAGTGATGAAGAATGCTCACCAAGAGGCAAAGGTATCTCAATAGGATTTGTGATAGGGGAGGATATGATGGGAGCTCCTCTATGGGTGGAGGAGGTAAATAAGCATCCTTCGTGGACCGAACAAGTACTGGGTATCGGCTCTCTAAGTGGAGAAGTTAAAGGTGAAATGGTCTCGATGTTAGTAGAAGACTCCTCCATAAGTGAGGAAGGAGGTGAAAGGTGTTCCTTTGTGGGTGAAGGAATAGGGAGGTTGGTTCCAATGTGGAATGAGGAATGCGGGCTAGAATCTCCTCTATGGATGAAATATGGGAAGCAACAGTGTGTGTCACTAAAAATAGCATGGACCTCACGGGTATGGGTATCATGAGTTGAGGACTCACCGGTTTGATCGAGATGAAGGGGCATGATTAGGAAATGGTTTCTTGAAGATGTGTAGGTTTTGGTTAGTAGGTGCATTAGGATTATCCATTTCTTGGACAATGTTTTTGAAAGTGATGCGATTCTTATCACTATGACCCTTTACTCGATGGTAGTTACTGAAGTCATGTTCTTTATACCATGCGGGCATGGGGAGAGAAGGATCAAAACCAATGTGTGGTTTTATGGGCGAGAAGGGTGATGGCCTCGAATTTGATAATATTTTCTAAGATAGAAGAGTAAGGATCCCCGATTGGGGTGTATTTCGATGTTCACGTCTGAATTGAAAAGTCTGGATGGGTGAGAGATTAGATGAGGGGGTAGCTTTGATTTGATGGATGAGCTAGGCCAGCCTTGAGTACTATTGCGTTAGTGGTGCCCTTAGCTTTTGAATAATTATTTTATGGTTTGGAAGAAGAAGAGGTGTCATTCAACTTGAATGCCAAATTATTATTATGTAATTGGATTTTCTTCTCTTTGATGGTGTGAATATCTAACTTTCATGCCATGGTGAATGCTTCGTCGAATGTTCGAAGGTTTGAACCTATAGGGTCGGTGAGATATGTCTAGCACAAGCCCGCGTGAAGAGATCAATAAGTTCTGTTTGTGGTAGTTAGAAGGTGAGATGATTAATCGAGCTATGCCGATGGGTGACAAAATCTATGATAGATTCATCCTCATACTGACGTGTGGAGTATAGGTCGGTCATGGTAACCTTCTTGACGATGTTGATGGAGAAATGATCCAAGAAGGCTTGGGCTACCTGATTAAATGAAAATATGGAGTGTCTAGGTAACCCACTATACCAATCTAATGTAGGTCCAGTCAGAGACATGGGAAAGGTTCTTAGGAGCAAAGCATCATCGTGAGCAATTAGGTAGCACCCATGTTTGAATGACTGCAAATGCTATTATGGGTCTTCTTTGCTATTGAAATGATTGAATTTAGGAATATCCTAATGCATGGGGTATGGAAAAATAGGAATGGATGGGTGGATGGGTTCATTGAAAATCTCGTCGTAGGTGAGAGTGTTGTGGGAGCTGGAAACCAATGCCTCTAATGTCTGCCAAAATTTCCATCATTAATTTGATTAGGTCGTTAGTAGGTTGTGATGATTAAGTGCCTCCTATAGTGTGCAGAGTATTGGTTTTGGGCATATAACGGGGTGACACTCTAGTATATGGTGCTTCTTTGTGTAGGTTGATTGAGAAGCGGTGAAATAGGGGTACGTCCCAGTGAATAATAGATGAAACGGGAGGCTACGATAGTACATATATGGAGGTGGAAGGGTCATGGTAACCCTAGTGACAATGGGGGCTCATGATTGTGGAATGGAAAGGACAACGTTCTAAAAAGGGGTAGGGGTCACCGACACTCGGAGGTGGTAATATAGCTACAGGTATATGCGAGACATTAGGGGTAGATGAGGTTGCATTTTGGATAGTTGTTGAAGGTGTGGTGGATGTGGCGGGTGCAACGGAGGTAAAGACGTGGCGGTCATAAGCGGGTATAGGACCTAGGCTGTAAAATGACTAGGGGTAAGGTGGAGGTAGGTAGCGTAGAACCGGATGGGGTTGACGTGAGAGTGGGAATGAGAGCCGAGGGATTGATATGGGCATGCCGTATATAAACTAACCCGAGGAATCTCCAATGGATGAGTGGGAAAGGTAAAACTGCAAGGCGGCGGGGTTTTGATCAAGGAGTCATGCGAACTCCTCATCCCTAGTATCGAGAGTGATAGGATGAATAGGATCCATGGTTGGTGATAAAATGGAAGGTGGTGAAGGACTAGGTGGGAGTGGTTGACAACTGGTGTGGAATATGAGTGCACTTGCTTGTCTTTGGGTCAACACCATGTGAACTAGTGCTTGATCGATGGGCCGGTTCTCTCAAAATGACACAAAAAACTGCGGGATAGGTGAAACGAGAGGTAAAAAGTGGATTAGGTACAAAATGTTGTCGGGAAAGTGACACGGGATAACCGATCTTTGGTTAGGGTAAACTAACGCCGGTCATAGGTAACCACTTAGGCCACTTTGTAGAAAATGGACAGTGAGTCAAGAACAAGGGTATAAGGTCAAATTTGATAGGTATGCCAAATCTAATGAGTTTTATAACATCAATGGGAATGATAGTAGTGACAGGGACTGTGAAAAGTGGAAGAAAATGAATAGATGTCCTTTTAGGTAGGTTAACAAAAGGACTGGAACCGACACCGATTAGGTATAACCGACGATGGTTAGAGGGTAACCAAAAATGGTCGCTAGACCAACACCGTCACCGTGCAATTGAAACGATGATGAAATAAAAGTGGTTGTGAATTAAAATTTGATGGGGAATCAAGCCCGATATTATGAGAATGATGAGAATATGGTCTAGGAAAACTCGGGAAGAGTTGAAATACACCAACTACGATGAGGAGAGTGCGAGGAAAAACAAAAAATAAATGAAGAGCATAACCTCTCACCTCAAAATGCAAGCCAAGAAAAACACTAAAACATGCGACCCTAAGAGTGCCTTTTCTATTATGTTTTTTTAGCTTATGCTTATTTAAGGACCGACTCATGAAATGTAGAATAGAGGGTTTTGGTGAGGAAGGCTTCCTACAAAGAAGGAGATCTAAAAGGTGAGGTTTTAGGTATGTTATGGCAGGGGCGGGCTTCACTCGATGTATGACTCGATAGAGTAGCGAATGAAATGGGGAGTACCCGCCAATCCTCGATTAGTGCGATCGTTGATAGGTGTTCCCAGGAAAGATGTTTAAGAATATGTATTTGTTTTGAATTTTGTGTAATATGGCAAGACTCGAGAGAGAGAGAGAGAGATGTGCTTTCTATGATTTGTTTGTCAACCATCAGCTAGGAATGACTTCCAAAGCATATAGGTTTCCCTCAATTAATGTGAGCTAATGCAATAAATCAGAATGCAATGCACTTATTTTAAGCCCAAATCAAAATGTTAAGTTCGATGACACAAATGGATGAATAGGAAGAGGATGCTCTTTCACTAAAATGCAAGAAATGAGAAGAAATGGTTATTTTTAAGTACACTAAAAGAAAGATTTCTTTTAGAGTAAATAGAAAGAAAAGGTAGGTTACCAAGGAATAAAATTAATGTGTATGCTTTTCAGAAGGGAAACAAACACACAAATTTTCCTAGGAATGAATAAAATGCAAGGAACCTCGGATGGGTCATACCAAGCGTGCCAAAATGTTTCACCTGATTCTTATACGTTTCTTTGAAATATTGACGAAACAAATAGGGTAACAGGCGTAGGAGGAATACCTGTTGAAATGTTGGTTGGTTGGTTGTTGCGCATGTATGACTTCTTGATCCACAGCTGATTGTGAGAGCTTCCTTTTGGCTAGGAGGAACTACCTGTAATGAAAAGCAAGACCACCAAAAAGAGTTAAACAATATGTGTAGTGAACTGCCTAGTGTGTGCTAGATCTAGGAAGTGTGATACTTCCTAGATGGCTGTCAGTCCACTGTTTAAAACAATTTAATGTGAGTAGTAAAATAAATCCTATTGTAATTTGAAATGATTTAGGTATCTCACTTGAAACACAATAAGAAAGATCTAATCTAATGCAGACTAGGTTAAAATAAGGTCGGAAGGTCAAATAACTAGTTCGGGTCTCTGCGCAGTCCGCGAGAGGTCTTAGGCTAATTAAAGATGAATAAGGGTGATGTGGAATTAGGTGGATATGCCAATGTTTCGGGTGGTAGGCCACTTGTTCGACATTAAAATTTTCCTTTGTAATTTCTATTTTATTATGTATGTATTAGGAATAGGATGTTGTTAAGTATGATTAGTAGTGGTGTCTAATAGAAGATAATGGTGCCATCAGTATGGTGCCGCCAATAAAGTAGAGTATGGTAACAGTCAAAGTACAATAGGAATGTTGTGGTAAAAAGTAAATATTTGTTGTAAGTGGTTCGGTAATGTTAAAATGTCAAAGTTAGGGGTAAGTAGAGAAGTAGGGTCTACATGATTAGGAATTAGAAATATTATATTTATAATAAGAAAAAGAGTGATTTCATAAATATTTTGTGTATTTTATTTGTAGAAAAGTCTAAAAAGGTGGAACCCATGTGAGATGATAAGGTTTATCTTATCTTAGAAGATAAGCCTACATGTAAAGGCAAGAGTTTAGGCATGGAATATGATTGGCAGGAAGAGATTTCCTATCCTATCTTAGAGATAGGGTGGATAAGTCTGAATTCCTATAAATAAAGAGGCCACCCCCTCATTTAGCGTGGAGGAAGTAGTGAGAGATATTGTATGAGTAAGTGTGTAAAGGAAGTAATCATTTAGAAGGTGTGTTAAAGAATACATTGTGAAGTTTCTCCCATAGTTATTGTTAAAAGGCAAAGTGAAGTTAGTAACACTTAAAGTACCTCATGGGTGAGATTGTAAATATTTCATGTTAATATTATAATTTACACCTATATTTTCAAATTTTCATCATTCCTTCGTATCATAGTCTATGGTATTCTTGTGTTATGTTTGTTGTTGTGTTTCTAGATTACATCCACCAAACTAAAGGCTATGCATTAGTAAATAATCATAGCATGAGGAGTTCTGGTGGAGAATTATCATAGTGCCGATTAGTGATGACATTTTGGTTATTTCTTTGTCGGACCATTCCTCGTTGGTGGATTTTCTAGAGAAATATTCCCACTTAGTCGAAATCATTTGGAGGGTAACCTTGTTTTTACCGCTCTTTGGGGTATAAGGCTAGCCAGAGATTGTAATATTTCAAATATTATAATTGAGGGTGATTCAGCTGAACATTATCAATCTCCTTAATAAAAAACAATCCCTAGTTGGTCAATCAGAGACTTCATTGCTGAAGCTATTGATATTTGCAAGATTTTGCAAATTTTGAAATCAAGCATACCTACCGGGAAGGCAATAGGGTGGCAGATGATTTGGAAAATTTTGGGGTTAATAATACTTTTCAAACTTGGCTAAGAGGTGACATTCTTCCCACTAAAGTTAATGAAGACATCATCAATGATTTACATGGCTTGGAACGTAATCACTAAAGGTTGTAGTGCTGATGCTAAGGAGTGGCTTTTTAAGTACAGTGTGATGACATCATCAAATATTTGCATGACTTGGAGCATCATCATTAATAGGCATAGGGTAGATGCTAAGGAGTGGTTAAATAATTACAAAGTAAAGTTTAATAATTACATCTATTCACATGATTGGGAGGGATTCAAAAATAGAGCTGAGGCTGATCCGCATAGTTTTCAATTTTTTACCATTGCGGGTAGAGACACAGGAAAAATGGGGGGACCGCCTTGCAAAACTGAGCCCACCCATAATCCAGCTTGGAAAGATGATACAATTCTTTGGAAATACCTTCAAAAAGGGGGTCTAGCAAACTTCATTGAAAAAATTCAAGGTTTTGATCAAGATCTCTCAATTAAATTTGCTCAGGGATGGAGGAATCGCGTGGTTAAGTACAACAACATCGAGGTTGAGATATCAGAGGAGATTATTTCCCAAGTCACCGGCTCAGTCTAGATGGCACCAAATTATTTAACAAGTGGGTGGACAGAGAGGTAGAAGCTAAGAAGTTTCTTGATGAGGGGGAAAATCTTGAATTTGTGACAGTGGCATCAAGCTTGCCTCTGTTCCCAAGCCGTTTGCTGAGATCACAAGGATGGTAGTAAGGTATGTTACTTTAGAGGGGTGATTTGTCACTATTCCCCAAAATCATTTGATCTTTCTTAATCACTTTCGTAGAGACATCATCATCAACTTCCCTCATTACTTGTTGAACTCTTTGGAGAAATCGGTTCTGGAAGTTCAAAATCACACTAGGGTAGTTCCCCTTCATCAAGGGTTAATACTTGCTTATTCACAGCCATTGTTCAGCCTATCCCTACTTGGATTCTACTCCTCCCTCTACCTTCATTCCTCCCCCCCCCTGCCTCCATTCCGCCCCTACCCGAAAGGAAGCTTGACACTGCTTCAACTAGCAAGAAAAGGAAGGAGATGAAAACAAAGGTCCCTGCTTCTCAGAGGGTTCTTAGAAGTCATAAAGACCTAGAGCTTTCCACAAATCATTGCACATTAGTAATCCGGTGGAGGATCCTAAGGATGAGGACTTGTTGGTCAGAGTGGGTAAGATGGAAAAGGAAATTCAAGAACTTAAGAGTGTTATTAGAGATATGGATAAAGCTAAGGGCAAAAGGAAACTGCAAAATGATGATGAGGAGGATATCACTGCTGAAATTTTCAAGAAGCTCCAATCTTTGGATGGCAAACTTGGAAATGTAAAAGGACATAACAACTGTATCCTCTCTACCCTTAAAAGTATCTACAATTTCATCGAACAACATGTTCATAGTATTTGCAGTCTCAGCGGTATTACCGAGGACATTTGGGGCTCCAAGGAGAAAAGAGATATTGCAATTGCTCAGGTGGATTTGAAAGACCCTTCCCAGGCCACTGCCATTACATTCTTTGTCTTGCTTCAAATGATCAAAGCCAAGATTGACCGGCTATCAAGTGATGTGGAGTTACATTCTTGTTTATTGTTTGCGCATTTTTGGTGTTGTCTTTTGGCTGAGATGTCCAGTGATGGTTATCTCTTGTTCATTTTTGTCTCTTTTACTTTTGATTCAGATCACTGTACATCTTGATCTTGTTTTATTATTATTTTGTATTATCTAGCTATTGAGCCCTCTGATGTTGGACATTTTGCTCTTTTTGGGCTATTTTTACCTCTTTTGTTATCTGGCTTTTGAGCCTTCTGTATACAGGGTATAGTCCCTTCAAAACTATTTACCCATAATAAAAAAATCTTTTTTTTACTATGCATAGTAGTTACCATGGTAAAGTCACTTTTTACCATAAATAGTATTTACCATAGTAACTTTACTTTTTACCATGAATAGTATTTACCACGAAGAACTTCACTTTTACCATGAATAGTGTTTACCACAAGAAAGTCATTTTTACCGATAAGTCAAGTTTTACCGTGGTCATTCCTATTTTACTGGTAGAAAGGTGTAAAGTCACTTTCTATTGTAGTGAGTCTAATTATTTGTGCACACAAGTCTTACTAATTGTACTTGTGAATTGGTATTTCACTGTGGTTACTTTTAAAAATGGGGAAGATTCCTATTTTTTTAGTCCAATCTAATGAAGATGCTTCCTCTTTCATTCAAGAGTTTAAACGATCTTGCATTTGTAATGGCCTCATAAGAAGGGAACAATGGACTAAATTTTTCCTACCTTTTTGGATGGTTCAACTCTTAGGTGGTTTGAAACACTAGGTGATAATGTGAAAAATTCATGGGATTTATTAACTAAAAGTTTTCTTGAAGAATTTGGTGAACAACAAAAATATGTAGATCTCATGATCGATATCACAAAGTTATCCCAAGGAGAGAAGGAGAAGATAAGGGATTATCATGCTTGTGTTCTAGAGCTAAGGAGGAAGCTCGATGCCCAGATCCGGAAGGAAGGATTAGTGGATGGGTTGATGAATGGCATGGATAATCTCCTCTATAAGCACTTCATTCTTGGGATGAAGCTAGAGATCAGACAACAAGTGAAGTATGACCACCTAGCTACCATTGAACAAGCAAAAGAGATTGCAAGAAGGCAAGAATAAAGCATGGAAGAGGAGCCCAAAGAAATTTCTACTAAAGTAGAGCCTACACCAACACCTTTGGTCCAGAATCCACAACCACTCTCGGTGAGCACAAATATTTTACCTAGTACATCTACTTGCGAGTATGAAGATCTGCTCAAGAAAATGGGTCAGTTAACTATTAATCTTATTCAAGGAAAGGAATTTAGTTCTCGGGAGGAGATAGAGGTCCAAAAAGAAATATAATCGAAGGAGTATGTTATGGTTGTCATAAAAGGGTCATTATAAGTATAATTGTCTAGATAGAGCTTCTACATTTAGTACAAGAGATAATGATAAAGGAAAATCACCTGTGAATTCTTTTGATGTAATAGATAGGAGCATAAATAATGAAGCGAGATGTGTTTGTAACAAAAAAAAAAAAAAAAAAGATAGCCAAGATGGAAATGATCCTAAGAAGATGAAAGGAGAAATTGGTAAGAAACATAGGAGAAGAAAGTTGGGTGTGTAAGATTTTCTAATTTCACGGGGACAAGGACCATACTCCATCTTAGAAGATTTCTCCAAAAGGCTTGCACAATATTACATATGGTCAACTTCGGCTATGTCTTCGAGAAGAGGCGGGAGCTGCGAAGTGGACTCAATGCTCGATAAAGTAAGGAGGTTGAGGTACCTATTTTGGAGGTAGAGGCGGATCCCTATGCTCCATAAGCTGAGGTATTATGTAATGGTATTTCAATTCATGATGTCTTAGTTGATGAAGGTGCTACAGTTAATGTAATGACTGAGTCTCTAATGAATATGTTGGGTTTAAAAATTGATCACCTCTCAACACTTATGTTAAGGTCATTAAATAAAGGAAAAACTAAACCAGAAGGTGTTGTTTCAAATGTGGAAATATCTATTATGGGTGTTGTATGTGTGGTAGACTTTCGGGGGATGAAAAATGGTACTGCTTGTTGTATACCCAATGTTGTTGGGAAGGCCATGGCTAAGGAGAGTTCATGCAAGAAACTATTGGAATGAAGGCTTCATGACACTTGGACATGACAGAGAGAGGGTGAAGATAAATGTGATCCCTCAGCATCATAAAGTAGAACCTGTGGATTCAAGTGATGAAAATGATGATTAGACATCCTCTGATTACTCTAGTACCAGGTGAAGTGGACACAAAAGATGAAGAAAGTGAGGTTGATGTTTCGGTCATGAATATCCTTCCAGTCCACCGACTCATGAACCCATAAGATTATATGAAGAAAAAAATTGTTGATCATCTCCAACAAATAAAGATTGGTGATGCTGTGATGGAGAGTGAGAAGGAATCCTACCTCCAGCTCTTTCGAAGGTACATACACCTATTCACTTTTTATTACAAGGAACTCCATCAAGTAAGTTGGGTAGAACATTCTATTGAGCTGGTAGATGGTGCTAAGCCCATAAAGCAATTGCCATATAGAATGAATCCTAATTTTTCCAAGACTGTAAAAGAAGAATTAGATAAGTTGCTTGATGCAGGATTCATATTTTCTGTGGAGAATTTAGAATGGGTTTCTCCCATTGTGATCTCAATAAAAAGAATGGGAAAATATGCATTTGTGTTGATTATAGGAAGCTCAACAAGGCAACAAAGAAGGATCATTACCCTCTTCCATTCTCGATTAGATCTTGGACGAAGCAACTAGCAGAGTGCTATAGTTTTGCTTTGATGGATATATCGGATACAACCAAGTTTGTATAGCGAGAAAGATCAGCTAAAGACCACGTTCACCACTTCTTGGGAACATTTTCTTATAGAGTTATGACTTTTGGGTTGTGTAATGCTCGACAACGTTCCAATGCTTGATGAATAGGGTGTTTGAACCCTACATTGGGAACTTCATCAGTATTTCGGATGATTTTTTCATCTTATGGGAGTAAGATGGACCACCTACACCAGATGGAGACAACATTTAAAAGGTTAGATGAAGCACAAGCCTCACTAAACCCTACAAAGTGTGTCTTTGGATGTTCTAAAGGTGTTTTGTTAGGGCATGTTGTATCTAGAGATGGTATTGGTACTTGATCCGATAAAGTTTCAAAAATCAAAGAGTTACCATTTCCTATGAATAGAAGTAAGTTGAGATCATTTTTAGGCCATGTGGGTTACTATAGAAGGTTCATCAAGAATTTCTCAAAGATTTCACAACCACTAACCCAGTTCTTGAAGAAGGATGTTACTTATGAACTAGGAAATAAGGCACATGAAGCTTTTGAACAACTGAAGGAATCTTTGGTGTATTCACTGTTTTAAATAATCTAGATTGGAGCAAGCCATTCATTGTGTATGCTTGATGCCTCGGATGCAGCACTAGGAAGTACTCGAGCCAAAAGATGAAAATGGAAATGATCATCTAGTTTACTTTGGGACCGACAAATGAGCGATCTTGAGGTAAATTATACTGTAACTAAAAAAGAGGCTCTAGCTATCATTTTTGTTGTAAAGAAGGTTAGAAATTACTTGCTAGGGTAGAAATTTATAGTTGTAATAGACCATCAGGCTCTAAAATATATTTTAAATAAGCCTAACCCATTAGGGAGGATAAAAAGATGGATAATTTTGCTACAAGAATTTAAATTTGATATTATAGATAGGCTAGGAAAGAATCATGTCAATGTAGATGAACTCTCTCGAGCCTATGATGGTTTAGGTTCATCTTATGATGATGATGATTTCCTAGATACAACATTGTTATCCCTTTACATAATCCCTAGTGAATACATAGATATTTTGAATTATCTGAATGAATTCAAGTTTCCTGATGGTGCCAATGCAAAGACTAAGAGGAAGATTACTCAAGCTAGTCATCCATATTCTATTCTGCATGGAGTATTATTTCGAATAGGACCTGATGGACAGTATAAGAGGGCAGTTGGACGTGATCAAGGGAAGGAGCTGATAGAATAATTCCACAATGGTACATGTGGAGGACACTTTTCTCTGACAACTTACAATAAGAAAGATCTTGGATGCAGGTTATCACTGGCCCACTCTTTTTAGAGATTGTTATAATTATTGTAAGACATGTGATATTTGTCAAACACATGGTAACCGTAAGACTTCATCAGCTCCATTATGCCCTATTCTTCCACTTGGTCCCTTTGAAAAGTGGGGAATAGATATTGTAGGTCCACTTCCAACTACCCCATGCCAAAATAAGTATATTGTAGTTGCCACAGATTATTTAACCAAGTGGGTTGAAGCTAGGCCATTGAAAACAACTTCCATGGATGAAGTGACAAGGTTCATATATGAACGCATTGTCACCAGATTTGGTTGCCCATTAGAAATTGTAACAGATCAAGGAAGCCACTTCATTAATGAGGTGGTAGAAGCCCTAGTCAACAAGTTTTCTATTAAGCACAGGAAGGAAACAACATACAAGCCAAGCACAAATGGACAGGTGGAACGAACAAATTTTGTGTTGTGTCAAATTCTAGCAAAAGATGTAGCCTTGCAGGTACATAAGTGGGATAAAAGGATTCATGCAACATTGTAGGCATATAGGGTAACATCAAAGTTAGCAACATGATACTCCCCATTTCAATTGGCTTATGGCATTGATTCGATTCTTCCTATTGAGTTTGATATTCCCACTGTGAGAGTTATGAAAAAGGAAAGGATGCATGAAAGCGATTCAAAAAAGAAAGGTTAGTGCATCTTCATTTGCTAGAGGAAATGAGGGAAATAGCAAAGGATACAAGCTATAAGAGGAAAATGAAGCGAAGAAGGAATATTTTGATCAAAAGATCCATTGGTCTCTATTTCATGTGAATGACTTGGTTCTAGTATATGATTCTAGATACAAAAAAAGAAGGTAGAAAAATTTCTTTCCAAATGGATGGGGGCCTACAATATAGCAATTGTGCATGAAAATGGTACATATCGATTGGAGGAATTGGATGGCACTCCCATTACAAAATGGGTCAACCATGACAAGTTAAATATTTTTCAAGCACCCGAGAATAGTCTACTCCAGAGGATAGAGTAGAAGTTAGGAAGGGGAAAATGTTGACATTAAAATTTTCCTCCATAATTTCTATTTTATTATGTCCGTATTAGGAATAGGATGTTGTTAAGTATGATTAGTAGTGGCATTTGATAGAAGATAACAGCACCGTCAGTACGGTGCTGCCAATAAAGTAGAGTATGGTAACAGTCAAATTACAATAGGAATGTTGTGGTAAAAAGTAAATATTTGTCGTAAGTGGTTTAGTAATGTTAAAATGTCAAAGTTGGGGTAAGTAGAGAAGTAGGGTCTACATGATTAGGAATTAGAAATTTATATTTGTAATAAGGACAAAGAGTGATGTCATAAATATTTTGTGTATTTTATTTGTGGAAAAGTCTAAAAAGGTGGAACCCATGTGAGATGATAAGGTTTATCTTATCTTAGAAGATAAGCCTACATGTAAAGGCAAGAGTTTAGGCATGGAATATGATTGGCCGGAAGATATTTCTATCAAATCTTAGAGATAGGGTGGATAAGCCTGAATTCCTATAAATAAAGAGGCCACCCCCTCATTTAGCATGGAGGAAGTAGTGAGAGATATTGTATGAGTAAGTGTGTAAAGGAAGCCATCATTTAGAAGGTGTGTTAAAGAATCCATCGTGAAGTTTCTCCCATAGTTATTGTTGGAAGGCAAGTGAAGTCAAGTAACACTTAAAATACCTCATGGGTGACATTGTAACAATTTCATGTTGATATAATTTACACCTATATTTTCATATTTGTCATCATTCCTTCATATCATAGTCTATGGTATTCTTGTGTTATGTTTGTTGTGTTTCAGTTACATCCACAAACTAAAGGATGTACATTAGTAAATAATCATAGCATGAGGAGTTCCCGGTGGAGAATTATCATAATGCCGGATTGGTGACGATAGAACTACATGTAATGAAAAGAAAGACCACCAAAAAGAGTTAACAATATGTGCGGTGAACTGCACTAGCATGTGCTAGATCCAAGAAGTGTGATACTTCCTGACGGCTATCATCGACCGTTTAAAACAATTTAATGAAAGTAGTAAAATAAATCCTATTGTAATTTGAAATTATTTAGGTATCTCACTTGAAACACAATAAGAAAGATCTAATCTAACAGGCTAGGTTAAAATAAGATCCGAAGGTCAAACAAGCGGTTACAGGTCTCTGCGGTCGGACGAAGTCTCGGGCGATCAAAGGTGAATAAGGGTGATGTGGAATTAGGTGGATAGGCCTCTATTCTCGCTGGTATGGGCATATATAGAGACCAATTCTAGTTAAGGGGACCAATGATGGTTGGGTGTAATCGGTGCGCCAGTGCGATTACGGTGGAATTCTAGGAATGCCGCAGAATGAGTTTTGAGTCTCCTTTGTGATTGCACAAAGGACTTTGGTTGGTCGAGAATGAGGTATTAGGTGGTTTGGGTGGGATTTGGAAAGGTTTTAATGGGGATATGGAGGGGTGAGTATGAATGGAGGTCAATGGGTGGCTAAGGAAACAAAGGATGACAATATAATGATGAAACCAATGAACCAAAGGAGTACAACATTCTACTTACTTGGAACCTAGTTCTAGATGCTTGTGAGTGAGGAATGAAGGTGTTGGTAAGAGGTTGAAGGCTGTAGAGGATCACCAATCATAGGAAATCTTTTGCATGGGCTGCATGTGCATTCCTTTTTCTTAGTTGGAGCAAATCCTTCCGGGTTGAATCTTTGGATGATTACTAGATGCTGTGTAAGAGGAAATTCTTGATCTCCTTCCTTGCATGTGTGTTCTCACTAAAATTCATTCTCAAAAGATGTGATATCTCTTAGGAATGTTCCCAATGTTTTCCAACCTCCAAAATAAGGTTGTTTTGGGGATTAAAAGGTGACCGATGGCGGTTTTGGCTTAACCAGCGATGGTTAGGGGTAACCGGCATCGGTCAAGGTGGGATTTCCTAGGTTTACTAAACTAGGAAGATCCCCTTGATTTTCTAGGATCTCGTGTTGTTAACCCATGGATTGGACTGGAAGTGTTTTGTAAGTATGCGGGAATGTGGTTAGAGGGAATGTAGGCATTGATTTTTAGGGTTTGGTAAGACTTAGTTAGTGACAACTTACTAAGAATAGGTCTTAGGGTGAGTTGGCTTGATGAGGTGTCTAGGTGAGGTGCATGTGTGGATATTATCTAAATTAAGATATTTATATAATAAATATGGTGAGGATAATGGATTAATTTAATTAGATTAATTAAATTAATATTAGTGTAGTGAAGGGGGCCATGGTTAGGTTAATGTGATGACGGGTGTTTATTTTTCGAGGGACCAAAGGGGAGTGTGACCTAATTTTAGTGTCCACAGGGACATAAAAAACCATGGGTTGGTCAAGGAAAACCTTATGCTTGATCACAACCTAGGTGGAACCCTAGTAATTAGGCTCAAGGAAGAACATATCCAAATCGAGAATCAATAGGCCATCATGGGATCCCCTACACAAAATTCACAAACTGAGAATGTAGTCCAAACGTAAATACCAAAGATAGTCGATAGAAAATCCAAGAAACAAACAAATAACTCCTATTTATGGAACAGAACCAGAAAAATCAGTTGATTTACATGCCATGGATTGTAAGGATATTCTAACTAGATCGAGAAAATAATTAATAATCCACCCCTTATAATCACCGAAATGACAAGAAGAAACTGAAATTCCTAGTACTTTTTTTTTCCAAAAGAGGATATAGAAAGAAAAGAAAAGGAGCTAGATAATAACACTACAAAGACTCCATTTCAAGAGAGATTTAAAGAAGCTATAGAAATCAAGGAGTCAAATTGAGTACAAAATTATGGAAATTGAATATTGAAATACCATTATTCTGAAAGCAATTAAAGACATTCTAGAATTTAACAAATTAATCAAAATGTTATGTCTGAAAAATCCTAGAAGGAAGAAATAGTACCCCAAGACTATCAAAGTAGATGGGAAACTTGCTGATTTATTAGTAGGAAAACTTTTACTTCCCAAATACGGAGATCCTGGAAGTCCTGTTATTTTTGTCTCTATAGGAAATAAGGATATACATAATGTTTTGGTAGATTTGGGAGTGGCTATCAATGTAATGACAATGGATACTCTGAAAACATTACCATTAATGGGTATATAACCTACTAATACCATATTGCGAGATGGCGAATAATAGTCTGTAGAAAAATAGGAAGGAATTATTGAAGATGCGGTGGTTATGGTGGAGTCATGGGAATATCCATTGACTTGCTTATACTTTGCAGCCAAAAAAAGGTTAAACATTGGGTTATCCCATTATTTTGGGTAGACCATGGTTAGCTCTGATTACTTATTTAATTGATTGCGGGTTAGGTGATATGACAATCTCAAATGGTAAGAAGTCTAAACAAATTCCCTTATATCCTACTACATGACCTTTTACCGACAATCATGAACAATGTGGATTGATTGCCTTGAAACTAATAAGAAAAATTTGTCTTATTTGGCTATGATCACATTACAGGATCATGTAAGAGAATTAGAAGAGATGATGAATCCACCATTGGATGAGCACCAGCTATCCTCAAAGTAATCAAAAATAGTTCCAAAACCTGCAACTATAGTTATAAACCTACAACTATAGTTTTGGAACCACCATATTTAATTCGGAACCACGACAACAATAGTTCTCTTTGATTGGAAATAATTTATCTTTGGAGGAATGAGATTTCTCATGGGGAGAGGATGAATCAGTAGCTTTAGTTTCAAATACATCGAGAGTGGTGAATAATTTATGGAAAGTAGTAGTGATGAAGATTTTGGCCTACAAAGAGATAAGTATCATAATTCTCATTATTGTTCTTTTCCAAAGATTCATCTCAAGGAACTTTTGGAGATGTTGCTACATAACATATGTTATTACCACATGCATGTCCATTAAATACTTTAGTGAAACCCTTCCAACAAATCAGTTCATCACATATTGGAGCCAAGCATGTTGAAATTCAACAGGGTAGAACTTTGAACATTAACAATTGGTTGAAGGATGATGAAGGTAAATTGTTTGTTGTTCTAAAAAATCATAGTAAAGATTTTTCTTGGGATTACAAAGACATGAAGGAATTCACCCAAGTATCTTCACTCATCACATCTATCTTGAGAATGTTAAATCAGTCGGGTAGCCTCAAAGAAGGATTAACCCAACCTTAAGGGATATAGTCAAACAAGAAATTAAAAACTATTATAAGTAGGTTTTATCTACCTTATATTAGATAGTCGGTGGTATCTCCTCTTGTAATTATTCTAAAAATAACGGAAAATGGAGAATATGTGTTGACTATAGGAACTAAACAAAGCCACAATGAGAGATTATTTTCCCTTACCATTCATAGATCAAGTCCTAGATAACCTTTTAGGTAAACAATACTTTTCTTTCTTGGATGGCTTTAGTGGATACAATTAGATCAGAGTTGTTGTTGAATATTAAGATAAAACTACATTTACATGTCCATGGGGAACCTTTTCCTATAGGGTGTTACCATTTGGTTTATGCAATGCTCCTGTAACTTTCCAGAGAGTTATACTTGCAATATTTGTTGATCTAACAAATGATTGTGTTGAGGTATATATGGATGACTTCACTGTACATGGAGATACATTTTAAGATGCTTTGAAAAATATGGACAAAGTGTTAAAAAGATGTGAACAACACAACATGTCTCTTAGTGATGAAAAGTGGTTGATGACGGTGGATGAGGGGATTGTATTAGGAAACCATATTTCAAAAAGACAAATTCGGTGGATTAAAAAAATTAGGATCATTTCAGATTTACCTATTCCTCGAGACCCCCACAAATATCAAATCATTTCTAGGACATCTTTGGGTACCATAGGCGCTTTATAAAATATTTCAAGTAAAATTCTTGTCCCCATGTTTAATTTTTTAACCAAGGACTGCAAATTTATTTGGGATGAAAAGTGTCGGCATGATTTTGAAGAAATTAAAAAAATTAATCAGTGCCCCAATATTGAGAGGACCTAATTAGGAAAATCCATTTCATATCCAAATAGATGCCTCAAATTATTCCATTAGTGCGGTTTTGGGATAGAAAGATAAAGAAGGAAAAATGTATGCCATTTATTATCTTAGCAAGAATCTTCCTCCCACTTGAAAATAATTATACAACCACTTTGAAAAGAATTTCTTGTTGTGATATATGCAATCAATAAATTCGGACATTACATTACAGTGTACAAGATATTTGTACACACGATCATTCAATAATTAAGTACTTAATGAAAAAACTAGTGGTTGGAGGAAGAATAATTAGATGGTTATTACTTTTGCAAGAATTTGATGTTACCATTTTGGAAAATGAAAGTAAATCTATTGTGCTATCTAATTTTTGTCAAGACTAACCACTACGAGGAGAAAGATCCAGTCAAGGATAAGTTTCTAGATGAACAATCGTTTGCAATATCAACAAGTACACCATGGTTTGCTAATATGGAAACTTATCTTGCAATAGGAAGTTCCCTCCTTCTTTCTTTAAGAAACAAATAAAGAAGTTAATAAAAATCGAGTGCACAATTCAAATGGTTAAATGGAATGCTATTTAAATGTGGTCCTAATTTTATCTTGCATAAGTGTGTAAGAGAGGATGAAATCTTTGACATCCTCATAGCATGTCATGATGAACCAAGTGGAGGAAACTATTCGGTGAAAATAATATATCATAATATACTTGCACTGGTTATTATTGGCCATCTCTGTACAAGGATTTGGAGAGATATATCAAGCGATGTGATCCTTGTCAAAGGATGGGATAGCCAACTTTCACCAATGAAATGCCTCTTGAACCTCAAATTGTGGTTTAACCATTTGAAAGATGGGGATTGGATTTTTTGGTCCCTTTATTCCTCCTTCACAAGGGAAGGAATATATTCTTGTGTGTCTTGACTATGTGACAAAATGGGAAGAAGTGCGAGGAATTAACAAATGCCATTTGAAGAAGTAGTTGCTGATTTCCTTTGGAACAAAATTATGGTAAAGTTTGGAGCACCGAGGAGCATAGTTTCGATCGGTGACCAAAATTCATGTCTAATATGATTCAAGCTTTCATAATTTATTACCAAATAAATCATAGGAAGTCATCTCCTTATCACCCATAGTCAAATGGACAAGCTGAAGTAACAAACAAAGAATTGGAGAACATCCTTACTAAAACAATTGAAACAGGGATAAAAGATTGGGTAAAGAGACTACTTAAAGTTATGCAGGTTTATAATACAACTTGGAAAACTACAACAAGGGTTTCACCATATGAGTTAGTCTATGGAAAAAATCCCTTGTTTCCTATAGATTTTGAACTTGGACATTAAGGACATCGGTTAAGGTGGGAATTGAGTTAGATGCAATTCAAAAAGAAAGAATCCTTCAACTCAATGAGTTGGATGAATCAGGATGGAAGCACTTAAGAAAACAAAGATAATTCAAGAGTAAAGGAAGCAATGGCATGAAACACATATCAAGAGAAGGCAATTCAAATTAGGAGACTGGGCATTGCCGTTCGATTCTAAGTACCAACAATTTAAGGGAAAATTGAGAACTAGATGGTTGGGACCCTATCGATTGACCGATATTTGACAATGGTTCTATTCGATTACTTCCTATTGATGGCGGTAGCATAACACTCTTGGTCAATGGACATAGGATGAAACTCTATAGGAAGCCTCCCACTAAGGATGAATTCTTGAGGAAGATTGAAGCGGACAAACAATTTGATCATATGTAAGAAGTCCCTAAGACATTGAAAAGATCCCCTAGAAAGTACAAAAATAACTACGAGTCAACTACTAGATCGATAAGATTACTCTTGTTGCATATATATTTAGACACACCCATAGTTTGATATGACATCAACAAGAAGTTGATTAAATGAAGGGAATAATGACACCCATCATTTTTGGCACCATTTCCGGGGACACATTAGTTGGAATTTTTAATTAAGTGTTAGCAAGAGTAATAATCATACATCTAGTAGTTGAAGGATCTTCCCTACTATATCATCAAATACATGAGTAGACCAAGAGACTCATAGGGTAGAATCCTCCCAAAAACATCTTCACAAGAAGTCATAACATCCTCTAGTCAAAGTAAGGAAATTCATCAAGAATTAGAGGCACCATCATCCCTGTCATATAAGAAACAAAATTGCCACCTTTGGAATTCTTAGATCATCCACTTGAAGGAAGTGGAACTTTTAGTAAAAGGATTATTACTCAAGATCCATTTAGGGTGATTTTGATTCTCAATTGAGTAGTCAACCTCTTAGTCCCGATTTTCACCTTCCCCAGGCATATCGGTTATCACATTGATTGGGAGGAAAATTTAGAAAATATTTTAAAAATGGCATGAGAAGCTAAAAGAGTACCATATATGGCATTTACTTATCCAATATAATTGGGAGATGATGATACATCAATGAAAAATGTCTCACCTACACATTTACCCACATTTAGAGGGATGTCATCTGAAGACCTTGACTAATTTCTGTTTGAGTTCAAGGTACTATGTCAGACCTATGACTATAAACTAGATAATCAAAAACTCAAGTTATTTCCATCTACTCTAAAGGATGCAACAATGAGGTGGTTCATGGGATTACCATCCAAATCTATTAGCACTTGGGCACAAATGGAGACTACCTTCCTAGACAATTATCGGGATTATTGTAGAGGGAGAAATAGGAAGGAAGAATTATTCAAAATCAAGCGGGGAAGATGAAAATATAGAAGATGATTTAGATAGATTCCTCTTTGTGAGCAAAAGATGTGGATTTGTAATTCAAGAGGAGTTAAGTAAAACCACTTTGTTATTAAAGGTTTGGATGAATAATCTAGGGAAGCTCTTAACTTGATAGGAGGTGGAGACATTGATCGATTAAGAATGAATGAAATTAAGGAGATTTATAGAAGCTATTCTAGAACGCAGAGATGTGGACCTAGAAAAAGAAAATTAGTGAAAAGTATGAATCCATATATGAACAAACTAATGGATGAGTTAGAAAACTTTAAGATAGACATTTTAGTGCAATTAACCTCTACTATGGATGGATTACAAGCTAAAGAAAATTCCAAAAGCTGAACCATTGGCTATATATTGTCCTAGATGTAGGAAGAATCATACACTAAGAGATTGTCCTTTGGATAAAAAAGAAATGTGTCTTATCTATGAATCTAAAGAACATGATAATGATGTTTGTTCTTTACTTCCAGTCATTAAGAATTAGCTTTAAAAAACCAATGCCTCATCTACAAAAGAATAATTGAATTTTGTTTAGAGATAACCTAACCAAGAGAAGTTTATGCCAAGATCGGTTCATAATCCTGAGCGATGCCATGGGATACTCGGTCGAGTACCAAAAAATTGGGGACAAACACCTTGGGTACCTCAACCAACTTGGAACCCTTAAGATTGGGCAAATCAAGCTTGATATGCTCGGGGACATCAACCATGGGCTGGTCAAGGAAATCCTTATGCTTGGTCACAACCTAGGTGGAACCCTAGTAATTATGCCCAAGGAAGAACATATCCAAATTAGAATCAACGAGCCATCATGGGATCCCTTGCACAAAATTCACAAACCGAGAATATAGTCTAAACACAAATACTAGAATAGCTAGTAGAAAATCTAGGAAACAAACAAACAACTCCGATTTATGGAACAGAACCGAAAAAATAAGTTGATTTACATCTTTATAGATTGTAAGGATATTCTAACTAGATCGATAAAATCATTCATAGTCCACCCCTTATAATCATTGAAATGATGGAAGAAAAAGAAATTCCTAATAGTACTTGTTGTTCCAAAAGGATATAGAAAGAAAAGAAAAGGAGCTAGATAGCAACACTATCGAGACTCCATTTCCAGAGAGATTTAAAGAAGCTATAGAAATCAAGGAGTCTAAATTGAGTACGGGAATTAAGGAAATTGAATATTAAAATACCACATTACAAGTAATTAAAGATATTCTAGAATTTAACAAATTAATCAAATGTTATGTCTGAAAAATCATGGAAGGAAGAAATAGTACCCCAAGACTATCAAAGTAGATGGGAAACTTGCTAATTTAATATCAAGAAAACTTTTACTTCTGAATACGGAGATCCTGGAAGTCCTCTTATTTTTGTCTCTATAGGAAATAAGGATATACATAATGTTTTGGTAGATTTGGGAGTGGCTATCAATGTAATGATAGTGGATACTCTGAAAACATTACCATTAACGGGTATACAACCTACTAATACCATATTGCGGATAGCGAGACCGGTTTGTAGAAAAACATGAAGGAATTATTGAATACGTGGTGGTTATGGTGGAGTCATGGGAATATCCAGTTGATTTACTTATACTACAACCAAAAGGTAAAACATTGGGTTATCCCATTATTTTGGGTAGACCATGGTTAGCTATAGTTACTTATTTAATTGATTGCGAGTCAGTGATATGAATATATCGAATGGTAAGAACTCTAAGAAAATTTTCTTATATCCCCTCTTGGATGACCTTTTACTAACAATAATGAACAATTGTGGGTTGATTGTCTTGAAACTAATAAGAAAAATTCATCTTCTTTATCTATGATCACATTGTAGGATCATGTAAGAGAAGTAAAAGAGATGATTAATCTAGTATTGGATGAACACAAACTGTCCTTGAAGAAATCAAAAATAGTTCAAGAACCTACAAACTTAGTTCGGAACCTGTAACTATAGTTCCGAACTGCAGCTATAGTTCCGAGAACCACCACATTTTGTTCCCGAACCACAACAACATAAGTTATCTTTGATTGGAAATAATTTTCCTCCGGAGGAATGAGATTTCTCATTGGGAGAGGATGAATCAGTAGCTTCAGTTTCAAATACATCAGGGAGTGGTGAAGAATTTTTGGAAAGTAGTAGTGACGAAGAGTTTGGCCTGCAAAGAGATAAGTATCATAATTCTCATTACTGTCCTTTTTCTAGTATTCTGTCTCAAGGAAATTTTGGAGATGTTGCTACATACCATATGTTGTTACCACATGCATTTCCATTAAATAATTTAATGAAACCTTTCCAAAAATAAGTTCATCACATATTGGAACCAAGCATGTTGAAATTCAACCTGGGTAAAAATTTGAACATTAATAGCTGGTTGAAGGATGATGAAGAAGCTAAATTGTTTGATGTTCTAAAAAATCATACTAAAGATTTTGCTTGGGATTATAAAGACATGAAGGGAATTCACCCAAGTATCTGCACTCATCACATCTATACTAAAAACATTCAACTAATTAGGCAACCTCAAAGAAATATTAACCCAACCTTAAGGGATATAGTCAAACAAGAAATTGAAAAACTATTACAAGTAGGTTGTATCTACCCTATCTCGGATAGTTAGTGGGTATCTCCTCTTGTAATTGTTCTTAAAAAATGAAAAATGGAGAATATGTGTTGACTATAGGGAACCGAACAAAGCCACAATGAGAGAATATTTCCCCTTACCATTCATAGATCAAGTCCTAGATAACCTTTCGGAGTAAACAATACTTTTCTTTCTTGGATTGCTTTAGTGGATACAATTAGATCGAGTTGATCTTTGAATATTAAGAAAAACTACATTTACATGTCCATGGGGAACCTTTTCCTATAGGGTGTTACCATTTGGTTTATGCGATTCTCATATGACTTTGCAGAGAGCTATACTTGTAATCTTTTCTGATCTAACAAATGATTATGTTGAGGTATATATGGATGACTTCATTATAACACAAAGATACATTTGAAGATGCTTTGGGAAATCTGGATAGAGTGTTAACAAGATGTGAACAACACAACTGTCTCTTAGTGATGAAAAATGTTTGATGTTGGTGGATGAGGGGATTGTATTAGGAAACCATATTTCAAAAAGAGGAATTCAGGTGGATGAAAAAAATTAGGATCATTTCAAATTTACCTATTCCTCGGACCCCCACGGATATCAAATCATTTCTAGGACATGGTGGGTACTATAGGCACTATATAAAATATTTCATAAAATTGCTGCCCCAATGTTTAATTTTCTAACTAAGGACTATGAATTTTTTTGGGATGAAAAGTGTCATCATGATTTTGAATAAATTAAAGAAAAAATAATCAGTTCCCCAATATTGAGAGGACTGATTGGGAAAATCCATTCCATATCCAAAAAGATGTCTCAAATTATTCGATTGGTGCGCTTTTGGGACGAAAGATGAAGAAGGAAAAATGTATGCCATTTATTATCTTAGCAAGAATCTTACTCCCACTAAAAATAATTATACCACCAATGAAAAAGAATTTTTGCTATGATTTATGCAATCAATAAATTCGGACATTACATAATAGGGTACAAGATATTTGTACACACGATCATTCAACAATTAAGTATTTAATGAAAAAACCAGTGGTTAGAGGAAGAATAATTAGATGTTTATTACTTTGGAAAGAATTTGATATTACCATTATGGACAATCCAGGTGAATCTAATGTGGTAGCTGATTTTTGTCAAGACTAACCACTATAGGGGAGTAAGATCCAGTCATGAATAACATTCTAAATGAACAAATGTTTGCAATCTTAGCAAGTACACCATGGTTTGATGATATGGAAAATTATCTTGCAACAGGGAAGTTCCCTCCTTCTTTCACTAAGAAACAAATAAAGAATTTAATGAAAACCAATGCACAATTCCAATGGTTAAATGTAATGCTATTTAAATGTGGTCTGAGTTTTCTTGCACAGTGTGTAAGAGAGGATGAAATCTTTGACATCCTTAGAGCATGTCATGATGAACCAAGTGGAGGAAACTATTTAGTGAAAATAATAGATCATAAGATACTTGCACTGGTTATTATTGGCAATCTCTGTACAAGGATGTGAAGAGATATATCAAGCGGTGTGATCCTTGTCAAAGGATGGGACAACCAACTTTCACTAATGAAATTCCTTTTCAACCTCAAGTTTTGGTTGAACCATTTGAAAGATGGGGATTGGATTTTATTGGTCCTTTAATCCTCCTTCACAAGGAAGGAATATATTCTTATGTGTACCGACTATGTGACACAATGGGTAGAAGTGCTTTGCATTAAAAATGCCACTTTGAAGAAGCATTGCTTATTTCCTTTGCAACAAAATTATGGTAAATTTTGGAGCACCGAGGAACATAATTTCAGATCGGGGACCACAATTCATGTCTAATATGATCCAAGCTTTCATAATGTATTACCAAATAAATCATAGGAAGTCATCTCCTTATCACCCATAGTCAAATGGAAAAGCTAAAGTAATAAATAGAGAATTAGAGAACATTCTTACCAAAAAAGTTGAAGCGGGAGAAAAGATTGGGTAAAGAGACTACTTGAAGGCATGGGGTTATAATACAACTTGGAAAACTACAACGGGTTTTTCACCATATGAGTTAGTCTCTAGGAAAAATCTCTTTTTCCTATAAAGTTTGAACTTCAGACATTAGGACAACGGTTAAGGTGGGAATTAAGTTGGATGTAACTCAAAAAGAAAGAATCTTTCAACTCAATGAGTTGGATGAATTAAGGATGGAAGTACTTCAGCAAATAGAGATAATTCAAGAGCAAAGAAGCAATGGCATGACACACACATATAAAGAGAAGGCAATTCAAATTAGGATACTAGGAATTGTTGTTTGATTCTAAGTAACCAGCAATTTAAGGGAAAATTGAGAACCGGATGGTTGGGACCCTATCAGTTGAGCGGTATTTGACAATGGTTCTATTTAGTTACTTCCATTGATGGCTGCATCGAGAACACTCTTGGTCAATGGACATAGACTAAAAATCTATAGGAAGCCTCCTAGTAAGGATGAATTCTTGAGGAATATTGAAGCAGACAAAGAATTTGATCATATGGAAGAACCCAATTCTTCCAAAATGATCAAATAACCAAATGATAGATCCAAAATAAAGGGAAGAAAATGAAAACCAGTAAATGGTGTTTTCTTCTCCAAAAAAAAATTAAAAAAATTCTCTCAAAGGTCAATTGAAAACTAGCAATGGCGGTTGACCTCTTCTTTTGGCTAATTCAAATAAAAGGGAATTCTTTTGAATTCCAGCTATCTTATCTAACCATGTTTTGTTCCACTTGTAGGAATGACGAGTCATCATAACAAAAGGATTACATCATCAAGGACGGTAATTATATCTTTTAACTTATTTAGGGTTAAATTAAATGTTTGCATGTGTGATTTGACTTAATTTAAAAGTTGGTATGATGAGTCATCTATTTATACATTATGATTACAAGTGTGTAATCATGAAGATGAATGGATGGAATAAGTAGTGGCATGGTTAACATTAGTAATCATTAATTGCAAAATCAAGTGAAATAAGTTGTAGAGAGATTTTGAGGGAGAAGTAGCAAATTAAGCTTGTGTTCCACAGCAAAGAAGAGAGGTTACAGTAACTAAGAATAGAGGTTCCATATCTAAGAATGGGGTTTCACACCAAAATTGTCATTCTGCAGCTAAGCAAGAAGGCCTGCAACCAATTTGCAAAAATCAAAGGAAACGGAACTCGAGCTGATATGGGGATTAAAAAGAAATCAGTAGAGGATGATTCTCAGCTACTCGCGAACGAAGAAGTGGCATCTATCTTTGAGCATGCAGGATGGCTAGAGTTCCTGAAGAAGTTTTCAAAGTATAATAAAAACTATTGAGATAATTCCTCATAAACCTAGAGCAATCTAGGACAAAGGTGAGAAATATATTTATTCCTTTTTCTATAAATACAGTAAGTAATGTGTCTGGAGTGCCAATTGTGCATGTCCCACATCTTGCCAAAGGGACTTTGAAAGAATTGGTTGAAATCTTACTACAAGAAGGAGAAATTGAACCCCAAGTACATCTACAATACAAAGAAAATCATAAAAGGAGTAAGAAGGGATAGTTTTCCTAAACCCTTTGATGGGCTAGCATTTAATATAGTTAAATATTTAACTTTGTGATGGTAGATTTGGGTCCGTAGGAAAAGAAGTCTTAAAAATGCTCATATATCTTAAATATGGAGCCACAAAACTAGAGTACATAATAAACCTTCCAGGGTTTCTTTTTTATTCTATCCAAACCATGACCCAAAGATTCTTAGGGTGTTGGGATAATAAGGCATCATGGGCTAATTCATTTAGTATGCCAACACCATTTTCTATCAAAGAAAAATGGAGAAGAAATTTGGGAAAAGTTTCTTGGCAAGTTCAAGAAAAACCCTAATATTATCAGAAGGACAATACCAACTCCATTTTCTCCTTCAACTAATTTGGAAATTGATGCCCCTACAAAAGAACAAAAGGAAGTGGAAAGAGAGAATATACCAAAAAGAAGAAGGTCTATGAGAAAGATCAAAACAATAGAGCCTTCTGTGCCTTTGAAGGAAATTCCTTCTTCTGTAGCAGCTTCAGGGGAGCTAATATCTATCTCTGATGGTGATAGCTCACCCATGCAAGAGAAAGAAAGAATAGTAAGAAGAAGCTCTAGAAGGAAATCCACTCTTTAGGACATGTTGAAATTCCCAAAAGAATAAAAATTAATAAGAGGTCAAGGGAAACCCTAGAGGAATGGAGTGAGCGAGAAATGACGGAAAAGGAAGGCGATGATATTTTGGGCGGTATGGCCATGACTCCTCTGAGCCAAGCCAAGCCAAGATGGAAAGAGGAGATGAGAGACTTGAAGAGCGGGATTTTCAAGAATTGGCTGAACCGTTAGTATTACCACATGAAGAAGAAGAGTTGGCATCCTGGAGAAGAAAAGGAAAATTTCCTTTGATAGAGGAAGAATGCCCAACTCCTCAAGTAATTTCAGAGGAAGAAGATAGACATCAAGTTAAACAGGATCTATTCTTGTCTAGAGCGAGCTCATTATCGAGAGAAAGGATGAGGAATTGGAATTTCTCAAACTCAAATTATAACAAAGGGAAATGCTCCAGAGAGAGAGTAACAACTCTACTTACAGCCAGACTAAGGAATTATCAGTAATCAAGAAACAATTGATAGAAAAAGAGGAAGAATGTCAGACTTCCAAAAATAGAATGTTGTGTCCACAGTCTCTACATAGATTGAGTTAACCTATATGCCACTCAAACAGCTATGGAATGACACTTGAAAGAACTCGAGAGAATCCAAAACATCAAATGAAGAATTGAAGACCAAGATGGAAGAAGAAAAGAAGGCAAGAAAATAATGGGAAGAAAAGTTTTATAAGGAGGAAGGAAATAAATATAAATGTCTTGCAAAAATTCATATGGTCTATATTATGAGTGAAAAATTGCTTGCCTGCAGGAGGCCCTCTCTTGCATATAGTGTGTTTTTAGAAGAGCAGTTCATTCATTGGTAGCTATCAAGGATTGCATGTGGAATTCCACATGAACTAAAAGATGAATCTGAATTCATGGCAGCTTACTCTCTATCTAGTCCTGAGTAGAAAAATCTTCTATGTGAATTTTATCTTTGTAATTTTATGCTAGAGAAAAACACAGGATTTATGATCAATTGTATGTGGGGAAAGCCAGCTCAATGCATTTTTCTTTGTTCTACAAAACCAAATTGCATGGAAGGAAATGGAATCTGAGTTTTTATTGAAAGCTAGCTCAACTAGTCTCTGTATGAGAGCTCACTATGGTAAACCTTCTACCTTCCTCATACATTTTATAACTCATGCCTTTGATGAGAGGTTCAAGACACATTATCTTTCCATTCTACAAAAGAGTATTGATGCCTTCACCTCCTATGAGGAGGAAACGTTTGAAGATATTTATGAAGGATGCTCAAAGAGGAGGGAAATACTTATTGTTTCCTTGAGAAGAAGGGAAATAATATCCCCTACAAATATGATCTAAAGTTTAGAAAGGGCAAAAGCATTATGCACAATAATTCCCTAGATCAATGAAACATACGGGAAAATATGGATGGGAATGCGAACAAGGCCCCCTCTACTTCACCCCATGTCTCCTTGGCAAAATAGAGAACCTCAAGATCCTACTGAATTTGAAGAGTGGGAGAGGAAAATAGAAGCAGGAGCTAGGTACAATACATCTAAGTTTAAGCATTGGAAAATCTAGTTTCAGCCATTTGATCTGAGAAATCAAATGGAATGTAGAACATATAACCCCACTTTTGAAGAATGAAGTTTGTAAAGGGACTTACAAACAAGTAAGTTTGGGGGAAATGATGAGGCCAGAATATGCCCGATTAATGTATAATATATGATCTCATCTTACTCTCCTTTTTATTAAGTTTGATTGCATTTTGTGACTTTTATTTGATCTGATATGAGTTAGGATGTAATTGTCTATCTTTTGATTGATTGTGATTCTAATGTTTAAAAGCTCAAAATTCTGATGAAGTGTGTGTTTGAAATTCAGTTTTGTAATAAAGCAGGTCTAATTAGTCAAGGAAATGAAGCATGTAGCATTCAGTATGTTTTTAGTAGCATCTATTCCAACATAGCTTAGTTCTAAAACTTCCAAGCTAGTTCTAGAACTCCATCACATAGTCATCATCTAGTTAGGAACTCTAGTATTTAGTTTTAGATTTTTCAGACTTAGTTCTAAAACTCTTGGGTATAGCTCGGAACTCTCATGGTTTTGATCCTTAATGATTTCCTATGGTTCTAGAACTTCTCTGAAGTTCCAGAACCGATGGAATTTTATCTATCCTAACCACATCCGAGAGATTTTACATAAACAACAGCTTTCAATCGGAAAGGATGAGAAGATTTTTGAATGGAGATCTAGAGATAGTTATCATACAACCTATGCGATCAGCCATAATCGACTCACAATCTATTCTCGGGCATGATTTTATTTCATCAGAATTGTAGAGACAACTATGATTGTAAATGTATATAAAATCATACCTATAGTAGATAGAAATAACAATAGAATATGATATGAAATAGAGATAGAACAAAGAAGAGAAATATAGACTAAGTACACAGATCCAATACATTTTGTAATACTGAATGTTTTATCAATAAAATAGCCATTCTTGTTTGAGAGAATTCTAAGTTGTTAAATCCTGATTCGAGGAGGAGCAAGGGCCCACTCCCCCAAGGACCAGGATATTCATTTATTTGGTATTTATATTTCTTAAGCAAATAGTTTAGATCTGTTAATTCTGTATCACTTTTAATTCTTCTAGTTAAACTTTGTTGTATACTTGTTCCTACAGGTATCTAGATAGATTCTTATATTTCTTGCAATCATTTTCAAGAATTCTAAATTGTGTGTGTTTATTTCCAAAAGCAAGTGTGTTTACTTTCAAAAGAAAGTGTGTTTATTTCCATTTTGCAAAGTGTGTTTCCTTTCAACAAAGCTTTCAGTGTGTTTACTTTTAGAAAAGTTTTCATAGTATGATTTAAATAAGGTTTTACCAAGAAGTCCTTAAGACATTGAAAAGATCCCCCAAAAAATACAAAAATAACTACAGTCAACTACTAGATCGATAAGATTACTCTTGTTGCATATAGCTTTAGACACACCCCTAGTTTGATATGACATCAACAAGAAGTTGATTAAATGAAGGGAATACGAAACCCATCACCTACCTCATGTTGCTTATGCAATTTTTCCTCCTTTGTATGTGGGATCTGAAAGTAGCCTTTTCTTGACACCAACCATAATTCTTCATCTTTTCTTTCATGCACCTCTTTCAACAAGGCCATTCAACCAGGGCTTTCCAACACAATCTTCTTGGCACTTTACCCATGCTCTCCTTCACATCACCGCACCACCGCACACTAAAATGATGTGGGATCCTCTATGCACTCAAAAATCCTCAAAAAGTAATAAGGTTACCAGCACCCAAGGTGCAAAAAAATAACAACACAAAAGGGAAACAAAAGAAAGGAAATGCATAAAGGAAATTCTAAACTAACTAGTAAAACTACCTTATTTACAAACACCAAGAAACCTTATTTATAGTAGGGCTTCAATCTACTCCAATTGAAGTGTCCAGGAAATTTTGTTCCATCTAGCGCTTGTAACTTGCATGCACCCGAATCAAAGATATACGAGATTTTATAGGGACCTAACCAATGGAGCTTTAACTTCCTGGGTGGCATAGAAACTTAGAATCATACAGTAAGACCATTTACCCAACCTCAAACTTCTTGTTCCTAATGTGGCAATCATACCATGCTTTTTGCTTTGCCTTTTCTATTGTTTGGCTCCACTCGCGAGTGATTATCTTTCATCCAGACTTCATTAATTCATAAATTATTTCTTCTAGCGCTTTCTCATCATCCAGGTCCTCCTACATGTGCTATTCACGAGAGAAGGTAACATGTACTCAACCAGCGAGAAAAACTTCCATGCCAAACACCAATTGAAACGGTGTGGCTTTGTTCATCCTTTTATAAGTTGTCCTATAAGCCCATAATATAGCTAATACCTTGTCATCCCAATCTTGTCTTTCGATATCATAAATTTTTGTCGGGGTATGAATTAGTATTTTGTTAAATGCTTCCATGGTTCCATTTTCTTATGGGTGATAGGGTATAGTCTTGTGATGAGCCACCATGAACTCGATAATAGGATCCTCATGGTCTCATTCAAGAAATGTGTACCCCTCTCGCTAGTTAAACTTAAAGGACATCCATACATTGTGATAATGTTATCCCAAAAAATCTTGCAGCTATGGCTGCTTTGTGTAGTCTTTAGTTGGGGCTACATTTTCCCACCTTATCAAATAGTCTATGCAAGTGATTACATGGCGTGATCTAGTCCCACATGCTACTAGTGCAATAGGGCCTAGAAATTCTATTTCCACTTCTCAAAAGGTTCAACACTATGGATAGGGCACAAAGGCATTTCATCTCTCCTTCCTAGCTTGCCAATGCACTAACAATGGTCACACGCTTTACAATAGTCCTTGCAATCCTTATATAGAGTTTCCCACCACAATCTTGCCATTAATATTTTACGTGCGGTGGCATCACCTGCATAATGTCCACATACACTTCTTCCATGTGCTTCATCTATGATGGCAAGGCGCTCATGATCTAGTACACACCTGCGCAAAACTTCATCATGCCCTAACTTGGATAAGTCCCCATTGATCAACATGTAGGGCGCGGTGTGTATGGCTAGTTTCTTTTTCTAATGTCTTCATCCCTTCCTACACCACACCTTCTTGTAGAAATATTGTAATTTCCTCCAAATCTAAGGGCACGTGCCACAACCTAAACAATTGCATGTTTGGCATAGTCTCTTCAATACTCTGCATGCCCTCCCCTAAATCAATTCTTGACAGATGATCAGGTCCACAATTACTCTTTCTAGGCTTCACAACTACCAGTAAACTTAAATTCTTGAAATAATAGCACCCATCGACATATGTGCCCTTGTAGAAGAGGCTTATTCACCAAGTAATTTAACACCATGTTGTCGGTGTAAAATACAAAGGGATTTGCCAAACAGATACTATCTCGAACTTGAAAACATGTAGATCATTGACAATGCTTTGCGCTCAGTCGTAGTATAATTATGCTCTCTGGTGTCAACTTCCTACTTGCAAAACATAGAGGATGATCAACAATTCCTTCACCCGTATGTGCAAGAAATTCTCAAATGGTGGTTCCTAAGGCATCTACATGAAAATGGAAGGGCTTGTCCCAAGAGGGAAAATGTAATATAGGCACGGTGACAAGCCTATCCTTCAATGTGTCAAATGCCTTCTATAGCGCCTCTCCCAAATGGAAGGCACTTTTATTTTAGAGCAATTCTTCTAAAGGTGTGGCGATCTTAGCATACCCCTTGATGAATTTTCTATAATAAGTCAGTATGCCCAAGGAATCTACACACTTTGCACTTTGGATAGTAGGCTCCCCTAACCCCACAATAACTAAAACCTTGGCAGGATCTACTAGCAAGCCCTCCTTACATATGATATGCCCCAATAACATCCCAAAGGGTGTAGTAAAGACACACTTCTTAATGTTGAGGGATATCCTCAATCTATTGACATCTCTCAAACATCATACTCAAACTATCACAATGGTATTTTACTAGCCCATACACCATCCAATCATCCAAATAGACTGAAGAAATTTATGGATGAAGTCCTGGAATACTGCACCACTATGTGTGAGAAAATAGCAGGTGAATTCTTCAACCCAAAGGGTATGACCAGGTATGTAAAAATTCCCCATTCGGTGGAAAAAGTTGTCTTCTCCTAGTCTTCCATTGTAATCCGGACTTGGTGGTACCCCAAAATCCATCCGTAAAGGAATATATTTTGTGCCCAAGACTCCCACCAAAATTTATTCGGTGAAGGGGGTTAGAAAAGGATCGATGACACAAACCGTGTTTTAGCTCCCTATAATCCATGTAGATCCTAATCCACCCATCTTTCTTAATGTTGATTACCATTAGACTTATTCATTCCGATTCTTTAACAACTTCAAAGGTGATCCTAGATGCTATCATTTTTTCTATTTCTTCCTTTATCTTCACACGTAAATTGGGATTCATCCGGTAGGGTCTCTTCTTGACTAGGCACACACTATCCTTTAGCTTTATCCTCATCTCCCCAAGGAATGGTGGATGCCTTTGAGCTCATGGTACCCATGCAGAAATAAATCCTCAAATTCACACAAAAGATCAATGATCTTAGAGACTTCCTTCTCGACCAATAGTCTCTAATGATATCTTCCTTAGGTTCTTCTCTGAGCTGATGTTAACCTTATTTGTCTTTAAGAGCCCATGGTAGGAACACGTGTGCGTATCAGCACTATCCACTACCTCGCGCGTCCCTACTGAATGGCTAACATCCAAGATTTTTGCTTCCTCCCCATCAATAACATATACCAACTTCCCTTTCTCCTTTTCCAAACATGCACGCTCAAGCTAAACATCTTTTGCTTCTTCTACCTCTTCTTAAAAGTGTGCCTCCAAACTTGGTTCACCTAGCAACTCCAATAACCTATCTTCTACCATGGCACTATCACCCATGGTAAGGAGCTTGACAACCTATAATGCTTTATCAACTGATGGCTTGGTACTTCAATACTCAAATGTTTAAATGAGGTCACCGCTAGCTCCTTCCAATTCCCTATCTAGTAGCGTCTCTTAGAATGAATGTACCATATACACACGTAACCCTATAGTGTAGAATATAGTTTGTGTACCCGGAGGGATGGTGGAAAAGATTTTGTGACTTCTCTCTAGACCTTCTCACAATCCTGGATATGGAAAGAGGTAGGCTCCTTCCCATGGTAGTCCTTGATGGTGGTGGGCATGTTGCTTCTAGATAACTTGATAGAGAGAGAAATTCTCACCTTGCTCCATTCCAAAAGGATCTCTTGATGTGTAACCCACAACCATGCCACTATGCCAAGCAGTAGGACATAACTTAACATCCCCTCCATTCCTTCTCCTCCTTCCATTGAGCTTCCATCTCTTGAAAAAGATCTCAGGGAAGGCCCCTCTTGAATACTTAGGTAGCTCCTTTCCTCTTAGGCACCGGACCGTGCATTACACTTTGTTACCTTTGTCACAGATCCTCTCAACTACCATATGATCAATTTATAAGTTCCATGCACCCAATTATCACATGCTAGACTAGTGGTGTCACTTACTGACTGAGCATCCTCAAATTGGATAACTCCATTGGTAGGATGGATTATCTCTGGGATCCCGATTGAGTGCACATATATCCTATCCAGGACCTCTTCCCCAAAGGTTCAAGTATAGGGTGTTAAATTCCCATAAGCCGGGGTATTATGACTCGTTCCTCCTTATTTTCAAAGCTGATATACCTCTTGTTAAACCGAAGGTCCACATTGTTATTATAATACCATGGGCACCCAAGTAGTGCTAGGAAATTGTCTTCCTCGGTGAGCGCCAAGACTTCAAGTCCCCAAGTAAACTTAGCTCCCTGGATAGTGATAGCTACATCCTTTAAGACACCGATGGGAATTGCCTTTGTTTTGTTTGCCATATACAACAAATTCAAATATGGTTGTAATGCAGTCTCCTATCGATGCCATGCATCAAAAGTGAGAAAATTGACCTCCACGCCTCGTGCAATGAGGATATTACTAAGGATCCATCCATCTATGATTGCATCTAATGTGATGTCCTTATCATAGTCAAGGCTGTGAGGGGGAATGTTTGCATGCAATACCTACCTCTCGTGCTCTCCTCCCGGTGCGTGGTACCTTCTCTCTCAACCATGATCCTAGCAAGGGAATAATATTATCTTTCCTTAGCATTTTACATACTTCCTTGACTTCATCTAGGTCATCCTTTTGTGCCTCGACCTTCCTTCTTTACTCCTCCCTCCTAGACTGCTCCTTCGAGACACTGGATTTCTCCTTGTAAACTCTAAATGACATCCATGGTATCTTGATATACCTCCTTTTGATGCACAAGGTCTGGGTACTTCCCATGAACCACTTCTTCCCTTGAAACCAGGTTCTTCTTCCTTGGTATCTCCTTTGTGCGTGTGACTTCTGCTCTTATTGTTACCAAAACAGGTTCCAAGCCTACATCTTGTGTTACCCATGGCATCCATTATGTGTCTGCATTTTTAATGCTTACCATTGTAGTGTCCTTGTCTTTCGGTGCTACTTGATTCATGTGCTCAAATAACTCCAGGTACTCCTCATACTTGTGCTTCTTCCCACACCAAGAGCACTGCAACAAGTCTGGGCACTCTCGTTTGTAATGCTCTGTAGACCCACAATTAAAATAGGTTCCATGTGGGAACTCACTTCTTCCTCCCCCATGGTTACCATGACCATGAAATCCTCCGTGAAATCCCCTTCCACACGTGCCTCCATCTACGTGCTCCTCATAACAGTGATCATCACCTTTAGAACTACTGGAAATGCTGGTCTAGCACACCCCATGATAAATGGCCTCATGGATCTAATCAATGAGCCTATAATCCTTAGTATCATGGGTTGTAGAGGTGCAGATATTACATTAGAAAATGCATTCTTCTAAATCACGTGATGTAACAATGGGCATCTACTCGCATCATGGTCCCCATGACAAATTTCATAGTCTATTATCACAAAGCACGTACTATCCTCTAGGGGCAACTATCCTTGACATGCCCCTCTATTTCACAATATGTACACCATAAACCACTGTGAGTCTCATGGGCTGAGTTCGCAGAAAAATTCTCTAGCTACTTAGCCATAGTAGCAATTTGAGCTTCTAGGAATGGACTAACACCAATATCAACACTACCAAAAGCCTCGACACACAAAGTAGCCTCTAACCCCTCACACGGGTGCAGCAGAAAGTTTTATGAGATAAGGACCTTTTAAAAGGTGTGATCAACCCTCCGACAAACCACCGAGCATGCTTTAAAGGGTGAATATCATATGATAACTTAGACAAGAGAGTTTTAAAGCACACATCATACTCCCGCACACTCTCTTCCATTCCTTGTTGAATTTCCTTCTAGGCACTTGATGCTCTTATGTTCAAACTCGGGGATGTAGAATTCTACTAAGAAGGCATTCTTTAAAGCGGTATAATCCACCACTATTTGATAAGGGTCATATTTACTATACTAGCTATGCACGTGCCCTTGTAACGTCATTGCAAACCGACTTACCTTCCACTTCGGGGTTGTGATACCCTTTGCATGCCATAGTAGTTCACACTTGTGAACATGTTCTGCAGCATCCTCAATACCTCTGTAATCTAGAAAATGTAAAGACATTTCAAAGAAGACTTGAGGGAGCACCTAGGGCCTGTGTCCTCCCGAGCTAGAGTTGTTTCCCTCTGGTGTTTCCTCCACCACCTGATCTGCGAGATCCACTAGATCCACCAAGTCATGTTCATCCCGATCCAAAAAATCAACCAGTCAACCAGTCCTATTCTTCTTGACCCCCTAGATCCACCAGATCCTATAGTGGTCATGCCAAGGGCCCCCATAGTTCTACTAAACTACGCACCGATGGTCTATGATAATACCCCATTACCAATAGTATACCTCGTGCCACTCCCGGACGTGACACTCAAAGCTTGTGTGTCTATACCTTGCCCAAAAATTCCTCCTAACACTAGAATGGTATTTGCAGCCATAGAAGTCCCAAATGAGAAATTATATCTCACGGTGTAGATCAATCACTTCCAAAGATACCAACCGGACTAACAATATTCTCCCATTGATTCGGAAAACCAAGCACCGGTTTTGGTCACTAGGTGGGCTCGGATGTACACCAATGGTTCTTCTCTCTCCGTGCAATGAAATTTCATCGAACACGAAGGTGTCTCTCTTATGCGCTTGCCAAGATTGGGTCGCACTGAGACTACTCGGGTTCCACGTCCTCTACATGAACCTCAAATCCTTCCTACAACATCTCTGCTACCATATATCCATCACACTGAACCTCACATTGTCTAGAAATCTCCCTTTCATGTGCTTCACTATACTTGAATCACCTCTCCTCCCTTTCTTTTCCGTCGCAACATCTGCCATCTTCCTCCACCTTAGCTTCCTCACCAATGCTCAAAACATTTTAGGCGGCCATTGTAATGCCTCTAAACTCACGGTAACAATCAAGATCTTCATTGCTAGAGGGATAACATGTAGAAATAATCCTCTGGGATTCTGCAAAAACTAAAACTCAGCAACTCAGAGACAAGAATATGTGGAAATGGCATACTCTAGAGTGTAGCTAGCTAGTACTCCTTTCCACGAATGATCCACAACATGAGTCCATGTCATCTTTGCATTATATAGCCTCTAGTATTATTCTTGGGTCTACACATGCCATATATAATACCAGCTTGATGTAGACACATATGGTGAGAGGCATTCATATAGTTCTACTTGGGAAGTAGCGAGAAAAAAGTTTCATACAAATCATGGTATAGGTTCTCTTCTACCCATCTATGTACATCAAACTCGGCTCCATTGCTTTGAATCTCTAAGCAAAAAATTCATCCTCCGTGCTCTTCAACCATGATTCAACACTTTCCAAAGTTAACTACTCTGTCATTACTCATTACACTGATCATGATGTATGTCATTTCCCATTACAAATTTGAAAAGAGGTCCCGACAACGAAACCAAGATGTAGTCATTTTTACCCCCATCATAAAGGAAAGAAATCCCATGCATGCCGACCTATCACCCAATAGGTGTTGGGCACTCACCGAGGCATGTGAGGGTTCCGAGTCTCTCTTTTATACGATTTTAGTGGGGAACATCATCTATGATCCATGTTTAAGAGATTTAAAAGAAGTAAGACATACAAGCACCATAGAGCTCGAATGGATTCTAGATCCTTGCAAACATTCTGAGACAGAAAGTGCTTAATAGATTATAGAACTTACACCAAAACAAAAGGAAGTTGTACAAGAATCCATACTTAGTCATAAACATAAATGAAAAGAACTATAAAGAAGGATGTATGCATCGAATCATCAATGTTTATATTCATGTAAACTAGTAACCTCATTACATTCATGGAATCATTACATAATGTTATAGAAAAGCATACCACAGTCATGCATTATAACCGGATTCATATGGCTAGGATCTCAAAATAAATTTATAACCCCCATACCCTTGATACATCCTTTCCTACACACAATTATCCAAGCTAACGAGTTCTTGTAGTATTTTTGTAGAGCTATGCCCTCTATCTATATCTCTCTTCTTTACTTCTGCAAGTGATTATATATATAGCCTTTCCGAACTGCCAAATCATCCTCTAGTAGCTCGAGATCCGATGCCAAGTGTCTCGAATTGGTCCTCCATAGAAGCAAGCTCCTCTAGGCTCGAGCTTTCCACTTTTTACCATGATTTTCTTTTAGAAGCTTCTACCGCAGGCATGTTCCTTCCTAGGCCAACTTTGTGACCAGGCTAGCACCTTATCCACTCTACATCTACGGTTGAGTCATGCTTTTCACATGTCCTTCCCAAAATGCCTAATATGGATAAATACGAAACCTTGGCTCTATCCGCGTGCGTGCCACGGAGTTTCCTTAAACCCTTCCTTAAACCACCTTTGTGCACCTTATCCTTGTGCACCTTTCTCCAACTAGGCCTTACACGCCTATGCACATTTTTGTACTTAGCCAATATTTTAGGGGCCCAACACTTATACATCGAATCCTAAACTATGCTCTCTAGATTATAAAGATGTTCATAGATCCATCCCTCTAGATAAGGCATTTCTCCTATAGCCTCCCTAATGAGAATCCCTAGAACCCATCACTATTTCTACAGAGCTTTTCCTCTCCTCTTATTCTTTGCCTCTCTTGATATCTCTCTTGATGCCATTTTCCCAAAGAGTTGTCACTTCCTTCAACATGAGCATATCTATATATAGTTGTTTACATCCATTGCCATGCCTTTCTAAAGTAGTAGATCGGTTACCAAATGTCCATGTGGTCATTCAATGGAGCATGCATCTTCCCATCTAAGCTCTCCACTTTCTGTAATGATGTATTTTGGATCCTTCCATCACATGGAATATTCCTTACTTGACCATCGAGTTGCCGGTGTCACCTTATCCACTCCGCATGCTCAGTCGGGTCACATTTTTCTTGTATACCTCTTAGGATGTTGGATATGGCTAAGTCCTAAAACCCCTTCCTTTGCCTTGCTCACATGCCTCGGATTATTATAAACCCTTATAAAACCCTATCCTATGCACCTTCACCCCACTTTCCCTTCTTCATATAGGTCTCGTGTGCCCATGCACCTTCTTGTACTTAGCTAATATTCTAGAGGCCCAACATCACCCCACACTACACCTATTCTCTGTCCTCGAAACACTTCTCTTCAATGAATAAAGAATGGTGGGTTCTAAATAGTTGGAAAACAATGAAGGAATGAATAATTGGGAGAAAGAATGAAGGAATGGGGAAATAAAGGAGAACATGTTCATTATTGAAAGAGGATAGGTAAATATTTCCCTATATCGCCTCTAGCTTCTCCTAAACATTAATATCACTCTGCGCTTGCTAAAAAGGTCACCTACTAGGAAATTACCTCCTTAAAGATTATCTCTTCCCCCTTGGTGCTCATCATTTCAAAAATTCCTTCAATTTTTTTGCCCAAATCCTCGAGGGTGTTCATCCTGCGGGTGATCCGGGGTGTAACTCCTTCACCGGTTTTTGATCAAGCCTGCAGGTCTTGATAGCCTCGATTTCTTCTCCACCTCAACTTGGATCCTATCCCACTCGCTCTATTCCCCTTATTATTCTCCCGAACTTGTTGATTCTATCTCATGTGTAGCGACCAAGATGCTTGCTACTCTATCTCTATCAACATAATTATCATAGGCAGCTTTAGCAACTTGTGTGGTGGCCTTCACATCGGCAAGGAGTTTGGTATATTGAGCCACAATCCCTATGACCTTCATCTTGTCTTCTCTCTCTTGGCATGCCAACACTTCTTCTATGGACTCTAAGGTGAGTGGCCACCTCTCCATAGTGAGGGTGTAAGTTAAGTCCTCTAGGCACTGCAAGGTTGATTCATATTTTTCTCGGGCGGTGCTAGGTCAGGATGCTTTAAAACAATAACATCTGTAATCATTTCAATTTTCTTGTGTAATCCATGCACCCTTGCCTTCTCCTCTTTCAATTCACGCCTTAACTACACACTGATCGGTTATACTTATTTCAGGTCCTTGCTTTTCTCGAGAAGCTCCTCCTCCTTCTCTAACTCTGCCTCTAGGAATCTCACCCTATCATTCCTCCCAAAGAGTCTGGCCTCAACCTCAACTAAACTTTTTTGAGTGCATTATAGACTTGCTCATTTGACAACCATTGAGAATTCACCAAGGGATTTACTCCTTTTGTCTCTCGGCACCTTCATCAATGCCCTTGGCTTACCTCGAACATAGTTTCATCAACGTGGGACTCAAAATCCCAAGATATCATTTTCCTAGTTCATGGGTATGCGCATTCTACATCAAATGAGGGCATGACCGAGAAGTTTTTCTGTTGGCATGGTGCTCGGGAAGCATGTGTGTATCACCTTTCTTAGATCATTGATGTAACCCATTCCTTTCCCTTGTGCTACCACTACACTCTTCCCACCTATTCACGTAGCCTTTGGAAAACTCACTGCTAGGCTAGGATCTCCACCCATGCTGCCATACTCCTTTCCAATGTTTTCTTCCTCAATATCCCTCATCACTTCATCTGCGCTACTCTCTACTTAATTTTTAGTTAATTTTTAATGATTTCTTCCACTTCTCTCTATGTGGCCTCCTCTATCTGCTCCTTGGTGAGGCTTGGGGTCCTCTGATCTCTTGTGTTCACTTCTTTGCTCACCCCTTTTCCTTGAGCATCTTCTTCTTCCTCACCATTCTTCCCTTCACTTCCTTCTTCTTTTGAATCATGTATATCATACACAGGATGATTCTAAAATTCTTCATCCTCATTTTCATCCTTCTCACCCTTGTAGGCCTCCAAGTCCTCCGTTTACTCCGAGTCCGCCTTCTCCGCCACCTTATGTTTCTTCCCAATTGGTGATTCTAGTCAAGGAGACTCTTTCATCTCTCTCTCTTAGTAGGTGACTCCTTCCTTGTGAATATTCTCTTGTGAGGGGATCATCTTTCTATAAAACCTCTTCTTCTAGGGTCTTCTCATTAATCGGGGACTTCTTTACGTGCGCGTAAGTACTTGGCTTAACATTTGTTTCGCATGCCCATAGGTTGTGATGTCTCTAAAACTTGGTGCTTTCTTTTCTTGCACCTCTTCTCTCTCCCTCTTCTTTGGCGCAGCCTTCTTTCTTCCTATGGGGTCTTCTAGAATGGAGAAATCATTCTCCAAGAAGGCACCCTTCTCAAACTTTGGCCTTATGCGTAGGTATACCCTTCTGCGCAACCCTTCTAACGATTGACAACATTATTGGTTTTATAATCTGCACTTTGTGGGAAAGATATTTCTCCACATATGCACACTTATTTGGATATAAAATATTTTTGTGCAACTCATGGTGGTCTTGATCTACCTCACTAAGGTCAAACCTTAGTCTCTTGGCCTCCTTAAAATGGTTGACCCTTGCTTGGAAGTATTGCGCGGTGAAAGAAAATGGTATCTTGCACCATGGAATCTTAGTCCCATCTGTCAAAGTGAATCTTTCAATGTAGAAGTGATGATATATAACAAATTTAGCTTCTTAATCTATGATCAAAGGTAACTACTTGTGTATCCTCCACTCTACCCTGAATGCATTGTGCATCTATTTGTACCATTTTTCTAGGCGCACCTTGTGAGTGGCTGTCATGGTCTCACAAGTATATTTCTCAAACATTTTCATGGGCGAGGGATTTTCATCTAGATACTCCCATAAAAATTCTCTAGCCCATCCCGTACTCCAATCTCTAAAAATACGATGGTGAGGAGAATGTTTCTAAATATTATCTTTTCTCCTTCTTGTGTGCTACTAATGATCTCATCTGTAATGTAGGTAGATAAGTTGTAAATGGTGCCTTTAGATATCTTCCGACATACATTTAGCCATGCCTTGTTCACTTGTGTCCACCTTTCTTGATCATTCAACTTAGTAACTAAGCACATGACCATTCTCATAACAAGGTCGAGGATATCTAAGATATCGAAGTAACACAAACCCTTCTTGTAGTCATAGGCCTCCATAGTTTCCTTGATGGCCTCCTTATCATCCAAGTCATCATCTATGGAGTCTCCTTCGTAAATCAGGCCAATGAACTTTGATATGAGTTGAGGAGTTATGTGCATTTTGCGGCCTGCAAAATAGAAGTGGTCTTCATGTACACATGACATAAACCACTGGTATAACCACATGGGCTTGCTAGAATAGGGCAACTCATAGAGTTGCAGCAACCCGACCTTATCCAACTTCACCTTCACTTCATCGTTGTAGATCAAAATTCCTTCTAGTGTCCTCTTGTTAGTTGGACGAACCAATTCCAACATCATCTATTTTTCTGTAATGCTCATGTGATGATTGTAGTCACTTACAACCATCTTCCTCAAGTGTGATTCCCACTCTTTCCCTAGTAACACTCCATCTGGGTACTACATTTCTGCATACCACTCTTCATTGGAACTAGTGATGAAAGCATACTATTTTCCGTTTCCCTTTCCCTTTTATTTCTTTGGCGAGATGGTTTTTTCTTTGGTGAAAGTCTACTTGTTGGGTTAAAACTTAAATTCCTCCTTGTTCTGCTCTACTAATCTACTCAACTCTAAGGCTCAACTCCATGAATAATCCTCCTACCTTCGTACCCTAGCTGCCAAAACCTAAATAGGAAAACCCTTCCACAAGATGATGTACTCCAAAAGAACTCTCCCCACGCCCGTGTAATCCTTCAACTCTAGTTTTCAGATCAACCCTAGTCACACACTTAGATCTCTATGATTCTTCTTCCTTCACAAAAATCTCTTTGGGTGCCCTAGTTCGCAAGAGATCTTACACTTAATAATCGCAAGGTAAAATAATGATTCACTCGACCTCATTATAGCTTTTCCTCCTTTCCAACAATATATGCTATGCCACCTACTAACGTACTTATCATTAAATGAGGATTTTTCCACTAATTCCAACCTTAAGCGCTCTTACCCACACACCCAATCTTGCGCAAAAACTCTTTAAAACCTTCGGCATTCAAAAATCCTTATTGATTGAAGACTCTTATGCGTGCATCTACGGCACTAAAGGAATCTCTTTTGTCCTTTAGATGATATTTTCCCTTGCCTACCTCATGTTGTTTCCATGCTTTTCCTTCTCTATTTGTGGTCTTTATAAATCCTTATCCTAACACAAACCATTCTTGCCCACCTTTTCCCACGTGCTTTCTATCCTTCAACCGGGCCATTTACCTTTTACTACCTACTTATACTTCACTTTTCACTACTCCACCCCACACTAAAATAGATACATGGTCCTCTCGCACATACACAACCTTTTAAAAATAAGTGGTTATAGGTGCACAAGGTGCAAAATAGAATATAAATAAAGGAACAAGCAATGAGAAAGGGAAACACACGAAAAGAAAATGCATAAAGGGCAATCCTAAGTTAATCTGGTAATACCACATTATTATTTACAAACACCAGAAGGCTTATTTATAATAGGGCTTCAACCTACTCCCATTGAAATGGACAGTAAATTTGTCCCATTCAATTCTTGTAATCGACATGCGCCTAAATCAAGTATGTACAAGATGATGTAAGTGCCCAACCAATGGACTTTCAATTTCCCAAGATGATACATATACTTGGAATCATACAACAGAACCATCTTCCCAACCTCAAACTACTTGTTTTTGATATGACAATCATGTCATGCCTTTTGTCTAGATTTTTCAATCTTTTGACTCCATCTAGCAAGTGATCACCTTTCATCTAACTGCATCAATTTGTCAATCCTTTCCTCGAGCACTTGTTCATCATCTAAACCTCCTCGCATATGCTATACATAGTGATGGTAACATGAATTCAACTAGAAAAACATCCTTTGTGCCAAACACCAACTGAAATGGTGTGGCCTTATTTAACCTCTTGTAGGTTGTCATGGATGACCATAAAACAACCGATACTTTTTCATCCCAATCCTGTCTTCCGACATCACAAATCTTGGTCAACATGTGACTTAGTATCTTGTTAAATGCCTCAAAATTTCCATTTACATGTGGATGATAGGGGTAGTCTTATGATGGGCCACCATAAACTCTGCTAAGTAGAATCCTGACCATTTCATTGAGAAAATGTGTACCCTTATCACTAGTTAAGCTCAAAGGACATCCATACCTGCTGATTATGGTTTCCCATAAAAACCTAGTAGCTGTCGCTACAATGCAATCCTTTATAGGCACCGCCTCTACCCATATTGTCAAGTAATCGGTGGAAGTAATGATATACCACAAACCAATCCTTCACGGAGCGGTGAAATTGGCCCTACAAAGTCAATTTCCCATTTTTCAAATGGCTATGCGATGGCTATCAACCTTAATGGCCTCTCATCCCTCTTTCTAGGTTTTCCTGTGTGCGACAATGGTCTCGGGACTTACAAAATTCAATACAATCTTGGTAGATGCTTTCCCACCAAATCCTTATCATTAGAATCTTACGTGTGGTAGCATTTCTGCATAGTGCCCTCCTACAATCCCACTATGTGCTTCCTCCATAATCGCTACGCGCTCATGTTCCAATACGCATAGATGTAGAACCCGATCATGTCCTAAATTATACAAATATCTACTAATCAACATGTAAGGTGTGGCACGTATAGCCAATCGATTTCTCTCCGAGCCTTCATCCCTTCCAAAGGTTGCCCCACAAGTTTTTAAGAATACTACGATATCTTCTAAGTCTAAGTGTGCGCCGCAACCTAAATAGTTGTGCATCCATCATGTTATCCTCAATACCTACAAATCCTCCCCTCGGTCAATCCTTGATAAGTGGTTAGACCACGCATTTCTCTTCCCTAGTTCTACCAAAACCGAAAACTCAAATTCTGAAATAATAGGACCCAACGCCATATGCACCCTTGCAAAATGATCTTATTAACCAAGTTCTTCAATACCATGTGGTCTCGTATATAATATAAAAGGTCTTGCCAAAAATTATTATCGAACTTATGCGGTGTGTAGATCATTATAGTGCCTCACGCTCGAAGTAGTAGAATAATTCCATTCATGTAGGTGACAACTTCCTACTTGTAAAAAACAAGGGGTGATCAATAATCCCCTCACCAAGATATGATAGCACTTCTCCCATGGTTGTTCCTAAGGCATCAACATGTACATGGAAAAGCTTATCCCAAGAAGGAAAACGTAGTATGGGTGCAGTGACAAGTCTATCCTATAAAGTGTCAAATGCCTTATGTTGCGCCTCTCCCCAATGAAAGACACTCTTGTGCTTTATTAATTCCTCCAAGGGCACGATGATCTTGGAATATAATTTGATGAATTTCTTGTATTATCCCGTATGCCCAAGAAATTTGTGCACTTTGCGCTTTGACTAGTAGGCTCCCTAATCCCATAATAACCGTAACTTTGGTAGGATCCACTAGTAAGACTTCCTTACATATAATATACCCCAAAAAGGTTCCAAATGGAGTAGAAAAGACACATTTCTTAATGTTGAGGGATATCCTCAACTATCGACATCTCTCGAACATCAGCCTCAAATTGTCACAATGGTCCTTCACTAGCCCATACACCATCCAGTCATCTAGGTAGACTTGAAGAAATTTATGGATAAAGTCTTGGAATGCTTGTACCACGATGCGTGAGAACACAATAGGTGCATTCTTTAATCCAAAAGGAATGATAGTGTAGGAAAAGATTCCCCACTTAGTGGAGAAAGTTGTCTTTCTTTGGTCTTCCTTTGCAATCCTAACTTGGTGATACCCTAAGAAACCATCCGTGAATGAGTAGACCTTGTGCCTCGGTACTCCTCTCTAGAATTTCTTCAAGAAAGAGAGTTGGGAAAGGATCGATGACACATAATGCATTCAGGTCCATGCAGTCAACACAGATCCTTATTCTTCCATCCTTCTTGATACTGATGACTATTGGGCTTATCCATTCTAATTCCTCCACAACCTCAATGATTCCTGAAGTAATCATATTATATATTTCCTCCATGACCCGTACATGTAAGTTCAAATTCATCCGATAAGGCCTCTTCCAAATTGGGCACGCACCTTCCTTCAACTTGATCCTCATCTCCCCCAAGGAATGGTGGATGCCTTTGAGTTCATGGTACCCATGTGGGAACAAATCTTGAAACTTGTGCAATAGATCAATGATCTTTGAAACTTCTTTCTCTGACCAATAGTCCCCAATGATAGCTTCCTTAGGTTCTATCTCTATCCCAATGTTAACCTTATTTGTTTTCAAGGGATCATGGTAGGTGCATCCTTGCTCATCAACGTTATCTATGACTTCGCGTGTACCTTCAGAATGGTTAACATCCAAACTTTCCATTTCTTCACCATCTACTATATAGACCATTTTTCCTTTTTCCTTTTCAATGCATGTGCACTCAAGCTATATTTCTTTTGATTCTTATTCATTGAGATATGACTCCAAACATTTTCATCCAGCAATTCTAGTAACCTATCTTCTTCCATATCACTATCTCCCATTGTAAGGCACTTGAAAACTTGCAACGCCTTATCCACTGATGACTTGGTACTCTAATACTCAAAATCTTGAATGAGATCAGCCGTTAACTCCTGTCAATTCCCCTTTAACGGCGTGTCTTTGAGTGGATATACCATGCAAGCACATAATCCTGTAAGTTGAAATATAACTTATGCACCCATAACAAAGGTGGTAAAGCTTATGTGATTCCCATCTAGGCCTTCTCACAAGCTTGGATATGGAACAGGCGGTTATTTGTAAATATATTCTTGGATAACAATGGGCATGTTGCTTCTAGAGAACCTTATAGAAAATATGACTTGTACCTCATGCCAATCCATGAGACTCTCACAATTTTTTTCCCACCAACACGTTGCAGTCCCGAGAAATTTATAACGAGAATTCCCCTTCTTTCATCCTCATTCTTCCATGAGCCCCATTTCTTGCGAGAAATTTAGGGTATTCTCCTCTAGAGTAACTCAAAACTTATTTCATCCTAGGCACTTGACTGAGCACGCCTTCGTCACCCTTGTTACAAATCCTCTCAATTGTCACTCAATCAACTCATAAGTCCTATACACCCAATTGTCATATGATATGCTCATCGTATCACTTATTGAATGAGCATCTTCAAATAGGATAAATCCTTCTATAGGATGAATTACCTTAGGATCTCTGATGGAGTGCACATAGATTCTATCGAGGAATTCCTCTCCTAAGGGCTCGGTATAGGTTCTTGACTTCCCATCTGTTAAGGGGATGATCACCCTTTCTTCTTTGTTCTCAAAACTAATATACCCCTTGTTAAATTATAGGTTGGAATTGTTCTTATAACAACAAGGGTGCCTAAGTGATGCTAGGAAATTATTCGCTTTGGCGAGTGTTAAGACTTCAAAGTCCCTAGTGAACTTGGCTCCTTGAATAGTGATAGTTGCATCCTTCAAGACACCAATGGGAATTACCTTTGTCTTGTTCGCCATGTACAAACACATTCAAAGATGGTTGTAATGTGAGACTTCCCATTTGATGCCATGCATCCAATGTAAAAACATTGACCTTCAATCTCGTGTCGATGATATTACTCGAAGCCACCCATCAACAAGCGCATTTAATGTAATATATTTATCATAGTCAAGGCTATGAGGAGGAAGATTGACATGTAGAACCTACCTTTTACATTCTCTTCTAGTACGTGGTACCTTATCCCTTAACCATTCTCCTAACAAGGGAATGATATTCTCCTACCTTAACATTTTGCACACTTCCCTGACCTCATCCAGATCCTTCTCGGCATTCTTCCTTTGCTCCAACTACCTTGACTACTCCTTTAGACATTAGATTTCCCCTTACAAAATCTGAATCACATGTACCACTTCTTCCCTAACAACTAGTTTCTATTTTGGCATCTCCCTTATGCATGCAACCTCTACTCATGTTATCACTAGTACAGTTCTAATCTTGACTCACGCACCACTCTTGGCATCCATTGAGGACTGACCTTATTTATACTCACCATCCCAAAGTGCCTTTGTCTTTCCAAAGGTGATGTTGGTTCATGTGCTCAAACAACTCAGGGAACTCCTCGTACTTATGTTTCTTTCCACACCATGAGTATTGTAATAGATCAGGACACTCATGCTTATAATGCTCTGTAGACCCATAATTATAATAGGTTCCTCGTGGGAACTCACTTCTTCCTCCACCGTGGTTACTGCGACCAAAAAATCCTCTATGAAAACCCCTTCCACGTGCTCCTCCATCTACGTACCCTTTATAGTGGAAATCATCATCCTTGGAACTAGCTTGTAAGGCTAGTTTGGTGCACACCAAGATCAATAACATCATGAATCTGGTCAATCATCTTGTAATCCTTGGTATCATGGGTCATAGAGGTAAAAATCTTACAATAGCAAGAAACATTCTTATGGATTGCACGTTGTAGTAGAGGACACCTATTTGCATCATGATCCCCATGGAAAATCTCATAGTCTATCACCATGGTGTGTACCAACTTCTGAGGGAAACTATCCTTTGCATGCCCTTCCACTTCATATTATGTGCACCAAATACCACTATGAACCTCATGCACTAAATTTGTAGACAACTTCTCCAACTTCAATTTTTGAGCCTCCAAAAAGTGATAACACTAGTATCAACACGCCCAATAGCCTCATTGCGCGGGTAGCTTCCAAGGCCTCGGGTGGGCTGTGAAAGTCTTGTGTGACAGTGCCCTTCTAAATGGTGTTATTAATCCCCAAACCATTGAGCATGCTGAGAAGGGTGAATGTCATAGGATAGTTTTAACAAGAGAGTTTTGAATTGTGTGTCATAATCCCACACACTCTCTACCATTCCTTGTTAGATCTCCTTCAAAGTGCTTGATGCTCTTCTACTCAAACTCAGGGATATGGAACTCTGCTAGAAGGTGTTCTTCAACACGGTGTAATCAACGACCATCTGGTGGGGGTAATACTTTCATACAACTATGCACATGTCCTTACAATGTCGTTACAAACTAACTTTCTTTTCACTCTAGGTTAGTGATCCCCTTCACATGCCATAGAAATTCACACTTATGTACATGCTCTACAACATCTTCAATACCTTTGTAGTCTAGAAAATGTAAAGAAATATCAAAGAATACTTGTGGAGGTGGTGAGGCTCTTGTCCACCCTAACCTAGCACCTTGGTTTCCTCCCATGTTTCCTCCGCCACCAGATCCACTAGACCCACTAGGTCATTTTATTCCTGACCCATTAGATCCTCTAGATCCACTAGATACACCATCTCCTATACCACCGAGATCCACCTCCTATAGCTGAAAAATGGCCTCAAGTGGTTACGCTTAATGTCCCCAATGTTTTACTAAACTACACACCGATACTTTATGATATTATCCCACTTTGCCCGTTGTGTGTCCTACACCACTTCTAGATGAGATACCCAAACCTTGTGTACACCTTGTCCAAAAATTCCCCAAATACGGGAATGGTTTACACACCATGGATGTACCAAATGAGAAATTATATCTCTTAGGTATAGATCGGTTACTTCCACTTTGAAACAAACTAGATTAATAATGCTTCTTCCTTGATATGGAAAACTAAGCGCTAGGGTTGGTCACCGGGTGGGTTCAGATTCTCTTCGATGGATCTCCTTTCTCCATATGAAAAACTCTCATAAGAAGTTGAAAGGGATTCTCTCCCACACTTTCCAAGATGGGGTAGCACGAAATTCTCGGGTTCCACGTCCTCTGTGTGAACCTCAAATCCTTCCTACAACGTCTACCTCTATAGGTCCATCACACCTACAACCTCATGTTGTTGATCCATCTCCCTTTGATGAGATTCAATAAACTTGAGTCATCTCTCTTCTCTTTCCCTTTCAGCAACAATGTCCGCCATCTTCCTCCACCCTAATTTCCTCTCCCAATGCTCGAGAAATCTTTTCCGGCCATAGGAAATGCCTCCATACTTAGGGTAATGATCAAGATATTCATAGCCAAAGGGATAACACGTAAAACTCATCCTCTGGCTCCTCGAAACTCAAATTCAACAACCTCACGGGAAAGAATATGTAGAAATGGCATATTCGAGAGTATAACTGGTTAGGACTCCTTTCTACCAGTGATCAACAACATGCGTCCAAGTTAGATCTACATCCTGTAGCCTCGGTAATCATCTTGGGTCCATACATGTAATCTATAGTACCATATTCATATGGATGTATATGATGAAATCCATTCATATATTTCTACTAGAAAACAATAGAAGAATGTCTCATATAACTCATGGTACAAGTTCTCTTATACCCATCTACATGTATCAAACTCAGGTCCAATGCTAAATCTTTGAGAAAACTCATCCTCTATACTCTTGAACCATGCTTCAAAAATTTCCAAGGTTAGACGCGTTACGTCATCACACATCACAGGGACCAAGATGCATGCCATTTCTCCCAACAAATTTGAAAATAGGTCCCGGAAACAGGACCAAGATGTAGTATTTTTATGCCCTTAGAACAAAAAAACTAATCCCATGCGCACCGTCCTATCATCTAGCGGGTGTTGGGTGCTCACCGAGGCACGCGCCGACATCGAGCCCCTCCTTTATGTGAGTTTTGTGAGAATACATCCCCTACTGATAGAAGCTTGGATGCAAGAAGGGAAAGAACCATGCATTCATTTTGAGGGTCTTAGGATGAGTTACTATATAAATACATCTATTTAGATAACAAGGAAATATCAAATAGATAATATATCGATAATACGAGAAAAAGCACAAGGGTTTATACCTATTAACAATGTACATATTTTAAAAAGAAAGCCATATATTCATATTACTCTTAGTAACCACATTACATTCCTCAAGGCCATTACAAACCAAATGTCTTAATGCAGATAAGACTTATACATCAGAATCCTAAACTATGCTTTCCAGATTACAAAGATGTTCATAGACCCATCCCTCTAGATAAGTCATCTCTCCTATAGCCTCCCTAATGAGAATCCCTAGAACCCATCGCTATTTCTACAGATCTTCACCTCTCCTCTTCTTCTTTTCCTCTCTTGATATCTCTCTTGATGCCCTCTTCCCAAAGATCCGTCCCTTCCTTCAACTTGAGCATCTCTATATATAGATTTTTGCATCCACCGTCATGCCTTCCTAAAGTAGTAGATCGGTTGCCAAGTGTCCATGTGGTCCTTTAATGGAGCATGCTTCTTCCCATCTCGAGCTTTCCATTTTTGCAATGATATATTTACGATCCTTCCATCACATGGGATATTCCTTCCTTGACCATTGAGTTACTAGGCTAACATCTTATCAACTCTGCATGCTCGGTCGGTCACACTTTTCTCGTGTGCCTCCTAGGATGCCGAATATGGCTAAGTCCTGAAATCCCTTCCTTTTCCTTACGTGTGCACCTTGGGTTCTTCTAAACCCTTCTAAAACCCTATCCCGCATGCCTTCACCCCACGTGTCCTTCTTCATATAGGTCCCACATGCCCATGTGCCTTCTCGTACTTAGCCAATATTCGAGGCCCAACTCTCAATATTTTCATTGTAAGACTTACATAGTTGTTATACTCCATATCTATAAAAGGATGAATCTAAAAATGATCGTTTCATGCATTTTTAGACTCCTCTCTGTTGTATTCCAAAATTTTGGGTATAAAATAATGCCATATTTTAGATTTTTTTAGTTTTTAATATGGGTTTTAAGAATATCACTTCAATATTTTTATTATAAGACTTGTATATTTGTTATCCTCCATAGTTATAAAAGGATGTATCTAAAAATGATTGCTTCATGCATGTTTTAGATGATCACATTCCCTTGCAAAAATGTATATGATTCTAAGAAATCCACTTCCAATCCTTCTTGCTAAGATAGGAGTTAACTATTTTGTTATTACCAAAGTATAGTGTGGGGTTACCACCTAGGAAACGTTACTTATTTTCTCGAGCTAGGTGGTGCGGTTTGCCAGCAGGCCCGGATGGGCGGGTGAGTTATGGTGACCGATCTCGGCGGGTGAGCTGAAATTCTGAGTTGGGCATGCGAGTTGGCATTTTGAGATGGGTGGGAAAGTTGATGTTCCAAGCTAGGTGGGCAAGCTGGCTTGTCAAGATGGATGGTTGATCCGGTTAGTCGAGCTAGATGTTTCGGATGGTCGGTCTAGCTCGTCAATCAAGCTAGTCAAAAAGATGGGATGGCGATTTGACTGCTAAGATGATTGTGCCGGGTTTACAGTCGAGCCGGGAAGGAAAGTTGACTTCCCAAGATAGGCTAGGTGGATGACCTCTTGCGAGCTGGGTAGGCGAGTTGACCTACCGAGCTAGGATATCCGCTATTAACCGATTGAGCTAGGAAGGCAAGCTCACCTATTGAGCTAAGAAATGTTGAACTTAATTTTTGACATATATGAATTAAAATGATTTGAGTTCAATGTTGTATCTAATGAAAAAATTCCCGGTCTCATAATTGGAATCATGAAAAGAAGAACACAAATAAAATCTAGTTTATTTTATAATTCACAGTTTGCCCATTCTCACAACCTTTATAGAGTTATTGAAAATAATAAGTTCAATATTTTTTGTATTACAATGATTAGAATTGGCATACACCCATTCTCATACAAACAAACTATTTTATCTTCCATTGAATTGTTAGGTATCCATTCCTATAGAGGTATTAAAATGTTTAAGTTCAATATTGCTTGTATTAGAATGTTTAGAAGGATCCTTTGCCCATTTACATACAAACAAACATTTATTTCTTGTATTGAATGGGCAGATGCCCATTGACATATGAGAATCATATATGAAGAATATAGATAAAATTTGATTTGTTTTAGAATGGGAAGTTGCCCTTTATGAAATAGGAATCATATAAGAAAAGTAGATAAAATTTATTTTGTTTTTGAATGGGAAATTCCCCATAATCTCAACCTTCATAGGTATTAAAATGATTATGTTCAATCTTATATCGAATGAAAACTACCCAATACCATATAGGAATCATAAAATAAGAAAATAGATAAAATCTAATTCATTTTAGAAAGACAATTTTCCCACTCTCACAACCTTCATATAGTTTTTAAATTGATTAAGTTAAATATTTCTTGTATTAGATTAACAATTCCTTTTCACTCTTATATCCTATTACTTTTCCCATAGTAATGATCAAGTTTAGTATTGCTTGTATTGCAATGATAAGAATGGGCATACATCCTTTCTCATAAAAATAAACGTTTTTATCTTGAATGGGAAGATGCCCAATCTCTTATAGGAATCATAGAAGAAGAATTTAGGTTGAATTTATATGATGAGAAATTAATAAATAGAGGTTAAATAGAAGTTAATTAGAAACTTGATTGCTAACCATATCATCAAATATCTTCATCATATTAACATAACATATATTATTATAAGAATTCCTCATACTTCCATATTCCTTGACTATTAGAATGGGCATCTATCCATTTTAAACATTCTCATAAAAGGATGAAATTGTCATTCATTCTTTATGTTTCATGTAGGATAATTTTTCTTTCTTTCTATATTGAGTTTTTGAGAATGGGCATATGCCCATTCTCATCACAATGATAAAAATATTTATTTATATGAGAAGTTACATATGCCCATTATCATCAATATAATATAACTATTTATTTGTATGAGAATGAGCATATACCTATTCTAACCATTCTACATCATTGAAGCAATATTTAACTTAATAATTTTAATATCACTACAAAGGATGGGGAATGGGCAACTTTCCATTCTAAAACAAATTAAATATTACCTCTATTTTTCTTCTATGATTCTTATATGATAATGGGAACATATCCATTCATTACAAGATAAAAATTTAAATATATGGAGAAGGTGCAGAATGTAATAAACATTTAAATATATTCATAAACCTTATATCCAATCGTAATAGTAAAGTAAATAATAATATTCATAACATATATGACATGTCAATAATAATCTAATACTATTAAAATTTGAAACAAGTTTTCTAATTATCTATGATTGAAAATCTCCCTCTCTAGTATAAATAAACATCAAATCAACTAATTATCTAGGTTTTTTTTTTTGCTAACTCTCAACATTGCCATGACGATCCCTCCGCTACTAGGACTATTTCTTCAGGGGGAATCAAGGGAGATGGCCTTCTATGGCCCTATCTCCTCTAACAAGGCTTCAAAAATCTTCTAGATTGATTCTGACTCAATGGAGAAAGCCATAGAAATTATTCTCAAGGAGGATTACATGCAAGGATGTGGTTGAGCTCACATCAATGCCGAGGTTGCTTCCTTTTTTATCACCCACCTGCTGCTCCTTGGAGGATACAAGGATGAGACCTTGTAGATTTCTCAACATTTTATTCAACCTAGACACATAGTTGGTCTTACAGAAGTGGTGAAAAATTTTTTTGTTTTTCCCATATTTCTTTCAAAAATTTCAATGGCAGTTAATGGGGATTTGGTTTCTTGGGGCTATGTTGAAGAATTAGAAAGGAGGTATAAGACTCTTTTGGATTTTTCTATTTTAGTTCATCGAAATATTGACTGAAGGAAGAAGGTCCTTCCTACTTATCTCCTCTCGACTCTCTATGTAATTCACCATTAGCCATCTTAAATTGAAAAACTCGAGGAAGGTCCTACCGACATAGCCCCCTAGAATTGGAATCTTTATCCTTCCTAATCAGCCATGTTCTAGCTCGAATTATCAAACTCAAGAGGGACGAGATGGCTTCATATACTTCTCTGCTAAGGGTTGTGCAGGCTAGCTCTCAAGAACCTCTAGAACCCCCCCAAGCTGAAGCTCGGGAGGTCAAAGTGAATACTAAAGTTTCCAAATTATAAAACTAATAATGCTCCTATGTATCTTAGTTATATAGTATAGTTTTTGGTTTTGTTTTTTTGTCATTTTTAGGGCACCCATGCTTAAAATTCTTTCTTGCTTTTGGAATGCCCTGCTTTTGGATATTGTATACAATATTATGTAAGGAGGGGACCCAAGAACCCCTTGATTCAAAGCTCTGGTAAAAGCATTTATCGATAAAAAAACTTGTATTTTTGAAAATTTAAAATTTATTTGAAGTACAATAATTAAACCTAAAACATGACATTAATAGAAAAGTAATAGAAAAGTAAATAATAATATTCATACCATATATGACATGTCATTAATAAACTAATAATATTAAAATTTGAAATTACACATCTAACCTAAAACATTGCTATGATAATTTTTTGAAAATTTATATTTTATTTTAAATGCAAATAAATTAAATCATGAGTATGATAAAGTTTAAATTTTATATTTTATTTGATATTCAATAAACCTAAAACACAACTATGATTTTTTTGTAAATTAAATTTTTATTTTAAGTGCAATTATTAAACCTAAAACATGGTTACGATATTGTTTAATATTTGTATTTGTTTTGGACCATGGCACAATGAGACCATTATTTTACAAATAAATTGTTTACCACATTTTATTATTTGAAGGTACTTGTTTGTGAAACACATCTTCAAGCACCCGTTGGAGGGAAATTGATGAAGTTAATGGCAATCAATTCCTCCATGGCATGGTAGAGAGAATGATGAAGATTACTTTTTTCGATGATGGTAGAGATCTTGAGAATTGTAAGGTTAACCGCTATTGGTAAAGCTATCTCTTTATTGTTCTTCCTTTCTCGCTTTCTTTTTCCTCTAGTTTCCATTTTTTGTTTTTCCTTCCGCTTTGGGCTTCCCGTATTTCATTAGACCATTTCAACCTTTCAAGAAGAAGATTTGAAGAATATTTATGAGATATTGTTTGTTCTCTCCGCTAAATTTTTTTTGACCCTTTAAGTTTCCACTTTGGGCTCCCTCTATTTCGTAAGACTGTTTCGGCTTGTGAAGCACAATATTTGAAGAAAATTTCAGGCATGAATTATTCTAACTCTTCTTTTTAAATTATTATGAGATAAAAGAAGGGGAATATGCCCATTCTCATCATAATCATAAAACTCTTTGTTTGTATGAGAATGGGCATATGCCTATTCTAACCATTCTACCTCATTGAAGCAATATTGAACTTAATCATTTTTATATCACTATAGAGGATGTGGGAATGGGAAACTGTCCATTCTAAAAAAATTAAAATATTACCTCTATTTCTCTTCTATGATTCCTATATGAGAATGGGAATATGCCCATTCAATACCAGATAAAAATGTTTGTTTTTATGAGAATGAACATATGCCCATTCTGTCTATGTGTATTTTTCTTCTATGATTCTTATATGAGAATGGGCATATGCCCTTTCAATACAAGAAAAAAAATGTTTGTTTGTATGAGAATGAACATATGCCCATTATGTCTATGTGTATTGAAACAATCATTTTATTTGATCCCTATATGAGAATGGTCACATGCCCATTCTATATGCTCATTCTCACATAGGAATCATAACAGAATAATAGAAAATTAAATTTCATCTATATTATTGAAGTCAATAATTTTGAGATCTATATAAAGGATGCGATAATGGGGAATGTTCATTCCAAAAAAATTAAATTTTATCTCTATTAATTCCTGTGATGATGTATGGATTTTGATTATGTAAAATATTTACTTGTGAAATGATCTTATTTAATGTTGACGTTTGAATCATTATTAGGCACTACTATTACCTTGTTTTATATATTGATTATTGTGATGATGAATAACTTTTGTTTCTTGCTTATAAGATTCAAAGTTGTCTATATGATTATAAAATTAGTTAGCAAAAGTTTTTTCCAATAGAGATTACATTATTACCTTGTTAATTGATAATATGTACTATGTAGATATAAAGGATAGTTAATCATTTTGTAATCTTCATTTTATAATAATTCAACATGATTATGAGTTGAAAATTCATGTCAGTTATTTGAACTAACATGCATATGCAACTTTTTTTTTTTTTTTTTTGGTATGTAGGAATCAGAGTAATCATTACCAAGTGACACGTTGGATTTGATACACCTACAAAGGCAATGAGATTGGGTAAGTTCCCACTCTAAACAAAGTAAATGTTATCTGCATTCTTTTTATTATACTTATTCACATATCTCCATGAACAATAATAGAATTTCTATTATGATTGAAATTAAAGAGAATAGGCATATGCCCATTCTTCATATACTAATGTTATCTCTATAATTCTTTTTATTATTTTTTCATTTTTATCTAGTATGAACAATAATTGACATTTTTTAACGATTCCCTTATGAGAATAGAAAATTCCCATTCTTAAGGAAAATTCCCATTCTAAAATAAATATTAAAGAGTATACGCATATGTCTATTCTACTTATTTTAATGTTAAAAACTTTGCGATATTGTTTACATCTACCCAAGCCCATTTAATACAAAACAAAAAAGTAAATTTTTAACATTATAATCGGCATATGGCCATTCTAAATGATGCAATACAAGAAATATTGATGTTATGAGATTGCTTCTATTATTCCTATTTAAACCTATTTAAAAAAGTTAAAAAAGCGTGAGAATTGTTTAATCCATTCTCTTCTTATTTTTTCTATTATTCCTATCTACCCAAGCAATTCTTCTATTATTCCTAAATGAGAAGGGGTGTCTTCCCATTCAACCAAGATAATGCAATTCTTCTATGATTGGACTATATGAGAATAGGTAGATTCTTATATGAGAACATGAATTTTTCATTTGATACAAGACAATGTAAACATGGTGAATCAATTTTTACCTATTTAAAAACCGTGACCATTTATAAAGCAAACTCTTCTTTTATGATTCCTATATGAGAATAGGCAGATTAAAATGTAATTCCCATTCAAAATAAGACAAAATAATTTTTTTACATGAGAATGGGCATATGCCCATTCTAAACATTGTAATACAAGCAATACTGATTTTATGAGTATGCCTATATTATTCCTATTTATATCTATTTAAAAATTGTGAGACTGTTTTATCCATACTTTTCTTATTCTTCTTATATGATTCCTAAATTAGAATGGGCATCTACCCATTCAAAACAAGACAATTCCATAAAGCTCCATCAATTTCATAAAGCTTTAAAAAGGTGTGAGAAAGGGTGCCCATTCTAAAATAAAGTAAATTTGTTTATTCCTATCGTAAAGGGCATATGCCCATTCTAAACTTTATAATACAAGTAATATTTTTTTATTTTTAGAATGGGCATGTGCATAGTCGTGATTGAAACATATTTGTTATATAAGAATGGGCATGTTCCCATTCTAAACATTCTCATATAATCAATTTTGATTCTATGAGAGTGGGCATGTGCACTTTCATCAATAATTACTCAATACTTAGTCATTTCAATAACTATTTAAAAGTTGTGAGCATATCTAATCCATACTCTTATTTTATGATTTTTATTTGCCAAGCAATTCTCTTATGATTCCTATATGAGAATGGGAATCTATCCATTCAATACACAACAATGTAAAAATCTCAATAAATTTCTTAACTTTATACAATTCGTGAGAATTGATGCCCATTTTAATAACATAAAATACGAAAATAGTAATTATCAAGTGTCTAATTAGGTTTGACACTAAATTCTACTATATATTTTTCATTATTCAAATATCTAATTAAAACATAAAATGGGTCCAATAAATTCAAATATATTTTTAAAATATTTACGATAGAGTTAGAATATTAGGATATTAAAGCATTTAAGCATTTTAGCATTAAAAGGTGTTGATTTATTATTGTAGTATAGATTCAATTTATTTATAACTTTATACATGCATGAGAATGGGTAACCATTCTAAAACACAATAAATACGTAAATAAGACAAAATATTTTATCAAATATATTTTAAAAAAACCTTCAAATTTCATAATTAAAACATATTTTTGATAAATGTAGACATTTTTAAAACATTACATGTGTCTAAAATGGTATGATTTATAAGTTCTACTTTATATTTTTCATTATTTAAATTTCTATTTAAAATCAATTCAAATATGTAAGCATATTAAAGAATTTAAGAATTACATGGTGGTGATTTCTTACTATATTATACATTCATATTTTGAATGTATGTACAAAAATGGTACAATGTATTTTTCATTATTCTAATGCATCTATAAAACATTTAAATGTTTCTAAAACATTGGGATAATAGCATATTAAAGCATTTAAATATGTACCCTTATTTTTCATTATTCTAATGCATCTTTAAGACATTTAAATTTTCTAAACATTGGGAAATTAACATATTTAAACATTTAAATATGTACCCTTTAGTGGTTAAGTATTTATGATAGACTTAGTATATTAAAGGCATTTAAGCATTATAAGCATTATAGTTTGGTGATTTAGTATGGTAGGATATATTCAAATTTCGAGACTTAGGATAGTAGGATATTAAAGACATTTAATCATTAAAAGGTGGTGATTTATTATGGTACGAAAAATTCAAATTTTGATTTGGGCACTTTATTTAAGAGGTGATTTTCTTTGGTCAAATACATTATAAAAATATTGAATTTGAATGGCTCGGTTTTGATTGTTTGTTCTCTAATGGCCGAGTTTTTACTTTTTTTCTCTTATTATGGCCGTTTTTTTCATTCACAAATTTTGTAGGAGAAATAAGAAGGTATGTGTAAGGATTTTGGCTAATTGGATATAGAGATTATCGAAAAAATAAACTTGTTGCAGAGAGTAATAAAACTTATTGGGGTTGTCATAAAAAAGAAAGAGAGAGACAAGCATTACTTGAGTCCATCTAATCATTTTTTACGGACCATAAACAGGTATACATTTTAGACCTTATGACATTAAAAAAGGAATGAAACAATTTTGATTTAAATTGATTTCCTTTTTTTTTTTTTATTACGTTTATGTAAGGAAACAAATCGATACATTTTTCAGACATTAAAATAAACAAGATATATGGAAAAATAGTTCAAATAGTTGATTGTGAATTAAAAGATCTTTGTTAGTATACATTTTTACACTTTAGAAGTAAAATTGGAAAAAATTAAGATATAAAAACCTTGAATAGCCTACTCTTCCATTGTTGTATTCCGTTTGAGAAATCTCCAATAGTCTCCCTTGCAAAATCACTATTTCGGAAGTTGTTTCTTCTTCTTTCTTTTGCAAAATATCTGTATCTTCATATTTTTCTAGCCACATCTACATTCTTCATCTTTCCCTAACTAAATCTCTGAATGAAAAATATATGTCCCAATAGAGCGAAAACCAAAACTTGATTCATTCAAAATCAATATTTTTATAATGTACTTGGCCAAAATAAATTGCCTCGTAAAAAAGAGCATCAAAAATTCAAATTTTGAATCAAACTTGACATAATAAATGACAATTATGAATTTCCTCCCAAAAATTAAACTATATAATTTAAAATTTGAATCAATCTTGCAGAAAATGTAAAAAATAAGCATCAAAATTCAAAATTTGAGTCAAACGTACCATAATAAATGACCGATACGAATTGCATCCCTATAATAAAGCACCAAAAATTTAAAATTTGAAACAATAGAAATCAAAGTGTTTATAATCAAGATGTGATATTAGTAATTAATAGCTCATCATTAACATTGATTAGTAGTAGAAATCACTATGTTTATATATAAAAATTAGTATTAATTAATTACTATTAGTGTTAATTTAAATAATTGATTAGTAATGTTATAATTAATTTCAAAAAAATAATCATCATTAATATTGACTATAAGAATTAATATTACTAATAAAATTCAATTATTATATTAAAAATGAAATCTAATTATATTATCAAATGAATAAAAAATAATTTCAAAATAATTAAATAAAATTATAAAAATATGATTAAACTTTATAAACCCCATTAATGTTTCATCACTTATAATGCTTCATTAATTTTAATACTTAGAATGGGCCGATAAAAATATTTAAACTTTAATTATCAAAAATTAAATTAAAATATGTATTTAATATATCATATTAGAACTAATCAAAATTAATTAATTAATTTACAACAATAATTAATAATACTAATAATTAAATACAAGAAATAATATTGTATCATTTAATAATAACTATAAATTTCAAATTATATTTTATATTACTTAAAAATAAAATGATTGTTGTATGTGAATGGGCTTGAACCCAATAATAGGCATATGGCTATGTTCGCTATTTTCATGAGAATGAATCATAATAGGCATATGACTATGTTTTTTTATGAGAATGAAGTAAACTTCATTACGAGAGAAAAAAATTACATTGTATTCAAGATAAGATTACTCATAATATAATATGGATGTGAAAATGATAAAAATTATATAACTTATAGTACTCACATTAGAGGTTTATATTAGATGTTCTAAATAATGAGATGATACCTTGGAAGAACATTTAGAGCACTTAGTTTTTATTCTTTTTGAATTTTTTTTATTAATGGCCGAAAAAGTGAGTAACACAAAAAAATGAGGAATAACATAGAAAAATGGGTTGATTAAAATGAGACATTTTTTAATCTTGTATTGAAAGGGCATATGCTCATTCTCATATAAGAATCATAGAAGAAAAATGAAAAAGTGAGCAATAAGAACAATGAAAATGAGGCAATACACATAGAGATAAATTTTCCCAACATATGTCCATTCTCATACAAACAAACATTTTCTATCTTGTATTGAAATGGCATATGCCCATTTTCATTTAATAATCCTAGAAGAACAATGAAAATGATGAAATACACATAGAAAGAATGGGCATATGTCCATTCTCATACAATAAAACATTTTCTATCTTGTATTGAAAGGGCATATGCCCATTTTCAATAAGAATTTCCTAGAAGAAAAAGAAAAAGTGAGTAATTCAGAACAATGAAAATGAGGCAATATATTTTTCAACCTAAATTTATTTATTTCTCAACTTATAAATTCAACCTAAATTCTTTTTGGAATGATTCCTATAAGAGACAATATCTTCTCATTCAAGATAAAAATGTTTGTTTGTATGAGAAAGGGCATATGCCCATTATTATCATTCTGCATATACAAGCAATACCGAACTTGATCATTACTATGGGAAAATCAATATGTTATAAGAGTGAAAAGGAATGGTCAATATAATACAATAAATATTTAACTTAATCAATTTAAAAAATATATGAAGGTTGTGAGAATATAAGAATGAAAAGGAATGGTCAATCTAATACAAGAAATATTTAACTTTATCAATTTAAAAACTATATGAAGGCTTTGAGAATGGGCAAGTTGGATTTTTAAAATTCTAATGAATTTTATCTTATTTTATCTAATTTTATAGGATTGGGCAATTTGTGAAAAGTAATAATGGGAAAATGCCTTTAATAAAACAAATTAATTTTTATCTAAATTCTTCATACATGATTCCTATATGTTTTAATGGACATTTTTCCCATTAAATACAAAATAAATTTTAATATTATTTTCATATGATGTTTTGAAATGGGCATCTTTTCCCATTCTAAAACAAAGTAAATTTTTAAAAATATAATTGAATGATGATCTCTCTATGTCTTAGTAAAAACATTTTAAATTTCAAACATTATCATAGCCATGTTTTAGTAAACATAAATACATGGAAATTTAATATTAACTTGTGAAAAATAGGAGCAATTATACCCCATCATGTCAAAGACTTGGTTTTCTTAAATTGGCTTTGGGTTGATGTATATTAAATTCTCAATGACATTGGCTACTATGTGTTGTCTTTAGAATTGTACATGGCAAATATTTGGAGTCGAATCATGGCACCACTTTAGAAGATCCTTCATCTACTATCTTTGAGAATTGGGAAGGGATTATTACTTTTGGCCTTGGCTCATGTGGTTTGATTTTTAAGTAGCCTTTCTCCTATTGTTTCTATCATCATGGTGCTTCCCTCTCTTCCTATCATTTTTCTACAAAGTGATAGAAAATAAATGGCATTATTTAATTCCATTTCTCGGTCACATCTCAAGTGGGTTTTCATAATTGATTCGCCATCTGTCTATGTGAAGCAATTGAACATATTCTAGGTAATGCCTATCTTGGTGACTCCAAAAGAGCTTGGGTAAACTCATAAATTGCCTCAATGTTTGTTTCCAATCTACTATAGTTATCCATAAAAATTAAATGTTGCTAAGATTGCTAACTTTTTTATCAAGCCCTCTCTTAGGGTTGGTTTAGATGAAGAACTCAAGCATTGTAATCTAAACACTTTTTCCCTATTTCCATGTCCGATGCGAGAAGCTGGTTGGATCCACATTCTTTGGTGGAACCCTTGGTGGAGGTTAACCGATGCCTCACCCACTTTGTGTAGGCTGTCATAGACTATTGTACATCCAAGGACCCAGACCACCGCCTCTCCATCTTCCTAGAACTATTGATTTAACACATGATTCATGTTCCTATCCACCCTGAGTATGTTGGTGTTTCTTGTTGTGGTGATTGAAATATTCTCACCTACACATTCCTATTAAATACTACCACTAATAGTGGTGGTCTCCGTAGAATGGCTACTTGGGGTAGCTCCTTGGTTTCTTCCTTCTCATTGGCTAATGTCAAGTAGAGATCAATAGACTCAATTTGGACTAATATTGCTGATGGCGACTAATTTTGACTATTAGTTTTTCTTTTTTTTAGTAAATTAAATATGCATTTTGTTGTTTGCACTTTTTATCTCTGAGTGTCAAATTTCTTATTATCCCTATAATTACTTATCTTAAGTTTCCATATTCTGTAAAATTAGATAAATTATTGATCTTGTTATATTCCAATCACATGTATAAATCATCAACATTTCTATTAGCATAACCATGTTTTAGGTTATTTTCATTTATAAGTAAATGGTGATAAACAATATATTTGCAAATGAGTAAATTGTGATAAACAATATATTTGCATGGTGGTCTCACTATAACATGGTCTAGAACAAATATAAATTTAAACATTAGCATATTAACCCATTCTCAAAAGCCATTTTATAAATAAATTATAAAATTATATTATATATATTTATATAATATATAACTACATAAGGCTTGATCCCTCGAGTGTATGTAAGTGCAACACTTGGATCTTCCAGGATAGTCTAGCTATTATAATACAATTATTAATAATTACAAAACAAAACAAATGTTTTTGTCACAATGCATAACTTCCCATTCTATCATTGTAATTCTTATATAAAATCACAATCATATGCTCATTCAATATTTGCTAAATGTGAATGGATAATGGATATATATATATATATATATATATATATATATATATATATATATTAATTATAAGAACATAACTACATAAGGCTTTGATTCCTCTTGAGGGTATGTAGTGCAATTTGGTGGTGCTTGTACTTGCTCCACCAAGTTTAGTTTAGCCAAAATGATATAATTATAAAAAAATATAATAGGAACTACATAAGACTTGATCCTCTCATGGGTATGTAGTGCAACACTTGGTGGTTCTGTACTTGGCTCCACCAAGGTTAGTCCAGCAAAAATGATACAATTATACAAAAATAAAATAATAGAACTACATAAGGCTTGATCCTCTCTCAGGGTATGTAGTAAACAACACTTGGTGGTGCTTGTACTTGGCTCCACCAAGGTTAGTCCATCCAAAATGATATAATTATAAAAAAAAATAATAATACTACATAAGGCTTGATCCCTCTCATGGGTATGTATTGCAACACTTGGTGGTGCTTTGTAGCTCCACCAAGGTTAGTCCAAAAGTAAAATGATACAATTATAAAAAAATAATAGAACTATATAAGGCTTGATCCCTCTCACGGGTATGTAGTGCAGCACTTAGAGGTGCCTATACTTGGCTCCACCAAGGTTAGTCTAGAAAAATATAAATTATAAAAAAAATAGAAACTACATAAGGCTTGATCCCTCTTGTAGGTATATGTAAAACACTTGGGTTCTTGTACTTGGCTCCACTAAGGTTAGTCCAACCAAAATGAAATAATTATATAAAAAAATAATAGAACTACATAAGGCTTGATCCCTCTCACGGGTATGTAGTGCAACACTTGGTGGTGCAATGATTTTGGCTCCAAAGGTTAGTTAGTCCATCAAAATGATACAATTATACAAAAAAAATAATAAAACTACATAATGCTTTATCCCTCTCATGGGTATGTAGTGCAAAACTTGGCGTTGCTTGTACTTGGCTCCACCAAGGTTAGTCCAGCAAAATATATAAATTATACAAAAAAATAATAGAACTACATAAGGCTTGATCCCTCTCTCGCGAGTATGTAGTGAATGACTTTCCTACTTTGATAAGGATAGTCCATTAGTGTAATACAATAATACTAATTACTTTTCAAAAAAATAAATAATGTTTGTTTGTATCGAATGGGCTGATTGCCCATTATAAATGTGCACATCTTCTATAAAGGTTGTCATAAAATGATGCATATCTTCTTTAAAATGGCTATCACATGATGAACTTCTTCCCATTTCTTCCTATGTTAAAAGAAATTAAATATAATATGTTGAACTTAAAGTTATCTATAATCTTATTCAATTAGATAAATAAGATATTTCTATTATTTATACATGAGAATGAGAAAAACTTGCCTCTATTATTCTTCTATTAGTTATGTATGCAAATGGACATCTTCCCTTTTAAAGATTAAAAAATGAACAAATAAAGTAGAGAGAATAAAAGTAGCATAAATTTTTTCTTCAAATCATGTTGAAATGTAAATATACAAGGTTGAGCTTCCAATTCTATTCTATAATTCTTATATGAGAATGGGAATACACCCATTCAAAATCTATTCTTATTATTGATTCCCAAATGTGAATGGATATATATCTATATATTTGTAAGATGAGAACTACATAAAGCTTGATCCATCTTTAGGGGATGTAGAGAATAATTTTCCCATTCTAAACATCTAATATATCTAAATTTATTACTGAACCAAAACAATATAATTATAAATAAGAAATTGATCTATGAAATGAATATTTTCTAATTGTGTGCACTTTAGAATGGGGTGCGGTAAAAATGAAGGATAGAACTACTAATCATTTCTTCAACAATGGAATATTCAAACAAAAAATGATACAATGGAATTTATCATTTAATCATAATACTGATTCATGTTCGTTTGATCCATATTATGTAATTTAATGCAAAGACTCACTGTTAGGGGATAGTGATATCCATCTAGTGTAATACAATAATACTAATTACTTCAAAACAAATAATGTTTGTTTGTATGAGAATGGGCTTGTGCCCATTATAAACATGCACATATTCTATAAAGGTTGTCACAATGAATTGCTTCCCATTCCTTCCCATGTTAAAAGAAAGTAAATATAATATGTTGAACTTAAATTTATCTATAATCTTCTTCAATTAGATATATAAGAGATTTCTATTAGTTATACATGAGAATGAGAAAACTTGTCTCTATTCTTCTTCTATTAGTTATGTATGAGAATGGGCATCTTCCCTTTTAAAGATGAAAATATGAACAAATAAAGTAGAGAGAATAAAAGTAGCATAAACATTTTCTTCAAATCATGTTTGAAACTTCATAAGGCACATCTTCCAATTCTATTATATAATTCTTATATATAAAATGGGCATACACCCATTCAAAATATCTATTATTTATTCTATGCTTCCCAAATGTGAATGGATATATATTTATATATATTGTAAGATGAGAACTACATAAGGCTTGATCCCTCTCGAGGGTATGTAGAGCATAATTTTCCCATTCTAAACATCTAATATATCTTAAATCTATTACCCCAGCCAAAAATATAATTATAAACAAGAACTTGAGCTATGCATTGAATGATTTCCTATTTGTGTAAGTTTTAGATGGGGTGCGGGAAAACATGAGAGCACCTAATCATTTCTTCAACAAGGAATATTCAACCAACAATCACAATGAATTTTATCATTTAATCCTGAATATGTGATTCATGTTGATGTTTGGTAATGCAAGACCATTATGTGCTTGAATCACATCTTCAGGATGAAATGCATCACTTATATTAATATCTTGATGCTTCACTTCATCTTCATAAAAATGAAATGATTCACTTCTATTACTATGGTCTTTAATATGATGAGAACTACATAAGGCTTGATCCCTCTAGAGGGTATGTAGTGCAACACTTGGCTCAAATAGGGATAGTCCAACCAATATGATACAATTATAAACACTTAAATAGAGTAGAGATAAAGTAATTAATCAAAAAAAATAATAACATAATAATTTGAATCACATAAGAAGAATATAGATAAAATTTACTATGATCATTAACCTAAAATATATATATATATATATATATATATATATATAGAAATTCATGTGTGAAACAATATTAAATTATTATAAAACAAACAATGTTTGTTTGTATGAGAATAACCTTCCCATGTTAAAAGAATGTAAATATAATATGTTGAGCTTAAAATTATCTCTATTCTTCTTGTATTAAATTAGATATATATAAGATATTTCTATTAGTTATACATGAGAATGAGAAGATTTATCTCTATTCTTTTTCTATTAGTTATATGTGAGAATGGGCATCTGCCCTTTTAAAGTGGAAAGGATGAAAAAATAAGGTGGAGAGAGTAAAAGTAGCATAAACATTTTCTTCAAATATTTTTGAAACTCTAAAACATGTAAATTAGATAGAGTAAAAGTAACATAAATGACCATCTTTCCTTCTATAATAAATTAATTACATTCATTTTAATACCTCTAATCTATATTCTTCTTCTTCCATGATTCCTATATGGGAATGGGAAGATCATTTTAATATCTCTAATCTCTATTCTTCTTTTTCCATGATTCTATATGGGAATTGATCATTTCCCATTCTAAAACAAAGTTAAATTTTTTCACTCCACTTGCCCATTCTAATAACTCTAAAAAATTACTTGAATTGAAGATAACTTTTCTAAAAAAACTTTTCTAATATGTTATATGTTAAATTTATGGGCTCGATATTCAATATAAACAAATAATTATATACATGAGAATGGGCATCTGGCCCATTCAATATAAACAAACAAATTATATCACATGAGAATGGGCATCTTCCCATTCAATACAAACAAACAAACTTATCATGGGTAGATGCAATCATAGAAAAAGAATAGAGTTTAAAATGGGAAGTTGAATGTTATCATAGCTTGTTACTTTTATAAAAAATGTAAAGTTTTTTGAATATTTTGATATGTATTACACTAATATAAACAAACAATTATATCACATGAGAATAGGCATCTACCCATTCAATACAAAAAAAAAACTTATCATGGGTAGATGCAATCATAGAAAAAGAATAGAGTTTAAAATGGAAAGTTGAACATTATCACAACTTGTTACTTTTATAAAAAAATGTTAAGTCTTGTGAAGATTTTGATATATATTACACTAAAAAATTTGTAACAACAAAAAATGGCTCTTATTACCATGACCCATACAAGGAAATTCCATTTATTGATGGTGCAGATGACTATGGAAGAAGGGATGAAGCATGGTTCATTGAAGTTCACACCCCTGATAATTATTACAATGATATGTGGTTGTTTCATTCCTTGGGAGACCAACACACACCAATTGGCATTCTTGTGAGCATAAAGTGTATAATAAATATAATTGTATCTCTTCAAGTGGAAAAAGTGGACAACGCATCGAGAACATGCTCACTACATAAAATGGAATTACAGGTTTCTCTTTACAAAAATGGGCATGGAAAGGTCAGGAAAAAAATACAAAGATTCATGTTATAGTTATGGTTGGAAAATTGAGCCATACACTGAAGGGGACAAGAGTGGTGTGCATAATAGTGAAGCTATTTGTGCAAGAATTGTCACCATATTCAAAATGCTATATCAGTATGCATTCACTTCATCTTGTTTCCCACCACCTAATATGGATAAGGAAGTGGGCCAACAAAAAATTACATTAAAAATGTTTACCATGCTCAAAAGACAAAAATTATCTAAGCTGGAAAAACACATTTCAGAATCACACTTTCAAGAGGTGAAGTGATCTGCAAAAGAGAAAACATTATTAAAACAAGCTCAAAACTAAATTTAAAAAATTCAATCTACATTATCTGAAGAGATTCATATTTTTTATTTGAAGAAAATTCATTCAAAATTGATATTGGTCATTTCCATGTAGCTCCTACAAAATACCAATACATATCACTTGATTTAGCAAGTGTCAGTCTCCTTGTGCACTCTATGTTGTGCAACCTTGTACCTCTTCAATGGGATGCAATTTTTCTTCCTTTCAAAAAATCTACTAGTGATATTTTTGACATGGAGTTTGAGCATGAAATTCATGACATAGAAACTCATTTCTATATTATTGATGGGCAACATACAATTGAAGCCCAAAAAAAAATCCTTGCAAATCCTTGAGTTTTCATCTATTCATGATAGAATCAAACAAAGGTCTTCCCATATTCTATCTTCCAAAGAAACAACAAAAAAATAATCAATATTTGCAAGCAAAAAAATATGGAAAACAAAACATGGGTGAAAACAATATTTATTGACTCATTGTACAAAGCCAGGTCAAGGTGGATCTTAGAGAAGAGACCACAACATCTTGGTTTAGTCATGAAAAAAAAAAATTAGGGATGGAAGGTATTTATAAATTGTATTAAGTTTTTTTTTCACATAGAAATTAACTTACATTATTTCTCATAGAATGCTAAACTAATAAAATTTATTTTAATGTTCACATGTAGTCATTCGAAAGGAAAATTTTGTCTTTTTTTAAGGGAAAATTGAAAGTTTGAATGATAAAATTTCATTTCTTGTACTCCCAGATGAAATTTGGGATAAGTGGGTTTTAGTGTTTGATTTGTATACCAATGGTGGGTTTCCTTGTAGCCCAAAAAAAGCTATAGACCCAGATTTCAAGCCAAATTCATTAGATCTACTTACAACAAGACTATTCAGATGCACAAAAGGTATGACAATGAAAGAATTAGATGTCCTTGTAGATAAATGCATTAGTGGTGAATTTTGGTTCAGAGAAGAGTATGGTGTTAATGCAATGTTTCTAAAATATTACTACAAAAGAGTAAAGTAGGGTAGAGCAACAAGAGCCAAAGTTATGTCTTATATGCTGGCAAGAGTTCCAGAATACATTGCTCTTATAGGATGTAATGTATTAAATGTGATTGAAAAATTTTCCATCCATGAGTCACATTTTTCTCAACTATGTCAAGATCTTAGAGAAGAAAAGAAAAAAATTGAAAAGGAAAAAAACACCATTAGGGGAAATAAATTTTCCAAATTATTCAAAACATGCTATTGAACTACTTGAATTGTATGTGACTGCGGCTAATAAAAATTCTCAACCAAGGATGTCTAGATACATATGAATTCACTTGTCAATGTTCTTATCCTTTTTTTTAGTAGAACATTGAGAGGTTTGGAATTCCATTTACCGCCACTCACTATAGAAGTCGTAATTGTTGATTTTGTAATCTTGTGAGTATTGTCTCACAAAATGATATTGTTGAGCTTCTCTGTGTCATTGGGTGTAGTATAATGAGTTTGTGTTGCATCTTTATACTTCCAGTAGTACAAGCTAGCTTATTTGATACTATTATAAAAATATACATGAAAAAGTAAAAAAAAAAAAATATAATTTCATAAGGATGTTACAAAATTTTGAATGCAGAACATGCATTTCAAGGGATGTCAATGATTTTTACCATATATGGTGTTCATAATTCAACCACTATGGAGGTGGAAGATGTTACAGTGGACCTAGATTGGAAACATTCAGAGCCCTTGGATATTATCAACCCAAATGAAATTGGAGTTTCCATCCCTTGAACATCCTTTCAAATGTGAGAGATCAATGCATTTTTGGGAGCACATGATTGAGAGATGCAACACTAATGTGTCCCTGTATTAATATTATATAGTGGGACAAATGCATTAAAGGAAACACATAATACAAAGAGGTCCTCACTTATCTTTATGGTGGAGAATCACAAGTAGAGATCATGATCCAACACTATTATAAATGTCTAACTACGCCTCTAGGTAAATAGCCTCTACGATTTTTTGTGTTCTTTTCATTATAGTCATTCCTTTGTATATTAAATTCTTAACAATGTTTACTTTGTTCTAATATTAAGATGTACATCCTTCATATAGTTTTCTCCTAAGTTCTTTTCATATTATAGAATATATGTAAACAAAAGTTAGAAGTTTAATTATAAGAAAATTAAATTTGTTTCATAATATTTAGAGGTATTAAAATGATTAAGTTAATTTTTTAAGCGTTATTTTAAATTTTACAATGGGCATATGCCCATTTAAAAATTATATATTTTTTTATGTATTATATTGAATTGGTAGTTAAAATTGTATCATAAAAAATGAAATAAATAGAGGTATTAAAATGATTAAGTTTAGTATTTCTTGTAGTTGAATGTTTACAATGGGCATATGCCCATTCTCGGACAAACATACATTTTTGTCTTTGTATTGAATTGGCAGTACATAAAATATGTATCACAAAAGAATGGAATAAAATTCACTTTGTTTTAGAATGGGAAGTAGTGAATAATCTCTGAGTATGGGCATACTCAGAGAGAATTAAACTTGTTTCAGAATGGGAAGTAGAGAAAGAATATATTATTCACATTATGTAGTTCACCTTTTTCATTTTAATACCTATGTACATTGGCAAGCCCTTGCACAAAGTCCATAACGTGAATTATATATTCTTGTTGGATCTCTCTCGATGATAATCTGAATCATGGGTAGAGTTAGAAACAATCATTCCTATGAATTTTATAACCACTTCCTTAGAGGTAGAAACAATCATTCCTTTGAAATTTTTATATTAGAGTTAGAAATATTTTGAATTTTTTAACCACTTCCTTTATAGAGGTTTTATAATGATTAAGTTCAATATTGCATGTATTGAATGGGCATATGTCCATTCTATTAGAGTTAGAAATATTCTAATTTTTTAACCACTTCCTTTATAGAGGTTTTATAATGATTAAGTTCAATATTGCATGTATTGATTGGGCATATGTCCATTCTCATATATCAATCATATATTCTTCCTCAATGATTCCTAGAGAAGAAATATGCATCCACACATTCAATACAATGATTGAACTTAATCATTTTAATACCTCTATAAAGTATGTTAGAAATCATGGGGTATGGCCCTTATACCTTATAAAAAAAGGAGAACTAATGAGGAGTTAAAAGTATAATCATTTTTTTTACAATGGGAAATTTTCTAATAAATGATTAACTTCATGGGAATGGCCCTTATACCTTATAAAAAAAGAAAATAATAAGGCTTGATCCCTTTTTAATGATGGGAGTACCTTATAAAAAGTAATGAGGAGTTAAAAGTATTTTTTTTACAATGGGAAATTGTCTCACTCCGAATGGGAAAGGAAACCAGATGATAATCTGAATCATGGGTTGAGTTAGAAACAATCATTCCTGTGAACGTTTTATATTAGAGTTAGAAATATTCTAAATTTTTTAACCACTTCCTTTATAGAGGTTTTATAATGATTAAGTTCAATATTGCATGTATTGAATGGGCATATGTCCATTCTCATATATCAATCATATATTCTTCCTCAATGATTCCTATAGAAGAACAAGCATCACACATTCAATACAATGATTGAACTTAATCATTTTTAATACATCTATAAAGTATATTAGAAATCATGGGGAATGGCCCCTCTACCTTATAAAAAGGTGAAAAATACATAAGGCTTGATCCCTCTCATCGATGGTATGTAGTGCAACACTCGCTCTCTGTGCCAGGATAGTCCAACCAATATAAGACAATTATGAATAATTATCATAAGGAAAAAATTGCAAGTTTTGAAGAGTGGAGACCTAGAGAAAAGTATTTACTGGCCAAGTAAAAGGTATTCTTTGAAGTCTTGGGTCATTCTAACCTTGGTGATAGATTACAAGTGATTTAGGCTCTGCATCAAACAACTAGATTATGTAACATCTCTTTCATACAAACAAACAAATTTATGCAACATTCTATTCTTCTTCTATGATTCCTAATTGAGAACAAGTATCCACCAAGTGAATACAAGATTGAACATAGGTATTACAGTGAACAAGTATCCACCCATGAATACAAGATAGATCAAGTATTATAATAATTAAGTGAGAATGGACAACAATTCATTGTTTACAATTTTTACTTTATATTCTAAGTATTTATGTTCATTGGAAACAATTGTTGAGCCCTTGCAAATGATCATGAGTGGAGAAAAAGTGCAAGCCATGAGGTTAATCCATTACAGAAGATATTATTCCTATTAATAACATGATTATGAGTGGAGAACAAAGTGCAAACCATGAGGTTAATCCATGAGGTTAATCCATTACATGAAGATATTATTCCTAATAATAGCACGATGTCGACCAACCAAGAAAAAAGATAGCGAAGAAAAAAATATATTATTCCTAACAATAGCGATGTCGTCAAAAAGAAAAAAAATTACCCAACAAAACACAAAAAACACACAACTGATGGTGATTGATATTGAAGCTACATTAAACCCTTCACCATCAATTATGACAGGTTGTTCATGAATAGTATCAAGTATTATTTAAAATTTAATAATATTTTTTACTTGTCTATATTAGTTTGAGTCAATTTGATAAATATATCCTAATTGTAATTTTTATGTGTAGATGCAACTGGAGAAATTCAAAAATATATGTAAAGAAATAGGTAAAAATATTAATCTTTTTTATTTGTCAATATTAGTTGGAATCAATTTGATAAATATATCCTAATTTCAATTTTTATGTGAAGATACAACTGGAGAAAATCTAGAAAATCTACAACAAAAAAATAGATGTAAAGAAATAGGTAAAAATATTTTGTGAAATATTATTATCATATTTGAAATACATACAAGTTAATAATGAAGTTTAATATTACTTTTTTGCAGTGCCTCGAAAGAAACATTTGCTTGTTCTTGAATTAGAAGAATTGTTAGTTCAAAAGCATACTTCTAAAAAGGAAAATACATTTCAATTGAACAATGAGCACCTCCTACCACGAATGTCTATTACCCAATTTCTAACTTTGTGTTTAAAGAGTTTCATCGAATAACATTTTGGTCATCTATGTTGGATACAAATGCTAGTGTAGAAAAACTAGCAACAAAAAAATTTGTTACTCTCAACTAAAGTGGACTTGCAACCTTTGTTTTTTTGGGGTATGGAGCATTGTGAAAAAGAGGGAGACAAATTTATTAAAAATTTGGAAACAATTTGGAAGACACCAGAATTTCCATACAAATGTGAAACTATGGTTGTAGTTAACGTAGACAACAAAGGGGTTCTGAAGAAAACTTTTTGGTGTCTCCAAAGGTTTCTAAGAAAGACTTTAAAAATAATAGGTGGCTTATGTCTGAATTGTTTTCTCAACTATCCATGGTATGGGTTGTAGATGATGTAAGAGACATCTTAAAGGGATGTGCTCTATTTCAAAAAACAATGGAACAAATGAATATATAAAATTGTGTTTATTACATTTTTGTAGTTCTTTTTCCCATTTTCCATTTGAAGTGATTATTATATACTCTTTAATAAGATGTTATTGATGGTTATTAGTATGTAATGCTCAAAATGTGTTTATTACAATTTTTTAGTTTTTCTTCACATTTCATCCAAATGATGTGATTAGTAGATAATGATAAATTAGGATGTTATTGATAGTTTACCATTTAATGCTCAAAACTAGCTTTGATAGGATTATACAAAAAGAAAGTAATTATCAATAAAATCAGATAATATAATCTATGATTTAATTTATTGAAAAAGAGTTTTTGTTATTGGTTGGTTTTTTAGATCTCATTTTCCATGGAAAGAAGTTATTGGTTTTGGGGTAGAAGAATTTCTCTTTGGAGTTCCAGGGCTTTCTGAATTTAGATCATGACCATACAACCAAAATTTACATATGCATGCTACTTGATACTTCAGTCGTACTTTTAGCCCTGAATTGTTAAGGATAACATGACAACATTTTGATATTGGATTGTGGTTTACATACCTACATTCAAGAGAATGACATGCCTTCATTCAAAAATTTGATTGGCTAAGAAATATTGAATTCATTTTTTTAGGGGCATATTCGGAGTGTGAAATTAGCAACAAATTTTTAAGATCAAGAAGGGGAATATTGTGCCAGTTTACAAAAAAAATGCAAAAGGTTCTCATGACAAGTACACCCAAATATATGGAGCAAAAAACATATTGTTCATAGGTGAAACAAAATGTTTTGTTCATGAGAAACTAGGCACTTTTATTTGGATTTCCTTCTAGCTGGAAATTTGATGGCACAATGCATTCTGATAGAAAAAAATTTTCACACACTTTATGTACATGGTTAAATCATGTGGGTCCACACCCAAATTTACGTCGGTCTTTGGAAATTTAAAAAAAATTTACTTGAGCTTGATTGAGTGTATTTGATACTATTATGTTGATTAATATATATATATAAATTTAGTTTATTTTTTAGTTTTTTGTAGTCTTTCTCATAAAAATTCAATCATATTGGTTTTTTTAGTCTATTTCATAACAATGGATTTATTACCATCATTTTATACAAAAATAATTGTGACTTGTATTTTTATCATAACAACACATTTCCACGAATACTGAGCTTGATTGAGTTTACTTGTTACTATTGTGTTGATTAATAAATATAAAATAATTGGTTTGTTTTTAGTCTATCTCATAAAAATATATAAATATTGGTTTATTTTTGTAGACTATCTCTTAACAATTCATTTATTACCATCATTTTATGTTGTATTTATCTCATAACAACACATTTCCTACCTTCATTCTATGCAAATAAATCCACGTTATAGTTAAACATTTGTCAATTTTTATTGATATCATAAATTAGAAGCAATATTAGATACAAATATATATGATCAAAATATGTAAAATATACAACATGCAAATGTGCACGACCCCATAGTTAAAATAAATCACATCCAAATTTTTCTTTCTTTCTATATTAAGCTTATGAGAATGGGCATATGCCCATTCTCATCACAATGATAAAAATATTTGTTAGTATGAGAAATGGCATATGCCGATTCTCATCACAATGATAAAAATTCTCATCACAATAATAAAACTCTTTATTTGTATGAGAATGGGCATATGCCTTTTCTAACCATTCTAACTCATTGAAGCAATATTGAACTTAATAATTTTAATATCACTATAAAGGATGTGAGAATGGGAAATTGTCCATTCTAAAACAAATTAAATATTACCTCTATTTTTCTTCTATGATTCTTATATGAGAATTGGCATATGCCCATTCAATAGAAGATAAAAAAATGTTTGTTTGTATGAGAATGGACAATATAAGTATTTTCTATGCTTTGTAAAGCTATAAATGTATTAATTATTCCAATAAGTATTTCCTATTCATACTAAAAAATTGTAAACCCCTAAAATGGAAATCCCTCATACATGATATATAATTCCAAAAATCCCTTTTGGATTCCATAACTAAATTATGTTTTTACATATGGTTATGATCTAGACCTATTTATGGTCTTCTTGATATGGTTATGATCTAGACCTATTTATGGTCTATCACTCTTGTTATTATGGATCTGTAATATATCTATGTACATGTTTATCTTGCTAACTCCTTAAAAAATTTCCATAAAGAGGGACTGGTACCCTTGCGTGCTTTGGGTGAGCACTCGGGGTTTCTGGGTGATGTGCCGGTGCACCTTGGGCTATTTCACAAATAAAAGACTACAATCATGCGCACATCCTTGCAATAACTTGAAAAGAGATCCGAGAAATAGAACCAAAATGTAGTATTTTATTTTACCAAGAACAACCCAAGGCACACTAACACACCACTAAGACAAATCTGAGTGCTCACCCAAAAAGCGCAAGGGTACCTAGTCCCTCCTTTATGGAAGCTTTGTTAAGGAGTTAGCATGAAAGACATATAATACGAGATCCATAACTGATCATGAAAATATAAACTATAAAATGAATTGTAAATTGTTTTGGGATCTTCCATTTTTTCTATCTTTTTCACCTTGACCCCTTTTTCCTTTCAATATTATTTTGTATTTTTTTGGGATTGATTTTTTCCTAAGTACAAAACCGAGCACAAAGGGTATCCATGTGTCCCTTTAGCACATTTGGGAGAAGAACAAATAATTGGGATCCTTCGAGTAGTGACAATCAACCACATGGCTAAAGTACAAAAAAGTAGCCCAAGTGGGATGAAAAGTCAAAGATAAAGAGGAGAAACACACCGCCTCCACGCATCGCCTGATTGCGATTTCAAAAGGAGAAGCCCCAGCAACGTGAGGTCTCCACGTGTCATACATGAAAGGTATCACCATTGAAAGGAACAAATAAAGAAATGAAGGGATCGCGGTTTGGTGGATTGAATGTGATCTCGGGGCCCAAAGCATGTAACTGAGATTCTCTCCAAAGGTCGAAGGATTGCGTAGGTAGAAACTAAATGCGGATGGTGGAATTATTGATTAGAAGCATGTTGGAGGAAGAGCCGTGGGGTATATAAGAGAATGTTCTTGTGTCGTAGTAAGGGATAGAAAATAAGTTTCGAGAAGAGAATTTTAGGTTTAGTCTATTATATTCATTGGCCTTAACAAGGATCTATTGTAAGGAAATTTGTAATCTATGCCATTCTGGCCTTATGTACTATTTTCTCTATAAATAAGAGCTCTTGTTCCATGCACTAAAAAGTTCACAATACTTCGTGTCATTTGTTTCTTCCTATTTTATTTTAAATTAATTCTTGATGAATGTTTAAATATCTATCGTGTTACATGCCCTTAGATATTTTACATAAATCTATTCATTGTGCACGTAATTATGTTTTAGTTTCATCTTGCCTTAGATGGTATGAAATATCTTTGAAATAGTTGATCATGCTTAATTCTCTTCAACTAATCTAGTGGTTATTTCGATATTGATCTATGTGCTTTTTGGCAAAGTTTCGGTGCATCACCTTAGATAGGATTTACATATTATTTTGTTTTCTCTCTAACCCTTATCTCAATCCAAATAAGAGAAGAGATAACTTCTATAAAATATGGAGGTTATCTTAGGGGTAAAGTCCCACATCTCTAATATTTCCCACAACTTTGGTGATTCATCTACAAAGATAATTGTCACAACATTTTCCAACACGCCCAGTGGGACAAAAATAAATATTTTTAGTTTTATTAAGATTTGATGTGTGTCTTGATGAAAATATAGCCTTTGGAAGCTTTGTAATAACACATTTGGTGACTCCATTAGAAATATCTACTAGTTTCGTAGTACTTGTGGTTTAATCCTCTATAGTTCATGAGAAGGAATCAAACAAGACAAGAAGGTGTATTTGAATATCTCAGTTGTCCCAGGAAGAAGAAGAAGAGGTAGAAAAATTCAAATATCTCCCTCTCCTCTGAACCAAACTCTTTCAAGACCTCCACCTGTAGGACCTTTTTAAAATCCAATAGAATTATCGACCTATTATAATGGCTCATTAGTCTCCTCCGAGACACTTCGTCCTCGTGGAATCGAAGTCCTCTCATTTTGGTTGTTTTGTTCTAACCTCTTTATGTACTATACTTTTTTACCTTGCATTTTTGTCTTTAAGTTAATCCGGGACCACCATTTGCCTAAAAAGCCTTGGCGGTGGTCCTCTGACACCTGACCAGTCTTTAAGTTATAGGACCACCACCACGCCTGGCGGTGGTCCCGTGACCACCGCCTGAGACAAGGTGGTGGTCCATGACCGCCCCTGTGTAGGGCGGCGGTCCTGTGCATGTTTTCTAGAACTTTTTGATGCTTTTGTCAAACGTGAAAAATTCAAGTGGCACTCACATTCTTCAACCACTCTTGCTTGCATTTATGTTTTAGCCACCTGGTAAATAGTGATTTCTCTTTGTTTATGATAAAAGAGTTCAATTCAAACTTACCCTCTGGTAAATCCAAATGCTATAAATACCAAGCTTGTTTACAAGAAAATGGCCCCTCTCCCTCTATGAATTATTATTCAGTGTGTTTTGAAGTTCTTCCATAAGTTTCAATAGGTTTAGATTTTGCATGAATTCTCAGCCTCTCCTTTCTACTTTAGAGATCATTTGATCTTCACACTTTCATTTTGCTCCATTGCTATCCTACACAGTCAACTTAGCATAAGATAGTTTCAGTTCTAGATTAGAGTTCATTTGATAATCTTAGAGTTGTAGGTTGTTGTTTTGTCACAAGAAATAGATCCCAGAATTCTCGGTATATTTGTGTTGTATCCCCATAATAAATCCTGCTAGGAATCACATAGTCAAGCTCTGTTCACTTGCACTATCCCTCTCTTACTTGCATTTTATTCGGTTTATATCCAAAGCTTCCATTGTTTGAGTATCTTCTTCTGCTGACGCTATCACATTCACACTTTTCTAGGATTCACGAGAACACGAAGGAATGAAAAGAGATCACACTGAGGGGACAAGTCACGACACAACTAGATTTACCACTTGTTATAAAACTCTAGGTTTGAACTATCAAAGTTGTAGTTACAATATATCAAATAGAGTAGCAAATCATTTTATTTCAGTTAAAGCTTGCTTTCAGTATTACTAGGGAAGCTGTGGGAATGATAGCTTCTGAGAAGCTATGATTTATTCCTCACTTTTGAGGTAAGATTGAAGGTCTTTCGATTAAATTAGTTAGTTATTTAAATATTTAGGATAAATTCACAAGTGCACAGGAAAATAGCTATATCAGGCTAACTTGCTTGTTTTAATTCTATTATTAGATTAATTGTTCATTATCTAAATATATTAGAATAGCTTTCTCTTTTAATTTCATTCAAATACATCATTGAAAATACAAAAATAAAAGGAATATAAGCATAGTGTAGATATATCTTTCATAGTTAGTTTACTTGTTTTAGTTAAAGTTTGATTATCTCTTGCATGACAATTACGGGACCCAGAGAGCCCAGGGATTACGTATTCAAACCGGTAGTACCTCAGCCAAATCTCTTCACAACATTAATGGATATAGATCAAGGGCTTAGGATTCAGGTCTTTCAAATGACAATAAACCCACAAGCAATTAGTGAACAATTGAGACAATTGAATATTGAAGATGAAAAAGCATACACATTCTGGTCAAGTCAACCCAACTATAGATTGCCTTGATAGGATATCCACATGACCATACAAGAACCCGAAAGAGAACAAATATTTGGTTGTGATCCATTAGTTCCACAGCCAAATAGGAGACCTTCTCATCGACATAGACACAGGGCTTACATGTATACAAGTTGCCAGAACACCCGTAAGGTATTATGAGAAGATCACACAACTCTTGATATTAAACATAGAAGCTGAAAAGGCTTATGACTATTGGATAGTCGAAGAAGAGATTGATTCTTCACATGACCATAACAGGTCCACAACAACCACAAACTCATGGTTGTGATCCCCAGGTCCCATAACCCAATGGGCTTGCTAAGTCAATTAAATATTGACACCAGTTTACGTACTGCTGGTATTTAGATCCTCACCACTCCCCAGATATCATAACACAATTTTCCACATTAAACATAGAAGCCAATCAAGCTAATATTTTCTGGGCTAGACTAGAAAACCACCCATAGTTTATTATAAATCCACTACACCTCTCACTACCATTTTCCATGACCTTGTCTGAAATATACACGAAGCACCTACAGGTCACTTTCCACGTATCCAATAGCCAATAGATAGGATCTCGGTAGAGCTCGACATTGATTGGAGCCTCCGAGCAGCTATTATATCTGAATGATCCATTACACCAATTCAGGTTAGGAGAGCTTTCTTTGCCTTAGATTCATAGATCCCATTATTGCGTGTTGAGGATATAAGATTGCCCAACTAGTTTTCTATATCCACATATATTCCATTTCCACCGGCTATCTCGGCATGACCTCGGGAGGTCGGGTACGAAGAAGGCTACTTGTAGATTCTCATGCTCACATGTCACTTTTCTATCATACAAAATTGGTGAACCTGACGTGAAACAAACAATTGTTCCCCTTTTATTTTCATTTCTTTCATCCATCTTCACTCTTTCCCATTATTCTGTGGGTATTTATATACCCCGAATATGTCGGGATATGATGCATATATGGAAGACCTCTCTCAAGTCTCGAAGCACATTATGGTCAAACAAATAGACAACCATCACCCTCACTTTCTACATGGGCTGACAACTATTCAAGTAACTACTTGTCATCACAAACTCCTCCTCAAAGAACTAGCTCTAGTTCTTCATTCCAATTGAGGAGTTGGATCAGCTCACACAAACACAACAACCAGAGCCCTCAGGCTCTAACAATATGACATTTACTGGAGAATCCATTTCATCTCCTCGGGTTTTGTTCAGACCACAAATCAGTAGACAGTCAGATCCACTCCCATTTTTGGATGAGGAGTATTTAGCGCATTACACGCTAGAAGTGAACAACACTTCCAAAACATGTACCCACCTATAGGAAGTTTGCAAACACAACCCGATACCCTGCTCCAAGAAAACACCCCCATTCCTCCACCTATGGGAAATACTCTCGGTGAAGCTTGGCAGGGTAATGATCAATTCATAGCAGGGTACCATACACCTCTACAACCTCAAGGTATACAACAACCACCATTAAGGAAAAACACTATGTGTCTTCACCAATCGAGGTCATCTCAGCCTTAGTTGAGAAGGTTAGAGGATTAGAACTTGCTCAAGCAAAATCAAAATTCACATTTTGGGCAAGCAGGAACTTCCCAACCCTCCACATCATCCCAGCCAAGTTGACCTCCTCACAGGAATAGGCACGTTAGGCATGCCTCCTCAACATTCGTATAACTATCTACAACAAACACCAACTAGAAACATGTTTTCAAATGCTTGCTCCAGTTGAAAGTATGATACCTCCTAGGCTTAGCACCAAACAACCCATATCAGAGCAATGCTCCTCCCTACTTAAACATTTATTCAAAATCACCACAGGGAGACATGTTCTCCTCTCCCGGGATGTTCACTCAACCACAGGGATTTCCTTATGTCCCTACAAATACATATGCTATGCCATATCAACAACCCATTCCACCCCACCCCCCCCTCAGCAGAGCACCATCGATGGTCGAAACCTATGCGGTAGGGACTTACTCAAAATATTTAAAAGAGCCTCTAGATTTCACCATACGAAGTGTCATGCTTCCAAGACCTCTTCCCGATTTTCCCAAATACAAAGGGGAGGGAGATCCAAATGCACATATCAAGGCCTATGCCACGGCCATTCGAGAATTGCTCCCTTGGGATGCGGTTGTTGCTAAGATATTCCCTAAAACCTTAGAGGGTATTGCCCTTGATTGGTATTACAGAATACTTGAAGCCTCGATACACTCATTCAAACAACTTGTGTCAGAGTTTATCAAAGCTTTTGATATGAACAAATTGTTAAGAATAGGAATCGGGAATTCTTACATATTAAACAAGAGCACAATGAATCCACTACTCATTTTATTCAAAGATGGCGTACAGTCCTCTACTCATCAGCAAGTGCTCCAAACATGGATCAAATGGAACTATGTGACTTATTCCTTCATTCTCTCAATAGAGATAAAGGAAGAAGTCCAAAAGTTCCCACTAAGGACTTATGATGAAGTACTCGAGAGTGCTCTCCGAATAGATCAAGCGGCAATAGATAGTGGTCGTAAGACATATGGAACAAATGGAAATTAATCACTCCCAATCAAAACACTACGACCTATCCTAATGCTTTGGGAATACCAATCAAGGACCCAAGATCCTTAACAAAAACCGCGGGGTTACAATAGATGGAGTAATAGACCAGGTTAAAAGGGAAAACATCGTAAACATTTCACCACCCATTAACAATCAAGCGAAATAACAACTTTACTCCAACAATCAACGTGGTGGATTTTAATCATCCATCATGACAAAAAAACAAAAACAACAAAAAAATCTAGACACAAGGTCCAAATCAAAACCCAACTGGATATCAAAATCAAAACCAAAGGCAACAGCCTCAAAATTTTAACTCTAACAACCAACAACCTAATCAGAGTTTTGGACCACAACAGGTTTCAAATCAACAACCTCAAACTATAATCCCAACTTGTATTGTGGTTTCCACAAGATTCAAGGCCATGATACTAGGACTTTCCATGACTACATAAATTCATGCAACATTTTCCAGAAGACCAAAGACAACTCTTTATAGATATGTTTTTAGCAAATTCTGTAGTACCCATGCCAAACACTTATACGGGGTAGTTTCCCCTCAAAATGCACCCCTCAAGATTTTTAACGATCCACTCCCAAATCACTCTAACAATAATAGGTTAGATCCAAATGGGATGAAAACAAGGGTGTTATGATAGGAAATAATGATCATGAAGCCTCAACTTCATTAAATCCACCGGTCACACCCCAATTAGGAACTCGACCACAAACCAAGATAGTTGGTCTTGGTAGAGTTAGATACCGAGCTACACGTAGAAACCATAACAAGAACATGAGATTATTCTTCTCAACCAGTTCCAAACTATCCATTAGAACCAGACAACATTCAACAAACATTGGTAAAACCCATAGGCACTTACTGATCTAATTAATGACCTAACAAAGACCTTCTCTCACATTTCCTTCTTGGATTTGTTGAAGAACTCTCCCACCCATAGGGCTGCTCTCTTAGAAGCATTAGGTCTTGGTCATCTAATTAACATCACTCCTCCTCCTGAAATGCAAGTAAACCATGTAGACTTTGATGTCTACCCTCCAGGGCAGCCAGATAGGGATACTGAGTTTATATTTGATATAAGCAAAATGCCAACAGACGTTGAAATTACACGTAGAGGTGACCCAACCTTACATTTATAGGTATGGGTTTATAATAATTATGTTAAGCACATAATGATTGATGATGGGGCAGCAGTTAACATAGTCCCCTTCACTTTTCTTCAAAAGCTAGGATATGGAGAAACAAATTGTTCCACAACACGAAATACGCTAAGAGGTTATGATAGCCTCAAGGCCACTTCAATTGGGACCATAGTTTTACCAGTCACCTTAGGACCCAAGACAGTCCTCACAAATTTTATATTATAGATCGAAACCAACTATAATATGATCCTCGATCGACCATGGATACACCGCATGAAGGCAATCCCTTCCACGTTATTCCAGGAAATAAGATTTTTACACCTAGGGAAAATATTTGTGGCACAAGGTGACCCAAAACCATTCGATATACACCTAGCAGATTTGAAGAAGAGACCAGGCATTCACTCTGAGTTTGAACTCCCAATGAATCAACTTAACAAACCAATCAATTCAAAACCAGAAAAAAATTGATACCTACAACAAAATTAGAAATTACGAATCTAGTCGAAGGCATTCCAGACACTCAAAAATGAGACTAACGTCATAGAAATGGTATCATTAGGGACTACCACAAAAATTGTCGAGTTACTAGAGAAAGATCTACCCATTCTCCTACCATTTGATTCCATGGGTATGGGATACACCCTAGGAATTGGTTCCCTTCCATCAGATGAAGTTTGTATGGTAGAAGTAACTGAGGTAAAAAAATAGAGATGTGAGGAATGTCCCAACATCCATTTTCCAAGAAAATATTGGACTCTCCACTTTGATGGAGCTAGATGTCATTTTGGAGCTGGGGCAGGTGTGATCTTTACTTCTCCCAAGGGAAAGATCCTACCTTTTTCCTTTAAGTTAAACTTTGAATGTACAAACAACGGGGCTGAGTATGAAGCCCTCCTCCTTGGCCTCATCATAGCCAAAAGGATGGGTGTTGATAACATTAGAGTGCTAGGAGACTCACAACTAGTTGCAAACCAAGTCTCTGAGGTATATGAGACTAGAGCTGAACACTTACAACTCTATAAAATGGTGGTATTAGATCTAACCAAAGGATTCAACTTCATATCAATCAAGCAATCCCATGAGAACAAAACCTTCTCATGTGATTCAATAGCAACCTCAGCTTCCCATTTCACTCCAAGCAGTGAGTTGGAAAATACAAGTTTCATGGTATCACTTCATACTGAACCATTGGTGCGTAAAATACCAACAAACACCACTCTGACACGTATAGAAGCTGAGAATGAGTTTTCTATCCTAGATCACTTTGACAATGATAGAGTCACTCTTGGATATCTAAATGCCTATGCGGAGCTACATCTCACTCATCACATAGTAGATTTTCCCTAATCCCACATTCCTCTTCCTATTTTGGAAATCCCATGATAGAATCTCCCCCGCAAAAGAATCTCGATATCTACGAGGTAGAGAATGGAGAAAGTTTGGAACTACCTCTGGCCCCACCTAATTTGAAGAAGGCAACACTTCCTTAATCGAAGGAATGATTGACATAAATATTGGAATGGAGGAAGAACCAAATATTTTGAAGTTGGGATCCTCATTAACTCTAGAGGAGATAGAAATACATACTCAGATCCTCAAGGAACATCAAAAGGCTTTCACATTTAATTACAAAGAAATGATGGGAATTGCACCACATATCATGGTACATAATCTTGTCACCAAACCAGATGCAAAGCCAATTAAACAAAAAGTCGAGACCAATGAAACCAAAAGTGGCTCTCATGGTGAAAGAAGAAGTAATGAAACTTCTCCAGGTGGGATTCATCAAACCAGTTGACTATTCACAATGGGTATCTAATATCATCCATGTTCTAAAAAGAATGGGAAGATACACATTTGCATAGACTTTCGGGACATTAATAAAGCTTGCCCCAAAGATGACTTCCCATTGCCATCCATTGACGTCATTGTTGATGCAACAACTGGATTTGAGCTTTTGTCTCTCATGGATGGATTCTCGGGATATAATCAAATCAAAATATCTGAACAAGATCAAGCCAAGACCACGTTTATAACTCCTTGGGGAACTTATTGTTACGTTGTCATGCCATTCGGTCTTAAGAATGCGGTGCTACATACCAATGGGCAATGACATACATATTCCATGACCTTATTCATAAAATTGTGGAATCCTACGTGGATGACTTGTTGGCCAAGGCCAAGAAGCATTGTGATCACCCAGAAGTACTCCATATCATTCTCTCATGATTGATCGAATATGGCATCACATTGAACCCAGAGAAATGCATATTTGGTGTGATAGGAGGCAAACTTCTGGGTTACATTATATCCTCATGAGGGATTGATGTTGATCCAGCCAAAAATCTGGGTTGTTCTTGAAATGATTCCACCATCAGATGAGTCTGGTATCAGATCATTTCTTGGGAAACTTCGGTGCAATTCGAAGGTTCATTCCGACTTAAGTTTTGTTGTTCATCCAATCAACAATTTATTAAAGAAAATATTATAGCATTGATTGGATAGAAGAATGCAATGAGGCCTTCGAAGTAGTTAAACACTTCTTGTTGTCTCCTCCCATGCTAATGCCTCCTAGACCAGATCATCCTTTGATCTTGTATTCACATGAGCTACTTGATGTCTCGCTAGCTTGCATGTTGGCTCAAGAAGATAATGATAAATGAGAACGTGTAGTCTATTTCATTAGCCAGACATTGCTTGATTATGAAACACGTTATACACAGGCAAAAAGAGAATGCCTTGCCATAGTCTTCACAATGAAACATTTAAGACATTACATGTTAAATCAAGAAACAAGGGTCATTGTAAAGACAGATCATTTACTGGACATTCCTCACGCAAGGGTCTTTATCTAAAAAGGTTGGACATTTCATAACCTTAATGGGTGAGTTTGAATTAACATTTGTAAACTAGAAATCCATTAAGGGACAAATCATTACAGATTGGTTAGCTGAAAATCCATTAGATGGAGGTGATCTGGTAGATCTAGACTTTCCCGATGAATGCATATATTTTGTCAAAACCAGACCCCCATCTCTATATGTCCTTGGTACACTGACATCATCAATTTTATCATGGACCATACATACCCAGAAGGTGCCACATCACAACAAAGAAGGTGGTTACACATTATCGCTACTAAATATGTTATTTTAGAACAAGTGCTCTATCGTAAAGCCTTCGATGGAATGCTTTTAAGATGTGTTGACATGAAAGAATCCAAAAATATTCTTTACGAATCCCATAGTGGGATATGTGGAGGCCACTTTGGTGGTCACGCCACTGCTCACAAAATACATCGAATGGGCTATTTTTTTAGCCCACTTTGGAACATGACGCAGTAGAATTTGTGTGCAAGTGTCCATAAATGCCAAGAATTCTCCCACGAGATTCACATGCAGCACAAGCTCTGCAACCAATCACAACCCCATGGCCCTTTTCCACGTGGGGCCTAGATTTGATAGGGAAATTCTCTCCCTCATCAATAGATGGCCATAACTTTATAATCATGGCCACATAATATTTTACCAAATGGGTAGAGGCCATGCCTCTCACCACCGTACCAGGTTTTGTAATCGCTAAGTTCATTTTGAATCAAATCATTTACAGGTACGGTGTCCCATAAGTCATTATCTCAGATAATGGCACATCCTTTAAGAATGATGAGGTCCATGAGTTATGTAGTAAATTCAAGATAAACCATCATATGGCCTCTCTTTATTACCCTCAAGCCAATGGACAAGCTGAAGCCACAAACAAAACATTAAAATCTATTCTCCTCAAAATAGTTAAGGAGAACAAATGGGATTGGCATTTAAAATTATACCCGGCCTTGTGGGCCCATCGAACCTCAATAAGAACACCAACGGGGCAACCCCTTTCTCATTAGTATTCGGGGTAGAAGCAGTTCTCCCACTTGAGGTCGAAATACCTAGTCTCTGCATCTCATTACAAGGGATTTTGGGAGAAGAAGCCTATAGAGAGGCACACCTCTCTCAACTAGAAATCCTTGATGAGGCCAGGCTAAATGCCCGAACAATGGCACAGAGCCTATGCTTGACCGGATGTGCCGGAAATATAACAAAAAAGTCTACGAATGAGAAATATACGAGGGAGATCTAGTTCTAAGACTAGACAATCGGATTGATAAGAAAACCGGCGAAGGAAGGAAATTTCGCCCAAGTGGTTGGGCCCATATCGAGTCATGAAAGACTACGGAAATGGTGCGTATCTCTTGTGTACACTAGAAGGTGAGGAATTCAATGAAACTATCAATTCCTTGCATCTTAAATGGTTTTACGCATAGGTCATCAACATCACCATTTGTATATTATATCTACCTACATTGCATTAGTCACTTAGTTGTTTCATTTTGTTCACTCATTTCATAAATTTTGTGGTCAAGGAACTTATTCTTAAGAAATTCATTATAAGCTTATGAAAATATTGGCAAAAGCATTCAAATCATATCTCTTCAATTTTCATAATATCATCAAATAGTTTCAAATCATTTCATCAATTCGACATAGAAAAGTCTTGACAAAAACCATACCAAGGCCTGCATACTTGGTCATACTCATTCTTTTCTACTAGGTTAAGTTGTTCTTACCTACGGTCTATTCTAGAAGCTTCTTGGTGTCACATCTATCCTTCTTACATCTCTTTGAAACAAGGATACTCCAAAATCACAAATCAGAAATGTCAAATTAAAAAAAAATACTAAACAAAATAGAATATTTTATTTTACACACTTCTTTGCCCCACCAACCTTTGGTGATGAGCCCACATCTCTTACTAGTGATACGAGGTTGAGAAAGGAAAGAAGTTCCCTTACTCACCTATGTCCTGCCTTCGGTGATGAGCCCATGCTTCCTACCAGTAGCATGAGACAGGGCGTAGGGGGTCCATTCACACAAATCAATGAATCTTAGCATTTTAAAAATGCAAAGAAAATGTGTTAAGTGAAATTAAGTATCCAAATTCCAAAGAGATCAAATCCTCAAAACCATATTTTGTCAACCAAATTTCCATCCATGGATCTAAGTCTAGATAAACTGGAAAATAAGTTACATTCTGAACTATGTAGTAGTTTTGAGTAAGAGTAAGTACGGAGGTCTAAATTTGATTTCTATCAAAACCTTGTCTTTCTCTCATCATTTTCATTCATTCAAACTCATATAATTTGTGCCCTTCCCAACTCTTGGTGTTGAGCCCTCACATCTTACTAGTTGCGTGGAGTTAGGAGTGGGGCAAGTTCATCTCATTATCACTATATATTCATCACATTTTGCCAAAACAAGAAGAAGCAAAACATTTCCCAAAGAAGCCAAAAGTTTAGTACTACAATATGTTTACATCATCACATATCAGCATTACAAAAACAAATAAAAGAGAAACATTATGTTCAACATTTGTTATCACTTGTCATCCATTGCATACATTCTGAAAAAAAGCATATAAAAACAAAGATTCTAAAAACATCTAGTGTACACATAGAAACGAATCACAAAATTCTAGATACAAGAAGATCTAGATCCAAAATATATATATATATATATATATATATATATATATATATATTTCATACATACAATGCCATCATGCACTAGGCATGGTCAAAATGCTCAATGAGCCCAAAAAATACAAAAACAACCCATATAAACATCTAGCAAAATCACTACAAAAAGACCAAATGGCCTCTCAATCCCTGTGGGATCCCTCAGAGGGTGCACGATCACGCCTAGGACTCCTACTACGATGATGCTCTGAATGAACTGAGTGCTCATGATCATGGCCACTGGTTGTGGTCTCACTACGAGAATGACTCCACCTCATCAGACACTCAACAGTCCTATATCCAGCTACCTCAGCATGAAGGGAGGTCACTAACTTTTCCACCTTCTAGACAGGGGCAAACACATCAGTATGTCGGCCAGCTACTGAAGGCTCTCCAACATCCTCAGTAAGCTTGGCCCGAGTACTCTCTGAGGGGAGCAATAGGGTGTCCACACACTTGGTGAATCAAGTCTCGCCATCCCTCAGTAGTCGCTGCAAATAAAAAAAAGAAATAACAAGTTAGAAAATCACCAAAAATAAAGTCAAAAACAAACGAAACAACAAAAGGAAATATCAACTAAACATTTCTAGCTAAAACAAAATCGAGAAAAGAGTAGTAACTCACTCGGATCTCTAGGCATCCAGTGGGGTCTCTAGGGATCTACACTGCTTACGACACTTTTTGCTGGACTGCGTGGGAACCTCCCCCAAATCAGGAAAGAAATGACGTCCTGCCACGGACTCATCATCTCCCCCAATGTCTTGAGAAGGAAACTCCTCTGAGATCAAGGTCACCTTCTCTGCTCTCCTCCTCCCTCTCGGCCCTCAAGATATCCTAGTGTCATGCCACTCAGAATCACTCTCATCCTCCTCGGCCATCCCCCATGTCTCGCCTCCTCATCCCCCTCCTCCTCTGTCTCTCTCCTCTAGGTGAACTCCTCAGAGTTTGAGTCCACATCAATGGGCTCATCTCCCCCCCCACTGAAAGTAGGAGTGGCTCTAATCATAAGTAAAGGTGCTCGAGGAGCACTAACTGCTGCCCCTCGGCACGAACCACCCACCTAACTACAATGGGAACTCCGGGAGTAACCATGGTCCAACCTCGACCTCTAGGACCTCCCTTGGCCTCACGAACAAACTTATACACTGGCCCCACTGGAGGAAGCATATCGATGTAAGGGAGGCCAAACTGCTGAGGTACTCTATCAAATGGGTGAGTCTCCAACCTCCCTATCCTATCTACTAGCTGACCTGTGGAATAGCAAGCAATCAGTGTATGTGTCTCCTCTCCCCATAACCCTGCCATGGCCTGATAAGGAGTGGCCTCCATGTCTGCAATAGTCAGAGAAGCCATTGGCTGGTGTGGCATCCTAAGTACAGTCATCCCTATCCACCTCACTACCCTAACACCCCAGATCCTCTGCCTGTACACCTCTCCCATAGGGAATGATGCGCTCATACACCCAACTCATAACTAGAGTAGGGTGACTCAATGACTGCCCCTGTAATCTGACCACCCTATATAAATCATGGTAGGTGGTCCCAAGAATGTCTTCTCCCCAAGCATAAACATGGCCATGGGCCTCAATCTATGTAATAATGGGAGCCCAATATAAGAGAGTATCCCCTCCCTTGTCCCCAATCAACCGTGAGGCCAAGATACCCATAATAGCCTTGCGGATCATAGGGATAGGAGAAAAACAATGGAATGGACCTTCACCCCCTTCTTTGAGCCCATGGAGACAACAACATCTCCCATGTAGGTGGCCCACTGAACCATCTGAGACTGGATCCTGCTGTCTTAAGAGACAACACCTCCCAAGAATCGAACCCCCAGTATGTGATAGACATCCTCCAGGGTGATAGTCCACTCACCCCTAACACCTGAAATCGGAAGGTATTCCGATCTGCATCCCAATATGAAAATAAGTCACATAATATGTGACTAGCAGGAGCAACATGAGGGACTCGAAGAGATCCTCAAAATATCGGCCCTCTGCAAAGTGTCTCTCTCTCTGGGTCAATGTATCCAACACTGCTGGGAGCCAATCACACTCCCTCTCTCTACTCCATCTAATATACTCCTCCTCCTTCTGCATCCACCCAAAAAAAGAAAAAAGAGTAAGTTAGTAACATAATCCAACTAGAAAAATCATCAAAAACATATAAAAATGTCAAAAATGCAAAAACAATTAAATAATACATCTTTTTTTGCATTTGTTTATCAAGATGCCACCACCTGTGCGAGCAAAGGCGGTTCCGTGACCGCCACCATCTAAGGGTGGTGGTCCTATAACCCACCTTATGCTTGGGTCCCAACCCACCACCATCGTGGTCGGTCCCATGACCACCACTCCTGTGTAGGGTGGCGTCTATGTCCGAATCGGTGAACACCCCCAAAGCCCTAAAAACACTTTAAAAAAAGCAAAAATACATCATTTTTGACAAAATAAAGACCTACCCTATGGGCCCCCCTAGAGACTCATTTAAAACTAACATTTCCAAAAATAATCCCCCAAGACAAAGTTTTCAACATTTCTATATTTTAGGTTTAAAAATGATAAATTGAGAAGAACTAACTTTGACTTCACGTGGTCGATGTCTACTCTCTCGGAGCATGATCACGATCTCACAATGAACGTTTTGACTATACTCATCAAAAAATGGTTACCGTGGGTCCCAGAGCTCAAAAACCACCAAATCGATACATGCGTAAATGAATAGGAAAATGAGCTCATTATATATATATATATATATATATATATATATATATATTCTAATCTTGTTTTGAGTGTTTTTACGTAGAGTTGGAGTGCTAACGAGAGGTAAGTTCTTATCCTCGCACAAATGGTAAGTCCTCATTTCATTTTAATTTAGTATTTATTTTTTGATTTATTTTATCTATCTACACTTGAGTCCCTTTTTCATTTTGCAGATAGCGGGAATTTGGATGGTGACATTTCGGCACACGGTGTCAGGTATAACTTCTAACTCCCCATTTTGGGACCACCATACTCGGACCCACCGTTTTATGCCTCTTCATGGCTAAAATGCTTCTCTCGAGGGGAAAATATGTACGTACCCAAAATTGTATGTATTGTATAGTCAGAAATTGGTTACGAAACCCCAATGATGATTTAGATCTCTTCGCAAGGTGTTCGGAATCTAAAAAGCTCACCAAGTATACATTTGCATCCTAAAAAGCCTTGTCCAGCCTTTGCATGTTTTGTTCTAACCTCTGCCCCCTTTTTCCTTGCATTTTAGTCTTTAAGTTACAGGACCGCCACCACCCTGGGCAGGGTCCCATGACCACCACCCATAGGGTGGCGGGTCTGTAATCACCCCCTGCATAGGGTGGTGGTCTTGTGCATGTTTTCCAAACTTTTTGATGCTTTTGTCAACGTAAAAATTCAAGTTGCACTCACATTTCTTCAACCACTCTTGCTTGCATTTATGTTTTAGCCACCTAGTAAATAGTGATTTCTCTTTGTTTATGATAAAAGAGTTCAATTCAAACTTACCCTATGGTAAATCCAAATGCTATAAATACCAAGCTTGTTTACAAGCAAATGGCCCCTCTCCCTCTATGAATTATTATTCAGTGTGTTTTGAAGTTCTCCCATAAGTTTCAATAGGTTTAGATTTTGCATGAATTCTCATCCTCTCAGTTCCTTTCTTCTTTTCTGATTTAGAGATCATTTGATCTTCACACTTTCATTTTGCTCCATTGCTATCCTACACAATCAGCTTAGCATAAGATAGTTTCAGTTCTAGATTAGAGTTCATTTGATAATCTTAGAGTTGTAGGTTGTTGTTTTGTCACAAGAAATAGATCCCAAAATTCTCGGTATATTTGTGTTGTATCCCCAATAAATCCTACTAGGAATCACATAGTCAAGCTCTGTTCACTTGCACTATCCCTCTCTTACTTGCATTTTATTCGGTTTATATCCAAAGCTGCCATTGTTTGAGTATCTTCTTCTGCTTTGATGCTATCACATTCACACTTTTCTAGATTCACGAGAACACGAAGGAACAAAGAGATCACACTGAGGGGACAAGTCACGACACAACTAGATTTACCATTGTTCTGTAAAACTCCAGGTTTGAACTATCAAAGTTGTAGTTACAATATATCAAATAGAGTAGAAAATCATTTTATTTCAGTTAAAGCTTGCTTTCATATTACTAGGGGAAGTTGTGGGGAATGATAGCTTCTGAGAAGAAGCTATGATTTATTCCTCACTTCTGAGGTAAGATTGAAGGTCTTTCGATTAAATTAGTTAGTTATTTAAATATTTAGGATAAATTCACAAGTGCACAGGAAAATAGCTATATCAGGCTAACTTGCTTGTTTTAATTCTGTTATTAGATTAATTGTTCATTATCTGAATATATTAGAATAGCTTCTCTTTTAATTTCATTCAAATACACATCATTGAAAATACAAAAATAAAAGAATATAAGCATAGTGTAGATATATCTTTCATAGTTAGTTTACTCATTTCAATTAAAGTTTGATTATCTCTTGCATGACAATTATGGGACCCAGAGAGCCCGGGATTACGTATTCAAACCGGTAGTACCTCAGCCAAATCTCTTCACAACATTAATGGATATAGATCAAGGGCTTAGGATTCAGGTCTTTCAAATGACAATAAACCTACAAGCAGTTAGTGAACAATTGAGACAATTGAATATTGAAGACGACAAAGCATACACATTCTAGTCAAGTCAACCCAACTATAGATTGCCTTGATAGGATATCCACATGACCATACAAGAACCCGAAAGAGAACAAATATTTGGTTGTGATCCATTAGTTCCACAACCAAATGCAGGAGACCTTCTCATCGACATAGACACAAGCTTACGTATACAAGTTGCCAGAACACCCGTAAGGTATTATGAGAAGATCACACAACTCCTGATATTAAACATAGAAGCTGAAAAGGCTTATGACTATTGGATAGTCGGAAGAAGAGATTGATTCTTCACATGACCATAACAGGTCCACAACAACCATGAACTCATGGTTGTGATCCCCAGGTCCCATAACCCAATGGGCCTACTAGTCAATTAAGTATTGACACTAGTTTATGCACGCTAGTATTTAGATCCTCACCACTCCCACCAGATATCATAACATAATTTTCCGCATTAAACATAGAAGCCAATCAAGCTAATATTTTACTGGGCTAGACTAGAAAACCACCCATAGTTTCTTATAAATCCACTACACCTCTCACTACCATTTTCCATGACCTTATCTAGAAATATACACGAAACATCTATAGGTCACTTTCCGTATCCAATAGCCAATAGATAGGATCTCGAAAGCTCGACATTGATTGGAGCCTCTGAGAGCTATTATATCTGAACGATCCATTACACCAATTCAGGTTAGGAGAGCTTTCTTTGCCTTAGATTCATAGATCCCTTTATTGCGTGTTGAGGATATAATATTTCTATCATATTCCACAAGACATGGCAAAGGATTCCAGCTCTGCCAGGACCACCTATAAGTATGGATATTATCTTTCATCTAAAGTCTCTAAACTCGGATATCTTCATTATGATTTAGTCATTACGAAGATATTCTATGCCACAAGCATATGATATTGTAGTCCAAGCTGAGAATAACTTAATAGATGATGGGAAACTTTCCTCAAAGATCACTCTGCTAGTATATCTTGAGATGGATCCCTTACTCAATCGTAGATCTCAAGTTCTTTCTAAACTCTTGCATCCATATATAGCTACCCATCCTCTCAAGGAGCCACCACCCCTGCCACAACATCATAATCATCTTCTTCAAAGATGGAGGAAGTAAAAAAAAATCTGTAGGAACTTCTCTAACAAGATAGTTAATCTTAAGAAGAATCAAAGCATGTACCTAAGGAAAAATTATCAAATATATCAAGGAGTAGACCAGCTTATCCTCCACAATATCAAAATTCCCAGAGAGTTGCTTTCAACATAGCCATCTAACCAAATTGTTCTAAGACCGACACCACTCCAAACACTCCCACCCAATAGTGGGAGAGAGATGATTCTAGGACAAAATAATTTTGTGGAAGATCCCAATGCTTGGTTCTTCCCTTGTAATACCAATCATATGCCAAAATATTTCCCCGGGAATATACAAAAATTGTAGTAGAATAAAGAGTGAGAGAAGGATATGAGGCTAATGCTTTCAGACCTTACTAGTCCTCAAGAATTCAAAATGTGGCCTTTGTTGTAAAAATGCAAGGGATTTCTATAGAACAAGAAGTAGAGATTACACCTAAACATGTGCTTTTCTCTTGGATCAAAGGAGAATAATTTTTATTCACAAATGAAGTATCTACTTATAAGAATCCGGTATAGTCAAATTATAACACTCACTCTAAGAGGCGGATGACCGAAGCTGCGATCCCTACTCTATAACAATGAATGAAGCAAGGAAAGAACCTTTGATGTTCATATTCCCTCCACCCATAGCTAGACAAGAAACCCCGACAGCTACTTAGAATCAAGGGACATTCCATCCAATGGCCGAGTGGGTGAAATACAAACAAGTTCCCAAAGTGCAACCAATCGAACCCATGAATGTATTCAAACAACTTAAAAGGGCACCGACCAATGTATCCTTGTGGGATATCTTGGGAATTCTATAACAAAAGGAATTGTTTCAAGAAGCAATGAAATCCGGTGGTGGCCCAACTATGAACAGGAAGGGGAAATAACAACTAAAAATAACTCAGAGGCTCAAACAGAGTTAGTAGTGACGAACTAAAAAGAAGGGGTAAATAAACCAAGAACCCAACCCTTCTTCATGACTCTTATAATTGGTAAAAAATGATACATAACTCCATGATAGACTCTGGCACAAGCACTACGGTCATGCCCAAATCAATTACGGATGCCTTGGGAGTTAAATATAAGCCCCTAAAGAGAGGAGTCATGCAGTTAGATGGAAATCATTTCAAACCATTGGTGTTATTAGAGGTATCCCATTACAGCTCTATTCCTACCCAAACATAACCATTCTAGATGTAGTGGTAATCGATGTTCTTCCGCCTTCAAATTATGTCTATCCCATAATTTCACGACTAAAATTGGAGGCTACATGTCCCTTGATTGGTCTCATCTAATTCTATAGACTAAGTATGGATAAAAATGAAGGTGTTATCATAACCCTCACCGAGGAACATATTATGGATCAAGTAGCCTTAGGTTTTGAGGCCTTGCATGCCATGATCACTGCAAATAAGAGTTGTATATAGATGATGATGGCCATCAAAGTGGAAATTATTTGGTTGACCTATCATCCGTAAATCCTTCGATAATTTTTATTCCACTTTGGATTAGCTACTTATGTGATGTTTGATGAGAATCCCAATATCCCAAAGATTATGAGGGAGGATAGTAAAAATGAAAATAACCCCACGAGGGATTCCTAAATGTGGATTTTGCATTTCGATGGAGCCGAAGCAAGAATGACTCGTGAGCCGGAATATGCCTATCTTAACCTAGTGAAAGGAAGATACTCTAGACATTTCAATTCCACTTCACTTACACTAACAATGAAGCGAGTATGAGGCTTTAGTGCATGGTTTGACATTGGCGTGCAAAGAGGGCATACAACAATTGAGAGTCTTTGGGGACTCGAGTTAGTAGTGATGTAAGTTAAAAGCACCGCCACAATGAAAATCCAAGGATGAGGTCCTATTGTCACGGGGTATGGGATATTATTGAAGAATTTGAGGCCTTTAACATTAAGGTCATCCCTCAAGAGAAAAATATAGAAGTAGATAGAATGGCCAAGATCGGTTCCCAATTTGACCCAACCTAGGATTTGATGACAAACAAAGACATGGTGAAATTAATCATTCGCCCATCCATATGTGATAATGTAGATCATTGGCAAGTCTTCAAAATCGATAAACAAATATTACTCTTATTACAAAAATATAAAGAGTTTGTAGATCAACTCTAACCCAAAATTGAAGAAGCATACAAAGATTAGGTCATCCAAATTAAAAAAAAAAAGCTTCCAAAAGGACTAATTACGTTGGAAAATATTTTTGACTCGATGATGCTAATATAAATAGGAGGAAGTTTACATCACAAGGAAGACTATGCTTTGATCTATAAGTAGCCAATGAGAAGAATTTAAAGGTCGGAAATTAGTCACTCGAAAGAAAGAAAGAATTGTGGCTTTATGTCATAAGTATGATAAGGTAATAGCCTAGACCTATGAAGACCTACATGGTTATAATAAGGACATAATCCAACATACTATTGATCTCGGAAGAGGGAAAAAACCTATGCATCATAAGCGAGAGACCCGTGAATCCGAAGATAGAGTCTCTCATGGCCGAAGAGCTCAGGAAGCTCCTAGAGGCTAAAATAATTTTCCCAATCAAGCATTCCACATGGGTGTCTAATTTGGTACTTGTAAGGAAGAAAAATGGTGAAATACGACTCTGTGTGGATTTCAGAGATTTGAATAAAGTGTCCCTTAAGGATCACTACCCCTTACCTTCCATGGAATAGATATTACAAACAGTAGCAGGTTTGGAAATATTTTCTTTGCTTGATGGTTTTTCAAGCTATAACCAAATATGGCTTGTGGAGGAAGACCAACATAAAACCACCTTTACAATGAAGTGGGAACCTTTTCATATGCAAAGATGTTGTTTGGACTCACCAATGCTAGGTCAAATTTTCAAAGAGCCATGGATGTCACATTTGGAGAGCTAATTAACAAGGTAATCCTAATATACTTGGATGACCTCACAATATTTACCAAAATGGCACAAGATCATTTCGATGCCCTAGAAGCTCTTTTTAAGAAGTATCAAGAATTTGGAATCACTCTGAATCCAAAGAAGTGTGTTTTTGAGTACTATAAGGCAAAATCACAGGACATATTGTATCAAAATATGGGATCTCAATTGATCCGAAAGATTCTGTAAATTTTGGAATGGTCTCTACTTGTTAATAAGAAGGCAATGTAATCTTTCCTAGGAAATATTAACTTTGTCACAATGATTCATTTCAGATTTTGGTGGGATGATCCGTCCGATCACAATAATGGTAAAAAAGAAGCTACACTTCGAATGGATCATCAAGGTCGTGAAGCCTTCAAGGAAATAAAAAAGCAATTACATCTTCCTCGGTGCTACACAACCTAGAATTATCCAAAGATTTGAATATGCATATATATGGGAGTGAGCACGAGTGTAACATCCATGCTTTGACATAGAAAGGAAAGTCATGAGGAGTATCTAATTGCTTTCTTTTCGAAAACTCTCCATGATTATGAGACAAGGTACAACTTTGTGGAAAGGTAGGCTTACGCCATTGTCAAAGGTATGAAGAAATTCATACACCTCATTACCAATAACAAGATCATGGTTATGGTGGTACACTCTAGTGTCAAAGAATACATCATAGAAGGTGAGATAACAAAAAGGGATAGCTGGATCACTAATATATTAGAATATAACAATGAGATAAATCCCACGAAGTGGTAAGAGGAATAGTCTATGCCAATATCTCCCACAATATCCAATGGCCCCAAAAATGAAGAATATGAGGTGGTGCTCCGTATTCAAAAGAACGAATCTAAAAAATGGGTATTAGACATAATGCATTTCATACGAGATGGGTGAGTATCTAGGTCACATTTATCTTAAAAGGAGAAGATATTATAGACAACATGGATCTACATTTGTCATAATTGATAATTTCCTTTTTAAAAGAAAATTTGATAGGATCCTTCTTAGATGCCTAGAAAGAAAGGAGGCTGAAAAGTCTTACATGAGTTGCATCATGGAAGTTCAAGAGGCCACTTCTCGGCCAAAACCACATCCATGAAGGTCCTACAGGAAGGATAATTTTGGCCCAATTTGTTTGCAGATTGTTATGTGATGGTGAGTAAATGCAAAATTTTCCAGCTTCTACATGGGCTTTCAAGAAATTCCCCACTACCACGTAGTTCTATCTTAGTTGAGGAACCATTCACATAATGGGTTTTGGATTTCAATGGAATGGTTAATCCAGCTTTCAAACACACAGTCATAAGTGGATTCTCACCACCACTAATTACTTCACCCGATGGACGAAGGCAATTCCATTAAAGGAAGCCACAAATAATATGATCCTGGAACTTATCGAGATATCACCACCCACTTTGGATCCCCCAACACCATCATATTAGATTATTGCCAAGGATTTTATGGGTGCCAAAGTTTCTCAATTCGCAATGAGTCATGAAATATATCTTAAGATGTGTTCCAACTACTACCTATAGGGTAATGGTTTGGCAAGGTCAACCAATAAGAATCTAATCGAATCATAAAAATATGGGGGATGAACATAAGAGATTGTGGCATGAGCATGTCAAGAAGGAATTATGGGCTAATCAAATCATACCCAAACAAATCTTGAAGGCCTTATCATATGAATTGGTCTATGGTAGAAGTGTTATAATGCCCATCACCATGGCCTTGCTTCTAGGGGATGGAATGGGATTTAACTTAGGTGTTTGACTAGTGGTAGTATTTATCATCTTTGATATAGAGGAATAGGTGGCCTAGGCTTGAGCTTATAAGCTTGAATCAAACAATTCTCCACTCGATAGCTATGTCATAGGCCCCCGGCAGCTTCGTCCCTCCCTTATATTGTATCATCACAACTATGTTAGAATTTAGAGCCTTCAAGAAGTACAGGAATGCACCTTCGGCAACCAGCCTTACGGATATTAGAATCATATCCCATGTTCTTTGGAAATGAAAGTTGAAATCTGCCATCCTGTTCATTTGAATCCCTCTTGATTGTGGTCAATTGTTCCGATAAATACAGATTATCCTGCCCTTTCTCCAAATTGATTGTAGAGAGATGTACACAATTGATTCTAGTTTGTAATATATCCCGCTCTTAATCTTCTAAACCACTACAAGGCTTTACCTTTGAAAGAGGAAGCTAACAGCTTTAACTACAACATCCATTTTGTTGATCTCATGGATGAAACAAACATTTTGATGTCTTGAATATGGTCAATGGGAGTTGTATGATTATCCCTAGTGAAATAGGGGATGATTTTTAATGCTGCAACTTGGATTGTATTTTTGCATTGAGGTCCAATGGACTAGTGCCCATGAAGTTTACAAAGGGATTTTGTGGTCCTTGTGGTGGTTTTTGATGTATAATCTTAATCAACATAAGAACCCTAGTTGATTAAAGGAAAGGTCTACTAGGTGGAGGTGTATACAAGGTTATATTCGGTGGAGATGAAGACATCCGAGTTTCCTTTCTCTCCTTCCTCTTCCTAGAGTAGCTACAAGTACATGAATATTCCCTCTTCTCTTATCTCAGATCTAGTTCAAACTCTTCTCATGAACTTGAGGGATTCAGCTCGCTTACACCACTAAGTTCAAACCCTAGGAGTCATTAGATGTGTTGGGATTGATCCTCCAAAGGCTAAAATTTTTCAAATTCACACATATAAACTCAAGAAAATGGTAAATGTAAACCTTGAAGGGCTAGGATGTTGATTTTTAGAAGTTAAAAATTGGTTTGCAACTATTAGTCTCCAAAATTCTGAAAAGCAAAGAGATCTCCAAAATACAAATCTTGAAACTTCCAAAACTTGAAAAATTCCTAAAATTTGGAATGTCTGAAATCTGAAATGTTTGAAATCTCAAAATCCAAAATTTTGAAATGTAAAAAAATCTGAAATTCGAAATGTAAATTTTTGGATTTTTAAGACTACCCTTTTGATCTTCAACTCTAGTCTATCTTTCTAGAAACTTAGAGCCTATTTTGCTAATGAAAAACCCCTGAAAATTGATTTTGGAACTTTAAACCTATAGTGAAAACTCTGAAATCCAAAATCTACAAATTCTAAAATCAAAAATCCTCCAAAGTTATGAAGATGATTTCTTATCCCACCGTATGCGTGCTAAAACTATTGTGGAAAAATCATAGCAGCCATGAATGCTTGCAAGTGAATAAGCTGGGTAGTATGATTTTCCAAAAATGGAACTTTCTTAAAGTGTGGGAGTTTGCAAATGGGATAGATCTTGAGAGAAGGTCAACTTCCTTTTTGAACCTAGTGCTAAACTACTCCAAAGTGTAGAAAAAAACTAATCTTACCCTTCCCTAATGATTTTCAAGGAGTTAAGGATAGAAGGATTGCATGAAAATTAAAAACTACTCTAAGGGGAGGTGATGCACTAAGAAGGAATGTTGGAAAACTTACACTACATGAGAATGAAAACAAGTAAATTGGGGAGGGTGGTCAAACACCATAGATCCAAACACCCACTAGAAACCCATTTTTGATAAACATAACACCATTAAGATCCTACAATGATAAACAAATAATGCACAAGAACCTCTAATTGTAATAAAAGATCAGATAAGATACAATAAAACACAAAAGAGGGTTTCAAACATCCACATATTTGATTTTATTTCTCTAATAAGTTAATAAAATACTTTATAATAAAGGCCAAAGGCATGGATTTTTGTATTACAATGCTCAAAGGGGAGGTTTGAAAATCCATATAATTCTTAAGAAAGAAGGGAGGGGCATATGAAAAGTGTCAAACCTTTTTGAAATGAGCCTCTCCTTATAATTTATAAGAAAATTTGAAGAGAGGATAAAGAGAGAATAAGTCTAAAATTGTCTCAATCACTCACAAGAATCATTATTTTTCTTGCAATGGGTATGGGAGATCTTCACCATCCATGCTTGATTGTACCCTTACTTGTGTGACATGGACTCCAGATTACACTTGCTCCATTTATGCACTTGGGTATGGCCTCTAGCTCTACTAAATTTAAAAATTTTTTCTCTTTCCTACCCCCGATTTCTAAAATTTAACTCCTTCATTGGATTCTCCTCTAAATTTCCTTTCCAAAAGTATAACTTCATTAAATTTGGTTATGGAATGCTCAAGTTATGTTAAAACAATTTAATATCACTTTCTTGGCCTGTATTTCCACCTACCGAGCTCCACAATTTAATATCACTTTCTTGGCTCGTATTTCCACCTACCGAGCTCCACCAACATCAACTAACCCATGAATCCCCTTCAACTCACCACCTACCACTACATAGCTCAACATCTCGAGGTGAATTGGTGCCCAATGAATGAATCAATGAGTTTGGAACTCATCACTTTGGATTTTCAGGCATATTCGCTTCCCCGCCCTCACCGACCAACTTCCACAATGTTGATTCTCGAAATCCAAAACTCCCCCAAATTTGGACTTTCGAGAGCATTTCATTTAAAAATTTCATGCACCCCACTTTGATATTTTGAACCACCTAGCTCTGAAAACAATGCCCCCAATCTCTGAAAAGATTTCTCATTGAACCTAGAACCGACGATCGAGTTGACCCCAAAACCATGAATTTCAGATTTCAAGGTTTTAGATTTTTGAGATTTTTTTCTGCCAAGACAGCTCATGCCTCGCCAAGTTCTCAAGTGAAATTTCCCCAAAGTCTGAAATACTTTGGACTCCATGTACCTCACTGTTTAATATTTTTGAGGCCATCAAGTTTTAAATTAAAATCCCAAAATACCCCTACCAATTGAATCCAAAATAGACATTGACCTTAAACCCTTACTTGTCTGCGTGAATCTTTGCCTTGGAGATCATCTCCCTTTCACACCTTGGCTCAACCTGTTATCCGAATGTGCCCCCTACTGATTTTGTGGCTAACTCCTCTCATTCTTCCCTCTCTTGTGCCTCGGTCACAAAATTTTTCTTTTCGAGCACTCAAAACCTTCGGAAATGACACCATTAGATGGAGCTCTTTCTCATCTTTCCGTAAAGGTAAAGTTTTCCTCATAACTCCATGAATTTTTGAAGTTATGGATCGGTGGAGTTTTTGTGGGAAATTTTCCCCTAGAAGGCCCGTAGCCAATCAGGACATGCCACGTGTCCAAAGACTTGGCCCTGTTTTGCCCACCGACCCAATTTGGCCTGTTTTGCCCTAAAACTTTAAATAGCCATATCTTTCGATCAAAGCTTAGTTTTCACGTTCTTTATATCAATGGAAAGATGGTAAAATTATCTATAATATTACAAGGTCAATTTTGCATTTTGGTGGAGTTTGGAGAGAGAAAATCAAAAATGCTTCTCGGCTCGTGGTCATGAACAAAATGACGTTTCAACCACCGATTTTAATGAAGAATGGCTCGCATTTTCTCCCAAAGCATGGTTAAAAATGTCGTGGAATGGGTCTGCAATAGTCGCCTATGCTATTTTGATGGCATTTTGGTCAATGGTTGAACCCCTTGCATGTTTTCCCATGTTTCTCTCTCCTAGGGTCGTGGTTTGCCTTTAGTAAAAGCCGAATGAGTTCATTTTGCAAGGGGAGACACTTTTCAGCTCTGCTGCAACTTCCTTTTCTTCCTCCTTGCGTGAGAATTTGTGAAGAAATTTTACCTTTCCATGTAATGCAGCACTTTTTCTTGCCTTTGGATCACTTTGTAATGTATCTTGTATTGGATCGAGATGTTGATATATGTTCGTGATTAAAATCCCTCAATACTTTCATATATCTATCATTGCTTTCTTGATATTTCATTACATTTTGAGCATTTGTGCATGTTTTGTTTTGTGTTTCCTTGTGGATTGTGTATTTCATGTAGCATCGTGTTTCTACAACTCCTTTAGTGCATCACCTATTAGCATTAGTTCTTTCTTTTTGCATTCTCTATCTCTATCTCCTTTGGAATTTAGGGTAGGATTAGGAATTTAAACCTCTGCAACTTGTAAGTGATAAATCTGATCGAGGAGTTGAGGAACCACCTCTAATCTTGAGATTTCTTTCCCATTTTACAAGTCCCACACTTGGGGAGAGGATTCAATGTTGTGCAATCACACTGGATGTCTAAAAGATCAAACTAGAAATTTGATCAACATCCAGGGGGTGCTGCTGATTTGAAACAATAGTTTTGGCACCTGGTGGGACCTTAGAGGTCTTCCACTTTATCTTTGATAGGTTGGTGTGTTCTTTAAAAGATTTAGCCTTTTGGAGGCACTTTCAAAAGGACATATGATGACTCCATCTCGGTAAACAACTCATTCTCTAAGTTGCAGACTGCTTTTCCATTCATTTCCATCCATTCTTCTTTCCATCATTTTCATTCTTTTCCATTCCATGAAGTTGTGCAATCATGACTTCATTTCCATCATGGAATTCACATTTACAATAGCAGTATATCACACCTCCAACATGTTTTACAAATCCTCCAAATCAGCATTTTGATCAAATTCAAAATCAGCATGTCTACCCATATGAGTAGTAGTGCCAAAGTCAGTTTGGATATGAAGCATGTCAAGCACAAGGGTATGTTGGTTGTGAGGGCAGTTAAGAAGAAAATGCAGATCTGCTGGAACAAATCCAAAAGATGGAGGTAAACATGGTGCAATCCAGGGCTCAAGCACAAATGAAAGCATTTAGAATCGGTTGTAGAGCACCTTGTCCATGGGTGGGACCTTTTCCAAGGCATTACAGCCCTCAAGAGAAGCTAGAATTCATGATTACAACACTACCATTGCTTGCAAAGTGGACTGAAGGAATAAAGGTGTATGAGAGGAGTATTCAACAACCTTGTCAATAGGTAAGCACACCATCTCATGCCTTTTCTCTCCCTCTTTCCCAATCTGTTTTATCTCGGTAGTGTCAAGTTTTAAAGTCTCCATCTACTTTTCCAAGTGTTGAATCCATTTCTCCATTCCCTATTCTTCCACCCCATCTCAATTCTTCTATCCTTTTCCCTTCCAAACATCCATTCCCTCCAAAGAAACAAGAGTTCCTACCTCCTCCACCACCACAAAAATTGCAAAATCAATTGAGTTACAATCCACTTCTCCTCTTGCATTCCCAAATCCATGTTGGGAGGATAAAATTCAGAATGCCAATCAAGGAAAATAGCAGCGAAAGAAGAGAGCAAAACAATGATGAAGAAATTCAAAGTCTAAAGAGTTGGGCTCTTAAATTCAGGGATTACAAAAATCCCTTGATGGTGAAACCAATAGAGGATGTTGAAATTGGAGAACAAGTGGAAAACAAGGCTGATTTTATAACAGCGGTGAAGTGAAAAAATAGTAGTTTGTTGGTGATGAGTTGAGTTTCCATGTTGACACTTTGCCCAAAGAAAATGTTGATCCAGGTTTGCACTACAAAATCAGCCATTGAGAAGGAAGGAAAACCATCTAAAACCCCATCTTTGAGGAGCAAATGGATGGGGTCAAGTCAGTTTTACAACAATAGAAGAAGGAAGCATTATTGATACATTTTTGCTTTCATTTGAAGGGGCTGATCTGATTGATGAAGCCATTATGGAGGTGAACAAAACAGGTCCAAATTGTGAGCAAAAGGCACAAGAAATTTCATGCTTCTCTCCTTCATCTCTCCAACAATCTGATTTTTGGGATGAGTTTGGATTGACAAGTTTCATGTTTGAAAATGATGTTATACGGGGTGAAGAAAATGTAGATTTAGAGGCCACCATACAAGATGGAGAGACTTTGCTGCAGCAAGACATTCAAGAGTTTGATTTGCCATCGACTTAGAAGAATGTTTAGATGAAGAGCTAGCTGAAATTACCATGTTTCTTTCTTCACCATTCATTCTCCAAAAAAAGAACTTGCTGCCATGGAAAAAGAGTTCAAGGACAATAGCCTACGCTTGCAACATGCCTCTTGAATCAAAGGCCGGAAGAATTTGATCTTCCAAAAGCTACAATGGAGGAGCTCCAAAGCCAACAATGTATTGCAGCAGGTAACAACAATGCAAAAGCAACTTCATTGGATGTTGCAATCAATAACAGGAGTTTGCACACTATAGAAGAGTTCCATGTTGCCATGAAGGAAGAGAAAGGGCAGAAAAGTCCTACCATTGCTTCCACATCACCCACCCAAGAATGTCTACAAGAAGACTCCATTTTGGAGTTAAAATCATAGCTACGGGCATATCAAATGGATCGTACCTTGCCCAAATAAGGTATTTGACTTCATTGGAGTCAAAGGAGAAGTCACAACTAGTCATGCTTGCTTCTAAGCATGAGGGTGAGCTACAAAGTACCAAGGATCAGCAGTCATACCTCTTCAATCCAAATGTAGAGCAACTAAAAGAGGTATTGGATTTGTTTTCATTGACACCTTGATGATTTGGGTAGAAGACCAGCTTCTTGTTGATTTTCCACTCATCTAATCAGCCATGTTCAATGCCAAATCAGTTGCATGGTTGTAAATTTTGAAGAAAGGAAGCTATTTTACACAACCAGGTTGTAGGGTTTGTTTAGCTCACCTTTGTTTCCATTAGGGTAGAGTAGGTAGGTTTGCTTTCAGTAAAAGAAGTGCTTGTGCACACTCTGCATGTTCCATTTTGGAGCATGTATGACCTTTAGTTTTGTACATAGTTTTTGTGGTGCTGGTTTTGCTCTTGCGTAGTCCATTTCAGTGGGTTTCCAAGTGGCTCAGAGAGGAGGTTTTCAAAGTTCAGATCAGTTTGTAGGCTACAACTCATGACTCCATGCCCAATGGATGCTTTAGGCAACTGGTAACTTCATCCAATAGGTAGATGACCCCTCTGAGTCACCAAAATTGTTATCCAGAATGTGCCCCCTATTAATTTTGTGCTAACTCCTCTCATTCTTCCCTCTCTTGTACCTCGAGTCACAAATTTTTTCTTTTCAAGCACTCAAAACCTTCTAGAAATGACACCATTGGATAGAGCTCTTTCTCAACTTTCCAGAAAGGTAAAGTTTTCCTCCTAACTCCATGTATTTTTGAAGTTATGGCTTGGCGGAGTTTTTGTGGGAAATTTTCCCTAGAAGGCCCGCAGCCAATCAGGACGTGCCACGTGTCCAAAGACTTGGCCCTATTTTGCCCACCGACCCGATTTGGCCCTATTTTGCCCTAAAACTTCAAATCACCATATCTTTTGATCCAGAGCTCGGTTTTTTGCATTCTTTATATCAATGGAAAGCTGGTGAAATTATCTATAAGATTCTAGGGTCAATTTTGCATTTTGGTGGAGTTTGGAGAGAGAAAATCAAAAATTCTTCTGGCACGTGGTCATGAACAGAAATGACATTTCAACCACTGATTTTAGTGAAGAATGGCTCGCATTTTCTCCCAAAGCATGGTTAAAAATGTCGGGAATGGGTCTGTCAAAAGTCACCCATGCTATTTTGATGGCAATTTGGTCAATGGTTGAACCCCTTGCACGTTTCCCCATGTTTCTCTCTCTTGGGGTCGTGGTTTGCACTTTGTAAAAGCCGAATGAGTTCATTTTGTAAGGGGAGACACTTTTTCAGCTCTGCAACTTCCTTTTCTTCCTCCTTGGCGAATTTGTGAAGAAATTTTATCTTTCCATGTAATGCAGCTCTTTTCTTGCCTCTCGGATCACTGTGTAATGTACCGTATTGGATCGAGATGTTGAGATATGTTACGTGATTAAAATCCCTCAATCCTTTCATATATCTATCATTTCTTTCTTGATCTTTCATTACATTTTGAGCATTTTTGCATGTTTTGTGTTGTGTTTCCTTGTGGATTGTGTATTTCATGCAAAGATCGTGTGTCTAGAACTCCTTTAGTGCATCACCTATTAGCATTAGTTCTTTCTTTTTTGCATTCTCTATCTCTGTCTCCTTTGGAATTTAGGGTAGGATTAGGAATTTAAACCTCTGCAACTTGTAAGTGATAAATCTGATTAGAGGAGTTGAGGAACCAGCCTCTAATCTGGAGATTTCTTTCCCATTTTACAAGTCCCACACTTGGGGAGAGGATTCAATGTTGTGCAATCACACTGGATGTCTAAAAGATCAAACTAGAAATCTGATCAACATCCAGGGGGTGCTGCTGATTTGCAACAACACAACCTAAAACCACCTCACTACTGCTTTATTGACCAAGCTTCCTTACCATGTGATTTCTATGAGGAGCTCACCTTTCAACTCACCCATGACAAATCTCATCTTGGCGACGAGCTAACTCATGAGCCCTCCAATGAGCTCACTATATCCTCCATATATGGAACTAAACTAGCTCACGAGTAGCTTAGCTAGCTACTTGGCAAGCTATCTAGCTCAATAGCCTCCTTAGACCCATTTTTCCATTTTTGGCATTTTTCATATTTTTGATGAAATGTTTTGGAACCGGGAGGATAAGGGGGAGGAAATAGGAAACCTTGAAGGAATTTTTCATCTTTCTCCATTCTTTCCTAATGTGGTCCTGCGAGGCCCACCCTTCCTTCCTTTTTAACTAAACTCTTAAGTTCAAAACCCAAAAGAGGAAAAAATCCTCTTAGGATTCCAACACTCCCGAAATCACTTAATGTTCTCCTAAAACTTATAAATATGCCTACAAACCTTAATTTCACCCTTATGTGCCTTGTCTAGTGCTTGGATCCCGCCTACCCCTATTGTCCATTTTGCCTGGGGGAAAAATGGATAACAAATTGCATGGAGATTTATCATTGGCCCACACTTATCAATTGATATACGATAAATAGGCAAGGCCCAAACCTGCAAACAAATGAAATACCAACATGTGGAAAAGGAAAATTAATGCACACGTAGATAAGAGAAATCCTGAATCCAATCAAACATTTCCGTGTGTCACATTTCGTGTTCCATGACATATAAAAATTCAAATGGCAATAACTTTCGATTCCCCACTACAAATATCACAAAATTTATATCATTGGAAAGGTATCCTCAAGCCCTTCACTTTGGCATCATTAGAATAAGATTTTTATGGCATTTAGTGGGAGAAAATGAGGAAAAAGAAGTTAAGGAATTAATGCACATATTTAGATGGCTCAACAACTGAATTGATGAAGTATGGGGCTCTTTCCTTCTCCCGTAAGAAAAAGGACATTATGGAATGATCTTGTAAGGGTTCCCATGCTATTTTCCAGAGATTTAATTCATAGTAGGTGGGAGAAAACTATATATATATATATATATATATATATATATATATATATATATATATATATATATGTAAAACTCGCTCATTTGAAAGATCTTCTTGATCTCTCTTTTTCGTAACAACACCATGCTAAAATGGTGGCTAACTTCCCATGAGTTCCAAACCTTGAATTGGTATCTACATGTATTTTATCCTTCTACCATGAATTTAATAAAGTTTTGAATTTATTAAGCAATAAAATTTGTTTTGTGGCACGGTTTTTCTACCCTAGCTAGCTTTTTTATTTACAATGTTTCTTATCTGTTTATTTTTGGCGTGTTGTGCATATATCTCACTTGTAGGTTCCATTTTTATGTTTTTTCAATGCGTGAGTGAGTGGAGTTTACATGGTTCTTAATCATGGCACATTTTTTTCCCTTTGTACCCTATTTTCTCCCTTTCTTCCCCCTTGTGGAGAGATTTCAACACCTTTTATTGTGCTATCACTTGCCCTTTTAGCTTAGGATTTCCCATCTTATGTACTATTATCTCTCCATGGTCCCTTGTATTATTATAATAGGAGTATATAACTTAATTTGTCTTCCTTAAGAGTAGTTATATAGTAAAATATGTAGAGGAATCATACTTCTCTAGAGGTCTATCTCAGGTTAGCACTCCCAAAACTAAGAGAAAGTCCCATATTGCCTCAAATCCCATATTGTCTATGATTCGAGGTTGGGTGTAATTTTCAGTTCCAATAGTTTTGACATGACTGGGGGATAGATTTTTAAGATCTTTACAACTTAAATTAACCAAATTTGATGTGCTCTTGGTGAGATTTCAACCTTTGGAGGCATCCTCAAGCATATATGGAAACTCCACTATTCCAACAAACCCATTATCTCGATTGTAGACTATTCTTTCTTTCTACCATCCTTTAGCTTTCCTTACATTAATTTTAATTCATTTTCCATTCTATCCATCCCTTCATTTTCCTCCTTAATGAAGCTATGCAATCATGTCTTAGTTTGATCATTGGGATTCCCATTTGTAGACAACATTACAAGTCCCTTATGTCCCCATAGTTTCAAATTTCTCATCCAAATTAGTTTTATGAATTACATCATGAAGAATATGGATATAACCCACACCTCATTGACCCATATGGTTTTTCATCTAACCAAAATGTTTTTAAGAACATGGAAATGCAGATGATGGTGGAAAATCCATGACAGATGATGATTTATAGAGGCAGATTAAAGAAATGGATTTGGGCATGGTGAAACTCAGGCTTGCATGTTCAATAAAGGAGTCCATGGTTGGTTTTAGAGTTCTTTTTGCATGGGTTGGCTCTATACCAAGTTCATTCAAACTTCAATAGAATCTAGTGTTTATGGCTAAAATCATGCCTCAAATTGCAAAGTGGGTGAAGAAATGGAGGCTTAGAAATCTAGTGCCAAACAACCCTATCAATGGGGCAACCCTACACTACCATCTTATATCCCTCCCATTCCTCCTCCCCAACCTATGTCATCTCAGCCTATTTTCCATGTTCCTATATTTTTTTCTACCTACTCCCATTAGGATTCCCCTTCTCCATCTTCTTCCCTTCCCCCATATTCATTTTCGACCCTCTTTTCTTCTAAACCTCCATCTCCTTCACAAGAGAGTATTCCACCTCCTCCACCATTTGAACCTTTGAAAAATCATCCAAGGGAAAAATATTTTCCCATTTCATCAAATTAGATCTACATGTGCCTAAAATTCATGAGAAATCAGTTGAAAATCATGAAGTAATGGAGCTTAACCAATAGACTAAGGGCCCAAGTTCTTGCTTACCTGAGGATCCATTCCTCAATAAACAAGATTTTGAATCTTTCATGACAAAGAGGGTTGATATTCCTTCTTCTAGATAACAAGATGCACATGTAGATTTGGAGGGGCAAGTTGAGAAAGAGACCAATCATAGTAGATCAAATTCAAAGATTTAAAGATTAAATCCATGAATTTAAATCTAAAAGGTTCATCACCAAGAACCTAACAGTCAACCTTCTCTAAGTTCTTCAAAATTAGCTGAGGTAAGTCCCATTATTGAAAGCCAAGAAATAATTGTTGAAGAATGGAATGAATCTAAGATCATAATGGATGAAGAAGTGGCCCAACACACTTGCTGCAATTCCTCCTATTTTGATTGAAAATTCTGAAGTCGGGGAGGTTGAAAAGTAAAAGATGAAAGAATATGGAGAGAAGTTTCCAAATGATAAGGAAGTTTTGAAAGATTACATTGATCCACAAATCCTATCTTCGAGATGTTGCAATCAGTCATGATGAGCTTCATTTAAAGAAGGGGGAAAATTGTATCCAGAGGTCGTGGATGAAGAAGAGATCATAAGAATATTTTTTCTTTCTTTCTTTTTTAATCAAATTTTAGATCCTTCTTTGAATTCATCCTTACAAGGATCTAATTGTGAGGATGAGTTTGATCTCTCAAACTTTGTGTTTGAGGAGGAGGAGAGTAAAGATGATGATACTATTGCCAAATAAGTCATCATGGAGGAAAAGAGTTATTTTCAAAGGAAAAAAAAGTCCAATCCAACCTACAAATAAACATCATAAGGAAAGTCTGTAAGATGACTCCATTCATGGAGTTAAGCTTAAAATTAATGGGAAAATTTCAAGGATCAGCCCATTGGTTCCAAAGGCTTCTTTCTCGGTCAATTATTTGGCTAGTTTAGAACCAAAATTAGAGTTGTAACTAGTCACTCTCAATTTCATATCATGATGACAATCTTCAAAGCACCAAAGGTCAGCGTCATAGCCTCTAAGAACTAAATATAGAGAAAATTGAAGAGGTATTTTATTTCTTTGTTGTTGATACTTTGGAAAGGTAGAAAAAAATTTAATTTAGTTTTTCACTCATGTTTATGGTCATGTCTATTGAAAAATTAATTACATGGCCAAAAATTGTAAGAAAAAGAAGTTATTTCTCCTACCCATTGCAAGCTTTGTTTAGATTATCTTTGTCTAGGTTAGAGTAGAGTAGGTAGGTTTGTTTTTAGTAAAACAAGTGCTTGTGCAAACTCTACATGTTTCAAGTTGGAGCATGTACATTTTTCCATGTTTTGTACATAGTTTTACATGGTTGGTTATTGATTGCACAGATTCGAGTTCAATTTAGGCAATATTCCTTGGCCAAATTAGATAGTTGGAGAATTTCTATAGATCATTCAAATCTCCACAACTCGTGTTAAGTTCATATTGTGCTTTATACGGCTCGAGGTAATAAAAATTCAAATTAAGATAAGTTTTTCAAGTTTTGATATCGACTCCATGCCCTATGGATGCTTAAGGCCACCGATAATTTAATATAACGAAAGATTACCCTTGTGAGTCACCAAAGTGTTATCTCAAATTTACCCTTGGGTTAAGTTTGGATAACTTACCTTTTAAAATGGACTTAACCATTGTTAAGGGAAAAATATGGTTAAACAACCATCAAATTCCAAAGATTTCTAAAGTACTTTCTATTAGGCATTTGAAATCATGCGGGAGACTAAGGATAATTCATTAGTGGGTTATATATTAAAAGGTTGTTTGACGTTAATTTGGCCATCAATTTAAAGGAAAACATCAAATAGTAGGCCATGTGGAGGGATTAGATATCCTCAAAGGTTTTGGCTTTGGTAGATGTCAAACTCATAGAATAAACCACATTCTATAATATTTTGGGCTGTGGTGGGGTAGAAAAAGTTATAAAAGGTCAAAAGGAAACATGGTAGAGTTAGGGGATGCCGGATCATGAAATATCAACGACTAATGGCTGGACACATGTCACCATTCCAGTGAACTAAAAGGAAAATGCATTCCACGGACATCAAGTCCATATAATAGACCAAGTGAAATAAGGATTCAAGTCCGGGTGGTTGGCGGAGACATAAAGAAAGGTGGCACATTTATTGGGAGCTAAACATTTTAAGTCGACCAATACAAATTTCAACGTAAGGGCACAACCAATAAAAGGTAAACACCAAAGAAAAATAGACATTGCAAGGATCATGGAGATTTCTCATTTTCTTATGTTTCATAGTTTTAAGTTAGGATAAAATAAAATTCTTACATTGAGACATACATGGAACCTTCTTATTCGTTTGCACTTCGTGAAGGGTCGATATGATATAAAAAAATTCTAAAATTGTGAAGAAGCGTTGATATTTATTATTGGCTCATGTTTCGTGGTGGCGGTGCAAGTAAATAATCATATGACACCGCAAAGGTGCGTGGAGATTTCTCATTAGATCACACTTTATAGTGGATATACCTAATAAATAGGTAAGGCCCGACCATGCAACCAATGAAAGAACAACATGTGGAAAAGGAAAAAAATGCACACATAGACAAGAGCAATCCCTAAGCCAATCAAAAGCTACCACATGTCACGTTTTGTGCTCCATGACATGTAAAAAAATTTAAATGGCCATATCTTTTGATTCGCTACATAAATCTCAAAAAAATTATATTGTTAGAAAGATATCCTCAAGCCCTTCAATTTGGAATCATTAGAATCAGATTTTGATGGTGTGTAGTGGGAGAAAAGGATGAAAAATAAGTTTAGGAATTAATTCACATATTCAAATTCTCAACCACCCAAATTGATGAAGTATGGGGCTCTTTCCTTCTCTTAAGCAAAAGGACATTAGTGAATGATATTCCAAGGGTGGCCATGATGTTTTCCAAAGATTTAATTCATGGTAGGTGGGAGTGAATTTTATATATATGTAAAAATCACTCATTTGAAATATATTTTTATCTCTCTTTGTTGTAATGACACCATGCCAAAATGGTGGCTGAATTCCCATGAGTTCTAGACCTCGAATTTGGTATCTGAAATGTATACTCTCCTTATACTATGAATATAATAAATTTGTGCATATTTTAAGCAATAAAATCTATTTTTGGCATGGTTTGTCTGCCCTAGCTCATTTTATTTGCACTATTGCCTCTCTGTTTGTTTTTGGCATGTTGTGTGTATCTCTCACTTGCAAGTTCCATTTTTATGTTTTGTCCATGGGTCCCATTTTGATCCTCTACCATTTTTCAATGTTTCCCATTTGCTCTTTGTACTAAAATTTTTTTCCTAATGAAATCGATGATGTGAAATTATAGCTCCATTCTTGTGCATTGAATTGTTTGAAAACTCATTACCTTGCCCTAATTTGCTAAGGGGAAGTGCATTTTTTTCCTGTTTCGAGGAAAAATGGCTATGGATCTTCCCATCCTTCAATTTGATGAAAAACAACTCGTATCTGTATTTTAATGCTTTGAGTTGTTCGTTTTTTCTCCATTCTTGCACCATTTTGAGGAATCTCTAAGTTTTCCCTATGTTTTCCCCAATTTTTCCCGCTTCAATGCCTCTCGCTTTTTTTCCATGTTTTCTCGGCCATTGGAGCTTGAAATTGTTTGTTTTATACTTGTATGCCATTGAAAATCCAATTCCATGATAAAAAATGCTTTGAAAACATGTTTCAGTTGGTTCAATTTCAAGAAATTTGTCATCCTTAGCAAAAAAATTGAATTCTAGGGCATCCTAGCATTTTCTATGTTTTGATGGTCAAACGAGCATCATTTTCCATCAATTTCATCTTCAACATTCTAGGGCATCACTGGCAATTTTGCATTTTTTGACGGTCATACGGGTGTCCTTTTCCCATCAAATTTTAGCTCAAACATCTTCTCATATGTGGTCATTTGTGGTTGGACAAGATTCAACGGGTCTGCTCGAGCAACTTAGCATTTTTTGTGTTTTTGGAAAAAGTCTAAATTGTCCCCCATGAAGTCCGCAAGCCCTCTCAACAATCGAGGGTAACACGTGGCAATTAGAAAAGTCAAAACAATGGAGGGGTGGAGTTGTGGAGGCACGGTGGAAAAATTTCCTTTGGTGAAAAGGAGTTAAGGTAAAAAATTGGAGCCTGTAGGCCCTTAGCGAATCAGAGGTGGACATGTGTCATGTTTTCATCAAAAGTGGGATGGAAGGTTGGTGGAGGACTTAGAAAAATTTTGTTTTTTTGGCGAATGGGAACAAAAGTTGTGAAAAGGGTCCATGGGTCCACTAGGCTAATCAGGAGTGGACATGTGGCAAGGTTAGAGGCGAGAACTTTGGGCCTTGGGGAAACTTGAGATTTTTTCCCATTTTGGCATAAAGGGTTAAAATTGCAAAATGAGGCCGCAGCTCCATCAATGGTCATGATTGAGCCACGTGTATGGCTCAGATCAAAAGAAGGGATTCAGAGTGTTGGGTCTTTGTGGGAAATTTAGCTTTTATCCTATAAAGGTAAGAAATCAAAAGGAGGAACATTATGGCCCACACCGAATCATAGAGAGACACGTGGTAGGGAATGGCAGAGGTGCGGGATGGCGGAGGAAATGTCAAAATTTTCCTTTTATGAAAAATATGAAATGAGAAGTGGTGCACCTCAACCAATCATACTGAGGACATGTGTCTTACGAGGGGTGGAGCCCGGGGAAAATTGAAAAAATTTCCTTTTTCCAAAAAAGGTGGAAATGTGTAGAATCGAGCCACGATTCCAATGGGACCCACATTAGGCCACACGTGTTAGTGCCAAATCTCAAGGGCGGAGGGGCGGAGAAAAATGTCAAATTTTTACATTTTTCCAAAAGTGTTAAATGTCAAAAAATGATCCCAAGCCCATTTCTAATCACATTGTGACATGTGGAGGGCTCGATTGAAGGGAGAAAGGAAAATCAATGGTAACTATGCATTTTTTAGTTTGGCCACCATTTTTGCTCCAGAAGCTTGGAGATGTGATTTTTGCATCAATTTTCACCAAATTTTTGGCAAATTCATGTCGTTTTTTCCTTCAAGGATCAATGGAATCAATTTGAAAATTCAATTTGTAGATCTGAGGTACTTTTGAAATGAAATTTTTTGGGCTCAAGAGTAAAAACGTGAAATACCAGATCCAAAAGTTGTAGAGGCAAATTTGGAAAGTGTAAAGGTGAAATGATGAAAGAGGAGCATGTTGCATGAAAGGAGGAAAACATGCTCCTACATTGAAACTATGATGCAAAAATCCTCAATGATTCACCTTTTTTTGAAACACCGCAAATTTTTGTTGCAAATATGTTAAATGTCCCTGTCTGCAAATCATGATGGAATTTTGTAACAAACTTGATGCTTGGCATATTATTTTCTTGGGAAAGAAGGCTTGGATGTAAAAAATGATATATAATGCATGTTTTTTGACATGCAAAAGGTCGGGAAATTGAAAATCATGAGAAAATTTTGAGAAGCTCATCTTCTGAGAAACCCTCCAAAAACCTGGTTAATGTCTTCTATGTTAGATCTTCATTCATGTTGAGTTGGTTACAAGTGTATAGCCATCACACAACTCTGAGATTGTTCTGAAACTCCCCCTGTTGATGAATCTAACAAGATTTTGAATTAATCTATGTTATTTTGGGCAATATGATGTTTGTTATCATGTTTAAATGTCTACAAATAGTTTTCCTTGTTCTTGTTGCAATCTTGCATTGAAATATTTAGGAATCACACAGATCTCATCCTTATTGATAGTTTAGTGGCATTTTTAATTTCATTTGTCAAAGAGCTTTCATCTGGCATTGAAAATAAGCAGTTTAAAATCACTTCACCTTCATTTGTTGATAGATGATTGCTTGTAAGCCTTTGGGGGTACCTTAGGCATGATTTGATTAGAGATTTTGATGTTTAATTGAGTCCTTTAACTCAAGATTTTGTGTTGAGGTCTCAAAGATTGTGTGAAGAGTGCAAACCTAGGCCTCCATTTGTGTATCTCTTCTAGTTGAAAGAACATCCTAACTATTTTGAAGCATTTTATCTGATAGTTGTTCAAATGTTGTAGAGGTTGTCAAAGATCTAGCATAGTCAAGTTTGTCTTGTCAATATCCCACCAAAAATCATTCTAAACAACTTATCCCACCCTATTTTACCCCTTTTTTGACTTGTATACCCACAGAAGATCAAAATCCATTTGCTAAAGTATGCAGAATAGATCAGATTTCAAAATGTCTTTAGTAACCCTTGCCTTGCATTGAAATTATCTCCATAATCTGGAAGTGACAACTTGTGAAAGTCATATTTGGAGTGTTGATCATATTTTCCCAAGGCCCTTTTCATACTATTTGCACAAATTGAGGGATATCTTCATCTCCTTCACCATTTGAGGGTTACAAAATAGGTTCTCTTACCTTGGTTGAAAGGCACAACCTAAAATAGTTAGGACAAGATCAAGTCCTATTTGAGTGCTATCCATCTCTCCACAAATCTGAGTGCCAGTTAGATCACATCCCCGGCTACAAAATGACATACATCATGATCTATCTATCTTCAAGCTTCATGCCATATCTTTGATGTTTCTCAGACTGAAAAGGAGAACAAATTTGGGTACCAACACCAGTGCACCACTACTGGGGACATTCTTAGTTCAATTTGATCCATGTGCATACATATTTGAGATATTTGAATGCATATCAAACCCTGGTAATGTCTCTTACAAGTTTTGTCTGCAAATATATTGTTAAAGCATCATTCTATACTCATATTTGCAAGGTGTATGCAAAGGTTTCAAACTCTATCTTAATTTTATCAATTTCCAGTAGTAGTTACACTTCATTTGCATTTGTGGTTGATAGATTCAAGAAAAGGAAGGTCTGATCTATAAAGTTTGGCAAGATTTTCAGTGTTGATAGGTATTTGACAGAGTATTTTAGTGCATTTGCACAACTAGGGTGAAATTCCTTAGTGGCGACTCCATGCTGATTTGATCTTGATAAATACCAATGTCTTAGCTTTCTGTCATTTATTTTTGTGTTGCTAATCTCTACAAAACTAGAAGGAAGAAGATCTCTCTTCAGGAGGGACCCAAGTAGAAAGTTATTTCAAGAATTGGGAAAGACAGTTTTAGAGGAAAGAAAAGTTTGGAAGGTTGTTGAAGGTCAGACATCAAGCAAAGGAATATCCATTAGTGAGAGAGATCAACCTTTAATAGAGGATTATCACTCTTCTTCCAATGATTCTGATTCAAGAAATCCTCTCATAAACTTGTTTACTTCAACTAGTGAAGGTCCTTCTGTTGTACTTGGTGAGTTCCTTTTCAATCCACACCTATGTTTCAATTCTAGTAAAACTTTCCAAGAAAATCAGCACCTAGAGAATACCAATCTTGTGAACCACATTCTTGAGCCCCAAAGACCTCTCACTCCTCATCATTTTGTTTCTCCTCCAAGATCACCACCTCAAAACAATATGGCTCAGCCTAGACCTCCATTTTTGTTAACACCTTTGGTCCTATAAACTTTAGAGGAATGGATGGTTACCCAAATGTTGTCCCACAAGATGTTAGGAATAGGTTACCAAAGTTCCAAGGTAACAATGCAATAACTGTGATCAACATCTCAAACTTTTTGTTAACATGATGGAGGATTTTGAAATTGAGCATGAAGATGTGTATATTAAATTGTTCATTCATACACTAGAAGAGGATGCAAGGGATTGGTACAAGGCTCTTCCTGATAATTCTATTGATTCTTGGACTGAAATGAACAATGCATTTAGATTGCAATATGGTGACAAGACTGATCCTAGGTTTCTCTTGTCTGAATTTGAAAATATCAAGAAGAACCCCAATGAATCAGTTCATGACTTCAACACAAGGTTTAACAAAACTTTGAGAAGGCTTCCAATTAATTTGAGGCCATGTGATCAGTCATGCTTGATCAAATATGTAGATGCATTTGATAAGAAGGCAACCTACTACTTAAGAGACAAGAACCCTACCAATTTAAGGCAAGCCTTTACCATGGCACTGACAGATTGAAAATAATATCAAAGCATTGGGAAACCTCTCAAGAGAGATGGTGTAAAGTTGATAAACCCTAAAAAGCCTCAAGCAAGCAAGAGTGTAGACTTGGAGGAAGTGGTGAAAACTTTGGCAGGGGCTGTCAAAGAAATTTCCTACAAGTTGGCAAGAGATGAGAAGGGAATTGGGCAGACTTCACAAGGTCAGCAAAAAGCACAAAACCATGATATATTTTCCAATCATCCTAGGGGTGATCAGATCTAGATGATGATAGAGGGAAAGGACCCATGGGGTCTATAAATAGACATCCTCAAGCACGTGAAGGAAGAGTGTTACCTGATCCCCTAACTACTAGGGTTACGCTGCTTGAGGAAGTTGATATTGATTGGTGTGATAGGTGTTTTCTACCCCATCCTCCATGTGAAGTGGACCAAAAGATGGTGAAGCTAATAATGATGATGGTACTGATGATGATATTTACATGGTGGGTTGTTCTTCAAGCTCACAAGAAGGAGCAACATCAACTGAGGTAATAAGTGCAAGGACAACTGCAACCTTTTGGGATTGCATCAAATGGGTACAAATCCTTCTTCCTCTCATACTCTTGAAGTTGATGTAGTGCAAGATTTTGAAATTCCTAACAATGACTTTGAATACTTAAGAGCTTTGATGATCAAGAAGTATGATGGAGGTATCCCTTCGAGGAAGATAGACAATTGTTAATGAATGTTGTTGTGGCTCAAGAGAAAGAGTATAACACTAGGAGCAAGGTTGTTAAGGGAGTTTGGGCCTCAAGCCAAACCTAAAACACCCTTCTTACAAGTATTCCCAAAGAAGCTCCTAGAAGAGAAACACCTACCAAAAGCTCTGTTGTCCCAAGCAAAAATTATAGTCCTCCTCATGCCCAAGCTACCAAGAATCCCATGCCATCTAATGAATCTACTTGTCTCCATTCCAATGTTTCCTTGCCAAAGAGTGTTCCATATGACATAGCCTAAGTATTGAGCCAAATCAAAGTGAGTGTTCCAATCATTGAGTTGCTTAGGATTCCTAAGCACAAGAAGAGAGCATTTGAGTACTTGGGATTGAAAGAGGAGAAGAGTACCCCAAGAAGAAATGTAAATGTTGTTGAAACTCCTCCTCAAATCATTGCAGACCTTGAAACACCACCAACATTAGAGGATCTTGAGAAACACCTGAGGTATACTTGGGGACATCCTTGGTTGATTCCCAATTGAATGTTGATCCATTCTTTACAACTTTGATCATAAAGGATAGACTACTTCACAATTGTATGTTTGATTCCGTGCATCATGTAATGTCATGCCTCTAGAAGTCATGAATGAGTTGGATATCAAAGTGACAGTAGCCTATGGAAAGTGTACTACCATGGACTCAAGAGAAGTGTTGGTAGTTGGTTGTGTGAAGGGTCCGGTGGTGTAACTTGCATCTTATCCTAGGAGGAATTTAAAATTGATGTTGTGATTGTTGATTGCCTTGCCAAATGGGGTATGTTATTGTCAAGAAAGTGGGCTGCAAGTGTTGGAGGGAGTGTCCAAATGGATATGTCTTTTTCCACCATTCCCATTGAAGGTAGCCTTGTAAAATTATATGGAGAGAAGAAGATGTTACATCTAATTGAGGATCCAAACAATGCTTCTTATGAAGTATTATTTGTTGATGTTGATGTTGATAATTTTATTGGGTTTTCTGATGGTAAGGAGCACAAGATGGATCAGTCAAAGTGCCTTGAATAGGTAGGTTCTCCTTGGACCTTGCTATTTGATGGAGCTTGCTCCAAATTTGGAAATGGTGCTGGTATAATTCTGATTTCTCCTAGCTTGGAAGAGTTTGTTTTTTCCTTCAAGCTTAATTTTGAATGTACTAACAACATTGCTAAGTATGAAGCCTTGTTGTTGGTCTAAGAATTGCATGGAAGTATGGTGTCAAGGACATCATTGTAAAAGGAGATTCAGAGCTAGTTGTCAAACAAATAAGAAAATATATGCTACAAAAAATCAGTGGATGAAATAGTACAAACATGCAGTTTGGGATCTAATTGAGATGTTTGATTCCTTCAACATTGTGCATCATGATAGAAGTTTCAATGTTGCTACTTGACAAGTTGGTAGTGTTGGGGTCAAGATTTGGAAATTACACTGTTTCACCTTATTGTGAGTACAATATTGAAGTGTTAACTAGGCCATCTATCCCTGACAACATCAAGCATTGGCAAGTGTTTAATGATGATGCTCAAGTGTAAAGGTTCTTACAAAATCAAGGTGAGTTTGCAGATCAGAATATTGATTGGGAACCAATGGTGTGTGTGACTGAAGGAAGAGAGACTTTTTTGGAAAGGATATTATCCAATTGAAAACTAACACCATTCCTAGAGGTCTTGTTGCACTTGAGTCAAATTTTAACAATGTTGATTACATCATCAATAGAAACATGTCTACCTCAAGGGATGTGGAAGAGCATAACTTGGGCACTAATGATAAACCAAGAAAAGTTTGGTTGGGTAGAAATCTAAACAAAGAAGAAAAACAGTCCTATGTTCAACTATTGAAGAAATATCAGGACTGTCTTGCTTGGTCTTATTCAGAGCTGAAAGCATACAGAGAGGACTTGTTTCAGCATGAGATTCCTCTTGAAACAAATGCCAAGCCCTTCAGAAAAAATAAGAGGCCAATTAATCCACTCCTCTCCATGAAAATGCAAGATGAATTGAAGAAACTGAAGGAGGGAGGGATCATTCAGCCCACAAGGTATTCATCTTGGGTTGCAAACCTTGTGCCAGTTAGAAAGAAAAATGGAGATATCAGACTTTGTGTAGACTTCAAAAATCTGAATAGAGCTTCATTGAAGGACAATTATCCTTTTCCAAACATGGAAAACATGTTGTAGTTAGTGACTAGATCTGAATTGTTTTCCACCTTGGATGGTTTCTCTGGCTACAATCAAGTTGTTGTCAAGGAGTCAGAAAGATTTAAAACTACCTTTACCACTCCTTGGGGAACATATGTTTATGTAAGAATGCCTTTTGGTCTCATGAATGCTTGGAGCTACCTTCCAAAGAGCAATGGATGTTGCTTTTTCTGGTTACATAAATGACTTCATTGCAGTTTATCAGATGATGTGACTGTGTTTTCAAGGAGTAGAAAAGATCACTTACACTTGAAAGAATGTTGATCAGATGTAGAGAATATGGCATTTCTCTCAATCCAAAGAAGTGTCATTTTGGGGTGCAAAAGGCCAAGCTTCTTGGTCATATTGTTTCAAAGGTCTGGTGTCATGATTGACCTTGAGAGGGTAGAAGCAATCAACAAGGTTCCAATTCCAAGAACAAAGAAGGGCATCCAATCCTTCTTTGGGAAGATCAATTTCATTAGAAGGTTTGTGTCTAATTTTTCTGAATTGACTCTTCCTATTACATGCATGTTAAAGAAAGACCAAGTTATCAAATGGGAGGAGGCTGTTATTCAGGATTTTGAAGGAATCAAAGAAGCATTGAAACATGCACCTGTCTTGGCAGCTCCAAATTACAAGAAGCCTTTCCAAATCTTCTCTTTTGCTTCTGAAAATACTATTGCATCTGTTTTTTTACAAAAAGGATGAAGATGGGGCTGAGAGGCCTATTGCCTTCTTTAGCAAGGCTTTACAAGCTGCTGAGTTAAAATACACAATCATGGAAAAACAAGCATTTTCCTTGGTGAAAGCAACAAAGGTTTTTAGGCCTTATATCTTAAGTTCAAAAGTTGTTTCTTATGTTCCCCACACCATGGTAAAAGACATCTTATCAGAGATGGAGATCTCAAGAAAAATATGTAGATGGGTGAACAAACTACAGAATATGACATGGACATCCAAACCACAAAGTTGGTAAGAGGTTTGGGCTTGGCTAAGCTTATGGCTGAGAGCAACCTGTAGATAATTGAAGTGAATGAAGTAGAGGAAGAAAGGGCAGATGTTCTTGAGAAGTTGGTGAGTTCTGAGTGGTACAAGGATGTAATCATTTTACCTCAGACACCTATGTTGCCCTGATCATTTAAATAAAAATCAGAAAAGAGCCCTCAAGATGGCTTCTCAAAAATACATCATCACTGACTTTGGGCTGGCTTGGAAGAACCCTGAAGGTGTCCTCTTGAAATGTATAACTAAAGATGAAGCTCCCAAAATAGTTTCTGATTTCCATGGGGAGTTTATGGAGGACACTTTGCTGAAGGGTTACAACACACAAAATTTTGAGAGCTAGTTATTGGTGGCCTACTCTCTTCAAAGATGTAACCCTGTTGGTTAGAAAATGTGAAAGTATGCCAACATTTCTCTGGAAGAATGAAAGCTTCAAGCTCCCTTCCTTTGCAGCCTATATCAATTGAGGCTCCTTTCAAACAATGGGGAATAGACTTCATTGGTGAGATCTCAGACCCTTCTAGTGTTGGACATAAGTGGATCCTTGTAGCCACAAATTACTTCACCAAGTGGGTAGAAGCAATCCCCACCAAGAAAGCAACACACCAAGTTGTTATGGACTTCTTTTTGAATCATATCATATGCAGATTTGGTGTGCCAGTCAAGATTGTTGCTGATAATGCCATGTGTTTCAGAGCTAAACCCTTGATGGCAATGTGCAAGGAGTATGGAACCAATCTGACTTATGCTTCAAACTATAACCCTCAAGGAAATGGACAAGCTGAGTCCAACAATAAGAACTTATTGAAGATCATTAGGAGAACCTTGGAGTTGAACAAGAGAAAATGGGGTGAACAACTAAAATTTGTAGTTTGGGCTGATAGAATCACTACCAAAAGAGCTACTGTAAGAGCCCATTTGAGTTGGTGTATGGAACTCAAGCTCTGCTACCCTTACATCTACAATTATCTTCATTTTAGTTTGTTCAACAACTTGAAGATCAAGAGGTCAGTCCATATGAAGCAAGGATTAATCAAGATTGTTGAGCTGGATGAAGAAAGAAGAGCATCACACCAAAGGCATGTCGATTTAGAGAGAAGTTGAAGAGGTTGTTTGACAAGAAGGTCACTCCTAGGGCTTTCAATGTTGGAGATCTAGTTTTTTTATGGGATAAAAAATGAAGATAAGGGAAAACATGGTAAATTTGATGCATTATGGATGGGCCCTTACTCCATTGATATCAGAATTGGTGAAAATACCTTTTTTCTCAAGGACTTAGATGGGGAATTGCTTGAAATGCCTATTAATGGCAGAAATTTGAATCATTTCTTGGATTAATCCCCAAATTTGAGGTATGCACCACTTATACAAAGTATATAGTGTTTGGCTTTTTTCTCTTTTGGTTTTTGGTGTTTTGTCGGTTTGTGGTTTGCCTTGGTGTGTGGTAACCATTTTTGTCAGTTTCTCAGCTAGTTTTTTGGTGGCTTTGGCTCATGACTCCATTTTCCCAATGGATTATTTTGGCACTTGGTCTACTTTTGTTCTTGTGGCACTCACTGGGAGTGCCCATCCCCGAGCAGGAGCCGATGTTGGTGCCCATTTTGATCCTCTACCATTTTTCCATGTTTCCCTTTGCTCTTTGTGCTCTAAAATGTTTTTTCCTCATGAAATTGATGATGTGAAGTTGTAGCTCCATTCTTGTGCATTGGATTGTTTGCAAACTCATTACCTTTCCCTAATTTACTAAGGGGAAGTGTGTTTTTTTTTACCCTGTTTCTGAGAAAAATGGCTTTGGATCTTCCCATCCTTCGAATTTGATGAAAAACAACTCGTATCTATGTTTAAATGCTTTGAGTTGTTTGTTTTTTCTCCATTCTTGCACCATTTTGAGGAATCTCTAAGTTTGCCCTATGTTTTGCCCTAATTTTTCCTGTTCAAATGCCTCTGCCATTTTTCCCATGTTTTCCTACCTTTGGAGCTTGAAATTGTTTATTTTATACTTGTATGCCATTGAAAATCCAATTCCATGATAAAAATGCTTTGAAAACATGTTTCAGTTGGTTCAATTTCGAGAAATTTTTCACCCACCTTAGTGAAAAAATTCAAATTCTAGGGCATCCCTGCATTTTCTATGTTTTGATAGTTAGACGGGCATCATTTTCCCATCAATTTCATCTTCAACATTCTAAGCATCGCTTGCAATTTTTGTGTTGTTTGGTCATACGGTGTCCTTTTCCCATCAAATTTTAGCTCAAACATCTTCTCATACATGGTCATTTGTGGTTGGACAAGATTCGGTGGGTCTGCTTGCAAAAACTTAGCATTTTTTGTGTTTTTGGCAAAAGTCTAAATTGTCCCCGCAAGTCCGCAGGCCCTCAGCCAATCAGAGGGTGACACGTGGTAGTTAGAAAAGTCAAAATAGTGGAGGGGTGGAGCTCATGGAGGCACGGTGGAAAATTTTCCTTTGGTGAAAAGGAGTTAAGGTAAAAAATTGGAGCACAAGCCCTCGGCGAATCAGAGGTGGACACGTGTCATGTTTTCATCAAAAGCGAGATGGAAGGTTAGCGAGGACTTAGAAAATTTTTTTTTTTGGCGAAAGGGAAGAAAAGTTGTGAAAAGGCGTGAGTCCCTGTGCTAATTAGGAGTGGACACATGGCAGGGTCAAAGGCAGAACTTCGGGCCTCGGGGGAAACTTGAGATTTTTTCCATTTTGGCATAAAGGGTTAAAATTGCAAAAATGGGGTCCGCAGCTCCATCAATGGTCACGATTGAGCCACGTGTATGGCTCAGATCAAAAGAAGGGATTCTAGAGCATCAGGTCTTTGTGGGAAATTTAGCTTTTATCCTATAAAGGTAAGAAATCAAAAGAGGGAGTTATGGCCAACTAATCAAAGAGAGACAAGTGGCAAAATGAATGGGAGTGGTGGAGGTGCAGGATGGTGGAGGAAATGTCCAAAAAATTTTCCTTCATAGAAATTTTGTGATGATTAAAATATGAAATGAGAAGTGGTTCCCCACTAGGGTCATATGAGGACACATGTCTTACAGGAGGTGGAGCCACGGAGATAATTGAAAATTTCCTTTTTCCAAAAAAGGTGGAAATGTGTAGAATCGAGCCGTGATTCCATGGGACCCACATTATGCCACGTGTCAACGCCAAATCTCAAGGGCGGAGGGGTGAAGAAAAATGTCAAATTTTTACATTTTTCCAAAAGTGTTGAAATGTCAAAAAATGATCCCAAGCCCATTTCTAATCACATTGTGACACATGGAGGGCTCAGATTGAAGGGAGAAAGGAAAATCACGATAACTGTGCATTTTTTAGTTTGGCCGCCATTTGAGCTCCAGAAGCTTGGAGATGTGATTTTTGCATCAATTTTCACCAAATTTTTGGTGAATTCATGTCATTTTTTCCTTCAAGGATCAATGGAATCAATTTGAAAATTCAATTTGCAGATCTAAGGTACTTTTGAAATGAAATTTTGTTTAACTCCAGCAAAAACATAAAACATTAGATCCAAAAGTTATAGAGGTAAATTTGGAAAGTGTAAAGGTGAAATGATGAAAGAGGAGCATGCTGCATGAAAGAAGAGGAAAAATGTGCTCCCAGTTGAAACTATGATGCAAAAATCCTCAATGATTCACCTTTTTTTTGAAACACCTAGCAAAATTTTGTTGCAAATATGTTAAACGTCCCTATCTGTGAATCATGATGGAATTTTGTAACAAACTTGATGCTTGGCATATTCTTTTCTTGGGAAAGAAGGCTCAATGTAAAAAATGTTATATAATGCATGTTTTTTGACATGCAAAAGGTCGAGAAATTGAAAATCATGAGAAAATTTTGAGAGAAGCTCATCTTCTGAGAAACCCTCCAAAAACCTGGTTAATGTCTTCTGTGTTAGATCTTCATTCATGTTGAGTTGGTTACAAGTGTATAGCCATCACACAACTCTGAGATTGTTCCTGAAACTCTCCCCTGCTGATGAATCTAACAAGATTTTGAATTAATCTATGTTATTTTGGGAAATATGATGTTTTTATCATGTTTAAATGTCTATAAATAGTTTTCCTTGTTCTTGTTGCAATCTTGCATTGAAATCTTTAGGAATCACACATGATCTCATCCTTATTGATAGTTTAGTGGCATTTACAATTTCATTTGTCAAGAGCTTTCATCTGGCATTGAAAATAAGTAAGTTTAAAATCACTTCACCTTCATTTGTTGACATAGATTGCTTGTAAGCCTTTGGGGTACCTTAGTGTGATTTGATCGAGATTTTGATGTTTAATTGAGTCCTTTAACTCAAGATTTTGTGTTGAGGTCTCAAAGATTGTGTGAAGAGTGCAAACCTAGGCTTCCATTTTTGTATCTCTTCTCGGTCAAAGAACATCCCGACTATTTTGAAGCATTTTATCTAATATAGTTGTTCAAATGTTGTAGAGGTTGTCAAAGATCTAGCATAGTCAAGTTTGTCTTGTCAATATCCCACCAAAAATCATTCTAAACAACTTATCCCACCTTTTTTACCCCTGTTTTGACCTATATACCCATAAAGATCAAAATCCATTTGCTAAAGCATGCGTAACATATCATGATTTCAAAATATCTATGTTAGATGTGTTACACTTGGGTGGGGAATGGGTTTGGGGTTTTGGGCAAAGCCCCAAAGTAAATTTTTATGGGTGTTTTATTAATCCATGGGCAATGGGTAACCATTATGGGCTGTTTTTGGGCCCATGGTTTTTGGTGCCCATTGTTTTGTAAAACCGCCTCTTCAAATACCCATAGGTTTATGGGACGGTTTTATTTTTCGCCCATTGTTTGATACCCATGGTTTTGTAAAACTGCTCAAGCAGTTGTCTATTTATATGGTCTTATGCATATGATAGATATATAAGCAAATGCATTACGATGTGCTTTGAATTCGGGTGTGAATTCTATAGAGTTTGTTGACCATAGCTCCAAATGGATCTAGGTATTGTATTGAGAGAGTGGAGGCTTGTAATAAAATATGAGCAAGTGATTCTTGGTGGATGTAGCCCAAATTGGGTGAACCATGTTAAATATTGTCTTTTTGTGTTGTGTTATTTATTCTACACTTTTATTTGAGATCTGTAATATTTTCTGCATATTAGTTTCTACTGTTGCGATTTTGTAAGGGATTATTCCACATATTTTATCTCTTATTTCCTAACAATTGGTATCAGAGCCTGGTTTTGGTTTTCTGAAGTGTTAAATCATAGGGAAAGTTTTATCTTGAGTGGGAGCTATGGCAGATGATGGAAGATCTAGGGTTGATAAATTCAACGGGCAGAATTTCAGTCTTTGGAAGATGCAGATGGAAGATTACCTTTATTAGAAGGATCTTTATACTTCGTTGTTTGAGAAGGTGAACAAACCCTTGAGTATGATAGATGTAGAATGGGATTTGTTGGATTAAAAGGCACTTGGAATGATCTGGCTGTGTCTTGCATCTTCGGTATTATTTAATGTTTCAAAGGAAAAGACTACAAAAGATCTAATGGATGCATTAGGGAAGTTGTATGAAAAACCCTCTACCTCTAACAAGATATTTTTAATGAAAAAGTTGTTTAATATGAAGATGTCTGAGAATAGTTTAGTAGCAGATCATTTAAATGATTTCAATATGGTTATGAATATGCTAGCTTTGGTTACAATAGAATTTGATGAAGAAGTTAGGGATTTATTAATTCTGTGCTCTTTACCTGAAAGTTAGAATAGCCTTTGTAATGGCGGTAAGCAACTCGGTTCCAGCTAACTCGAAGTTGAAGTTTGAGGATGTTGTAGGGGTGATTATAAGCGAGGAAATGTGAAGAAAAAGATTTGGGGAATCTTCTACTTCAGGGAATGCTTTGACAGTGGAAACTAGAGGGAGACAGAAGAATAGAGGAAACCGTGGAAAATCAAAAGATCGGGCAAGGTCAAAATCCAAGAGCAAGATTGTATGTTGGAACTGTGGAAAGTCTGGGCATGCAAAGAAGGACATTGGGAGCTTCAAGACAAGAAGAAACAACAGAAGAAAACAAGGAGGAAAATGTTGCATCAAGTAATGTATGTCGATTCTTTGATTCTTTCTTTTGCATAATATTACCGAATCTTAGGTTTTAGATTCAGGCTTCTTTTCATGCTACTCCACATAGGCATTATTTTATTGATTATGTTCAAGGGGATTTTGGGCATGTTTTTCTTGGTGATGATGAGCCTTACAGTATAGTTGGAAAAGGTTCTGTTCAGGTTAAGATGTAGAATGGGAATACATGGCTATTGAAGGATGTCAGACATGTGCCTACATTAAGGAGAAATTTGATATCGGCGGGGCAATTAGGAAGTGATGGTTGTACTGTGATATTTACAGCTAACTCTTGGAAGGTTACCAAGGGTGCTCTTGTGGTGGCAAGAGGTAAGAAGGTTGGAACCTTGTATTTAACCACTAATAGTACTAATGATTGTAATCTTGTGGCTTCAGATGCGATGTAACATTATGGCACTATAGGCTTGGTCATATGAGCCATGAGGGCATGAACATCATAAAGAAGAATTTTCCTAGATATACGTAAATAAGTTTAGATTTCTGTGAGAACTACATATAAAAATAGGCTCCATAAACATAACAATCTCCCCAATGGAGACTAATTTTCACCGAGCAAGCTTCTCAACCCTTCACTATCATCCGTGAAGGCCAACCAAAGTTGAACATAGCTTTAGTTTATCCCTTGTGACCACCTTGGTCATCATGTCTATAGGATTTTGACTGGTATGAATCTTCTCCAACTTCAACTTATCTTCCTCCAAAGTTGTCCTAATGAAGTGATATCTCAACTGTATATGCTTCATCCTAGAGTGGAAAGCAGAGTTCTTAGCTAGGTGTATAGCACTCTAACTATCACTATGCAACTTACATTCCTCCTGCTTATGCCCCAACTCCTTAAGCAATTGTTGTAACCAAATCATCTCTTTGCTTGCCTCTCGTGGCGTAACATACTCACCTCCATGGTTGACAAAGCCACCAACTTCGTAGTCATGAAATCCACTCATTGCTTTCCCACCTATAGTGTTATAACCCGTCTCTGCTCCTCCTGCTATCTACATCTCCAGCCATGTCTAAATCTACATAACCATATAAAGTGGTGTTTGATCCACTCAGTAGCACAAAAATGTCCCCATGGTCCCTCTCAAATACCGAATGATCCACTTTATCGCTTGCACAAAGTGCTCTTTACCTAGATCACTCATAAATCTACTCACAGTCCCACCGCATGGGTAATATTAGGCCTAGTGCACACCATAACATACATCAAACTACCAACTGGTGATGAGTAAGGTACCTTGGACATCTAGTTTCTTTCCTACTATGTCTTGGGACACTGCTCCTTTGATAACTTAAAATGGCCTGCCAAAGGAGTCCCAACCGGTTTAGCATCCCGCATGTTAAATTTACCTTCTTAATGTACTCTTCATGAGATAAAGTCAGCTTCCATTCCTTCCTATCCCGAGTTATCCTCATACCAAGGATTTGTCTAGCTACCCCCAAATCCTTCATATCAAAGGATTCACTTAGTTGTTTCTTGAGTACTTTTATTTCTTGCATGTTTTTACCTATAACCAACATGTCATCAACATACAAACACAGACAATATAACTTCCATCCTCAAATTTCTTTGTATACACGCAATGGTCGAAATGAAATCTTATATAACCTTGCTCCATCATAAAGCTATCAAACTTCTTATACCATTGACGTGGAGATTTTTTCAAGCCATACAAGCTCTTCTTTAGCTTACACACCATATCCTCTTTACCTTTGACCTCATAGCCCTCGATTGTTGCATATATAGTTCCTCCTCCAAATCACCAATAAGAAATGTAGTCTTTACATCTAACTGTTCTAAGTGCAAGTTTTCTCTGCCATTATTCCAAGAACAGCTTCTAATAGAAGTCATTTTTACTAATTTTCATGAAAGAGGAGAATGGTGCATGAAAGAAGTAGGAAAAACATGGTCCTCGTTGAAACTATGATGCAAAAGTCCTCAATGATTCACCTTTTTTTGCAACACCTAGCAACTTTTGTTACAAATATGTTAAACGTCCCTATCTCGCGAATCATGATGGAATTTTGTAAAAACTTGATGCTTGGCATATTTGTTTCTTGGGAGAGAAGGCTTGGATGTAGAAAAATGTTGTATAATGCATGTTTTTGACATGCAAAATGTTGGGAATTGAAAATCATGAGAAAATTTTGAGAGAAGCTCATCTTCTAAGAAACCCTCCAAAAACCTAGTTAATGTCTTCTATGTTAGATCTTCATTCATGTTGAGTTGGTTACAAGTGTATAGCCATCACATAGCTCTGAGATTGTTCCTGAAACTCTCCCCGCTAATGAATCTAACAAGCTTTTGAACTAATCTATTTTATTTTCAGAAATATGATGTCTCATTATCATGTTTAAATGTCTACAAATAGTTTTCCTTGTTCTTGTTGCAATCTTGCATTGAAATCTTTAGGAATCACACAGATCTCATCCTTATTGATAGTTTAGTGGCATTTACAATTTCATTTGTCAGAAGAGCTTTCATTTGGCATTGAAAATAAGCAGTTTAAAATAACTTCACCTTCATTTGTTGACAGAGATTGCTTGTAAGCCTTTGGGGTACCTTAGGCATGATTTGATCAGAGATTTTGATGTTTAATTGAGTCCTTTAACTCAAGCTTTTGTGTTGAGGTCTCAAATATTGTGTGAAGAGTGCAAACCTAGGCTTCCATTTGTGTATCTCTTCTGGTTGAAAGAACATCCTAATTGTTTTGAAGCATTTTATCTGATAGTTGTTCAAATGTTGTAGAGGTTGTCAAAGATTTGGCATAGTCAAGTTTTTCTTGTCAATATCCCACCAAAAATCATTCTAAACAACTTATCCCACCTTGTTTTACCCCTGTTTTGACCTATATACCCATAGAAGATCAAAATCCATTTGCTAAAGTATGCGTAATGATCGATTTCAAAATATCTTCAAAGAACCCTTTCGTTGCATTGAAATTATCTCCATAATATGGAAGTTGTTATGTTTGTGGAGCCTATTTTCATGTTAGAGTGTGGTACATATTCTATGTGTTACACTCGGGGTATTTTACGGTGGTCTCGCTCGTCGGTGAATGGGTCGGGGGTTTGGGGCGAAGCCCCAAATAAAATTTTCATGGGTGGTTTATTAACCCATTGGCAATGGGTAACACGTTATGGGCTGTTTTTGGGCCCATGGTTTTTCGGTGCCCATTGTTTTGTAAAACCGCCTCTTCACTACCCATAGGTTTATGGGATGGTTTTGTTTTTGCCCATTGTTTGATACCCACGGTTTTGTAAAACTTCTTAAGTAGTTGTCTATTTATATGGTCTTATGCATATGATAGATATAAAACAAATGCATTACAATGTGCTTTGAATTCGTGTGAATTATGTAGATTTTTTGACCATAGCTCCAAACGGATCTGGGTATTGTATTGAGAGAGTGGAGGCTTGTAATAAAATATGAGCAAGTGATTCTTAGTGGACATAGCCAAAATTGGGTGAACCACGTTAAATACTTCTTTCTATGTTGTGTTATTTATTTTGCACTTTTATTTGAGATCTATAATATTTTCTCGCATATTAGTTTCTATTGTTGCGATTCTATAATGGATTATTCCGCATATTTTATCTCTTATTCCCTAATAGAAGTGACAACTTGTGAAAGTTAGATTTGGAGTGTTGATCATATTTTCCCAAGGCCCCCTCATACTATTTACACAAATTGAGGGATATCTTCATCTCCTTCACCATTTGAGGGTTACAAAATAGGTTCTCTTACCTTGGTTAAAAGGCACAACCTAAAACAGCTTATGACAAGATCAAGTCCTATTTGAGTGCTATCCATCTCTCCACAAATATTAATGCTAGTTAGATCATATCCCCGCTATAAAATGACACACACCATGATCTATCTATCTTCAAGCTTCATGCCTTATCTTTGATGCTACTCAAATTGAAAAGGAGAACAATTCAGTACCAACAAGTGCTATCACCACCCCTTTTATCCTAGGATTTACCATCCTATGTAATATTCTCTCTCCATGGTCCCTTGGATTATTAGAATAGGAGTGGGTAACTACATTTTTCTTCCTTATGAGTAGTTTAGCAAGTAAAATAGGTAGAGGAACCAATCTTCTCTAGAGGTATGTCTCGGTTAGCAGTCCATAACTAAAAGACAATCCCATGTTTCTAGAAAATCCCATGTTTTTATGATTCGGGTCCGGGTGCAATTTTGAGCTCCAATAGTCTCATCTTTGTAGGACCCAAAACTATTTGTTTCAAATTTTTCATCATATAGAATATTGCTCTTCAAATGGGAAGGACAAGACTTCAATTTCATCATTAAATCCATTAATCACCGTTTCAAGAGGGATATTAGATTTTTCACCTTACTTTATTTCATCTTGACCAATTCTCAAATAAGTTGAGAATCAAGAATTGATTCATCCCTCTCTTTCCAATCCATAACTTGCATTAAGAATTAAGACTGAGATGAAGATTTTTGTTTCTTCTGCAATTATTATCATTTCTTACACTTTTTATCACATAGATCATGCACCCGTTAAATTGCTGAAAGATCTCGTGTAACATTGGAACATCCCCAAGGTGTGGGACCTTGTTTCCTTGGGATGAACCTCCGGAGAAGGTCAAATTCCTTTGGAACTTGGGGCACCTGATTTAAGATTGATGTGTAAGGATAATGTTTTTTTTTGAAAAAAACTCTAATCTACTCAATTCATGAGGTTCAGGGTTAGAAATAACAAATAAGGAAAATATGGTGATACACCAAGAGTATAACTAGATAATTGTATGATCTTCACATAGGAAAGGGTTAACTTCGAAAAGGATAAAACAACCATCACAATCTAATTCACCTTATGCTATTTAGATAGGGAAAATAATAAACCACAGACAAAATAACATACATTCCCTTGTAAGACCCCAAACATACCTAAATATTAGATCAATATTATCATTGAATAATTTGTAATTGATGTTATCAAACTCTTCTTAGATATAATTTAAAGAATCCATTATTTCCGTGCACTTTGTCCAATTTCTTGATCAAATCTTGTAACACTTGGGATCTAAACTCCATAGCCTTCTAAAACTCAACAACTTGGAAACATCATCAATTACTTCTTCTTGAAGAAGTAGATCTAGATCTTCATCTCTAATCTTGCCCCATGTGGTCAAGTTTAGATTCAAATTATTGTTATCTTGAGAAAATTCTTCATCCATCCTATGGATAGAGGTTCTTTCAGCTCTGCAAGTCATTATATATTCCAATAACCTATATGATCAAAGTATTAGATTCTTGAATTATGTGTTCCATACATCCATTCACTAATATTCCCTTATGACCTATCTTCTCAACCTCATGATATGAAATATCATCTAGAGTGGAAGAAATTTTCAGAGTAATAGTAGTTAAAGGATCAATGGTTGAAGTGGGTCGTGTTACTTTTCTTAGCAAAGTAGTGAGTTGTTCAACCTTCAATTTCAGTTCATCTTTAGAAGATTTATCCTTATCATAATTCTGTAACAAAATATTGAGAGCCATTTATACATCCTATTTGGCACCTTTGTGCGTCACCTTACCTAGTGAAAATTTGAAATTTGATAGTTCGTTGTTGTGATAGTTTCTTTACTCTTCCCTTCAATGGGAGTAGCAATTTCAAGACTCTCTCTCCTGATTGGTTTATAGATAAACTGGAGATGATATTTGGCTGTTTGGCCTATCTCCTTGAGTAGGTTCCAACACACTCAGATCTATTACATCTACTAAAGGTACTATATTCTTTTATTTTGAAGTTTGACGATATAACCATTCTAGTATAATAGATGCAAATGTAAGTGACATGACTGATTCAATATGTGAGCACTAGACAACACAATAAAACTAGTAACATTAGTTGGAAATGAAGTGGAGGTGGTAATGATGGATGGGGTGGATGTGAGAACAACCATAGGAGTGGATACAATGAGGTTAGAAGTTGAGATGGAAGGAAATGAAAGCTGCAGAGGGAGTGAAGTGGAAACTGGAGACCCAATCATCTCTCCCACTGAGAGGATAGGAAGAGATGAAAATACTTGGGCCATGGATGGGGATGGAAAATAAGAAATGAGTGTAGGAGTGGAAGGTAATGATAGAGGAAGTGATAATGGTAGGGAAGGAGGGGGTGGAAGATTTTGTGATACAACTGGAGAATCAATAACCTCGACAACTTCTGATATTGGTACTGTAGGGGACACAACCTTGGAAGTAGGGGCCTTGGAAAGAGAGGAAATTCCAACAACAAATGAAATATTCTTAGGAATTATATTGGCCCTTTGGGTAGACCTTTTCCCTTTCTGGGTGTAGGAAGACTCATTGTTGGTTGGGCTTATGTTCTTATAGATTGATCTAACCCTTTGGGTGAAATTACCAAGGTAGCAAATTGTTGGGTTTCAAATTTGCACTTTAGGTGAAACCACAGTCAGGGGACAAACAAGTCCCTCCTCTTTGATGGGAGAGGTTCCCTTATTGAAAGCAAAGGATAAAAATATACAACTTTCATCAATTTGTGGTCTTCTGATATCTTGGAAATGTGTTTTCTACAAGGAAAATTATCAGCACAAGAGGATAGAGGAATGAAGGAGAGGATGGAGGGAGAAGAAGGCAATACTTTCAGGGAAAAGAGATTGTAGAGAAAACCCTTATTTGCATTGGACAAATGAAATACAAAGAAGAACCATTCACGTTTTTACCAGATACAATCCCACAGACACAAAGTTCTTCAAATTGCATTCACAAGAACACAAAGTTTCTTCACATATTAGAGATTAAATGATTCTCAAACTAGAGCAGAGGAAGAAAGAGAAACAAAGGAATAAAAGAGAAGATCTTGTATTGATTCTTTTTGGTTCAAAATTATAGTCCCGACATATCAAAATTCCAACCCCAACAATGGCTTCTAGAACCCATCAAATAGCTCGTGAAAAGTGGTTATAACTTCCTCCAGGTGAGAAAAACGGTTTGTAAATGGATTTCATCCTTCGTGCCCTTCAAAAATCATCCAATCGTGAAGAAAAACCATGGCGGAAAACCAATTGGTGTAAATACATAGACATTTCATTTTATTTGCCAGTTTCAATATGAACCATTGATTTGTTGTTAAAATGTTCAAATCGGACCGTCCACATGGAAGGAGAAGATTGGAGTGGGTGTGGGGAAGCCCTTTCATTTTCATGATTTTTTTGTGTTTTGGCACTTTGGAACAAATTTCCTCATAGCTTCACTCTACTTTTTTGACTTGGACATGTGGCAAGTCAGTGATTGGAAATGGGGTCACGGTGTAATTCTGAAAATTTTGACCTATTTTGCAAAAAAATGCAAAATCTCATTTACCTCCACCGGCCTACAACTCCGATTCAACATGGACACGTGGCACGAGCTGATTGGAAATGGGTGCACGGCTCTCGTTGCATCATTTTTACCTATTTTACAAAAGGGTGCAAAATCTTATTTACCTTCACAAGACGTTGCTCGCATTGGCTCTTTGAAGACGTGGTGCCCTTAGATACACTTTGCGGGTTATGGGAAAATGGCTTACCTTAACACTTCTTAACCTTTTGGTCAAAAGGTTAAAAACCATGAAGTCTTCCATGGCTCTGTCGGCCCGATTCAAAGATGATATGTGGCAGCAACCTATTCGCGGCGGGCCTCGGGAACTTTTCCTTTCATCTTCTCCACGCAGGCTCATGGGTCAAACTTTGCCAACTTATCCTTTTACAAAAATATCAAAGTGCACAAATACCTCCGCATCTCCGCCAGTCCACCAAAGGGAAAATTTTCCAACTTAGGCCCGCCGAGCCATAACTTAAAAAGTACAAGGAGTTAGGAGGACTTCTTTACCTTTTTGGAAAGGGGAAGAAATTTCCCATCTGATGCAATGATTTTCATGAGTCTGAAAGTCCTTGGAAAGTTCCAAATTCAAAAATACCTCTTTTCAAGTATACTTTAAGGGCACCAACTCAAAATTTTGCAATTTTAGACTTAGAAATTAAAGGGAAATTTGAGGGTGACAACAGTTGGCTCTTTCTGGGGATGACTTGGCTTAAAACAAAGGCACAAGGCAAGATCAAGAACAATAGACCAACTATGGGAAATGAAGACTAGTGCCTTATCCATTGGGTGAAAGGAGTCAAAAGGAAAAATCAATACAAGACAACACACACAAGGAAGGAAAGGAAACAAACCAAAAACAAAGACTATACACAATGTACAAAGGGATCTCTAATCACCTAGGACTTTTACACAACTACAAAGACAAAGGAAAAATAAGTACCTTTGTGGAACAACCAAGTAAAGGTATGAGATACCCATGACTGGAAAATGAGCAATTGAGCACACCAAAACCTCATGTGGATACTATGTGGCTTGAAAAGAAAAAAATTGAGACAAGAAGGCCACCCAAATAATGATACCTAAGACTGAAAACATCCAATTCTTGTAAAAATTTGAATACCTTCCCAAATCTCCTCTTTTGTGAAAGAATGATGCCATCCAAAATCTCATAAAATGCATGGTTGCTTCCAAACTGATCTCTATACTCAAATGAAGTATGAAATTAGATTCAAGACAAGATCCATCTTTGCAACACCAACTCCTGCTTGTGAAATTGTTGATTACATCTATGTGATAAGTTTGACAACTATCATGACATAGATCTTGAAACCCATGTATTTCCAAAAAAATCTTTATAGCAACCTTCAAGAAGAATTGGGAAAGAAGCACCAAATGACTCATCATTATCATTTCCTTCAACCTGAATATTTGTTGTTTTATCCTTAGAGAACACGCCTTCTTCATTCTTCCAACACTCCATAGAATATGCTGAAATAGAGATATTAAAATCAGAATTTTGAAGAGAAGATTCCAAGCATGAAGTTCCATCTTCTATCCATTTTGGGAGACTACCAAAAGATCCATGTGCACATATTTTATCAGCAAAAATAATAGGAGAATTAATGCCTTCGCTGATTTCATTTTTTGTAGGTACAAACATTTGTTTATCATGGAAAGAATTCGAAACAACAAGAGGATGATTGACAACAATATTCATCTCTACAAATTGCAATTCTTCAACCATGGGAAAGAGAGAAGTCTGATCCATCTTGTTATGACAAACATCCACCTCCACAAGCATAGGATCATTTCTTTCAAAACAAAAACATTCAGCCTCAACACATGGCATATCTTCCACAAACTCTATTGCAGATTGGAAAGGAGTTTCGAGTTGTTTATCTTCTTCATGGTTGGAAGAAGTGTTACATTTGCATACCTCAGATGAAGCAAAAGAAGGAATCCATTGCTGGAATGGTGATAATGCAGAGGGATGAATACCTGAAAATGTGAGGAGTCATAATGAGCAGCATTAAGAAATGGAACATTCTCTTTTTTGTTGCAAGGAATTCTGCATTCATTGTCCAAAGAGTTTGGGAGAGGAAACAACAAATATTCTAGAGCAGCAAAAATATCAGCCTTAGAAGTCTTTCTTCTTGGCACAAATTCAATGGAGAAAGTGTCCAACAATCCAATAGAATCCCAAACAAGATCTCTGTAACACCTCGCCTTCCATTCTTCACTTGACAAAGATTTCTAACTTGTTTTACAACCAGTTCTAAATCTCCATGGGAAAGAATATTTCTCACTCCCATTTCCTTTTCCCTTTTCAAACCAAGGATGAGAGCTTTATAACTAGCTATATCATTTGCATTTTCAAAATAGAGTTCAGGAAAGAAAGAATGAACCTTGCCTTCAGGAGAGATTAGCACCATGCAAGCTTCAGAACTAACTGAAGAGCAGCCTCTATCAAATTCCAAGATCCATACACCATTAGAATCAAGCCAAAATTCCTTTGGTGGACTTACCTCATTAGTTGACATGACCATGTAATTACTACACCCAAAGTCTGCATACAATATTTGTGCTTTTGGATCATCTATTTTTTGCACAATATATTTAGCCTGCTTCTCAGGAAGCAACTTCCTCATCTTACCATTAACTGGAATAATGGCATGTGACCAATCCATTTTTATTTCCCCTCCAACATCCTTGTAAAAGTTCCTACTTAATAGCATGCTTTGTAAGAAGGGGAATGTCGCAACTAAGATGGTTTCCAAAACCTTTTTCTTGGCCAAGCAAAAAAGCTACTTGTGAATCCTTGATTCTCCCAACCAAAGGCACTTCCCTACTCTCCATAGAATAACAAGAACCATATGTTCGGGTAAGAGTGAGGCCCAAGGCATGTGCTATTTTAGCGAGACATTACATTGTCAGATGCTCCAGAATCAATAACACAATTACTAAGCTTGTGGCCTGCTATAAGGAGAGTCACATAGAAAGGTCTGATTTTCTCATTAGGTGATGTGACAATAGCTACAAGATTTGGTTGGGAAGGGGAATAAGGAGTTAGTAAAAGACCTTTGGAAACATGGGATGGGATTTTAGATTTGGAGTTGACAAAAATCAACCATTTTGGTACAGGCTTTGGGATGGGTTTGATAAAACTCAGCCTCAAAAATCTAAACCTTAGTTATCTTTATGTGATCAATAATATCAAATGATCTAGATGTGGATGGGGTATCATTACAAGGAATGGAAGAGACCTTATACCTATCAGCTTTATCATTTGACATAGCAGAAGCTTTAGAAGCATAATTGGAGGGAGAAAAACTAGCAGAGCTTACCTTTTGTGTGGAGGTGGTGGGGATAGGAGAACCTCTCTTTGCAAGCACTGGAATGGTATTGGAAAAATCCTTTGATTTCTTTACAGGCTGCACAAATTTCTCCTTTTTTCTAGTCTATTCTCAAGTCATGACAACATATGACTCACTATTCATGTCAGCCACTATATCATTATAATCATCCTCATCATCAACACCTTTAGTGGTGAGGAAGTTGACTCTAGAATCACCAGGCTGCTCCAACTCTTCATCAACATCTTCTTCTTGATCATCATACAATTCATTCTCTTCTTCATCATCAGGTTCAAGGACTTCACATGTTGTATTGACAGGCACTTTGAGAGGTGGACCTTTAATTTCCAACCTAGTTTGAGAAGAAGGCAGTCTGTTCCTAGGCTGAAAATTCTTCCTTGGAACATCCTGGTATGGAGCATGCTGAGCCAATTGTTTTTTGATTGCAATGAGGTCATTGGCCAGCTTTTGTACCAACTTATCCGAATTACCTCCAGGATAAGAGGAGAAGACGATGTCTTGAATTTCTAGGATTCTCTTTTTAGTTTTCCTGACATGATCAAGTCATCTTCCACGCTGACTTCCAGCCTCTGATCCTCATCCAAAGTTGCTAGATTGGATCTCCTCGAGCATAGCTTACTTCAAGTAGTTGTGCATTCAAAAAGAAACATTTTTGGATCTGATCAATGGGCCGGGTGTCTTGTGGGATCTTATTGATCAGCTTATTAAACTTAGCCACAAATTCTCTCATGGGCTCTTGTGGTTCCTTTTTGATTTGAGAAATTTGGGAAAGTAGAGCATGCACATCTTCTGCAGGTTTGAAACGGTTCTCAAATCTTGTTCTCATCATGGTCCAATTGGTAATTGCTCCAACAGGAGATGGTAAAACCAATTTATTGCATTGTCTTGCAAGGTTTCCACAAACACAAATCCTAACAGACATCTTCATGTTCCACACCAAGGACTCCACATGTAACAATGAAGGTTGCAATGTGTTCATCAGGGTGCACTTTCCCATCACCCCTGAATTTGGGAAAATTCTTTCTGTTACCCCTAGGTAACTCATGTAAAGGTTGTGGAAGAGCCAAGGGACCAACTCGGTGGCCCCAAGGTAATGGAATTTCCATCCTTGGAAAAACTGCTTGAAGAGGAATTGAAACATAGCAAGAATCAAAGCACAGAGATTAGGGCTGAGTTTCTCTTGAGGGATTCCACTCCCAAGGGTTTTGTCTTCAACAAGGGGTGTGCTTATAGAATCGAGCTCTTCTATTTCTCCCTGTTGAAGGAAGAGGAAAACCTTGCTTCTCCAGAAGTTGAAATTGAGAATCTTCAACTCCAAGAGCTCTTCTACCACGTGTGTATCTTAGAGTCACTAGATCAATGGAATGATCAAATTGTTGTTCTTCTTAGAAAGGAATCTATTGAAAGCATTCCCCAGCAGAGTCACCAAAAACTATTGGGTTTCAAATTTGCACTTTAGGTGAAACCACAATCAGGGGAAAAACAAGTCCCTCCTCTTTGATGGGAGAGGTTCCCTTATTGAAAGCAAAGGATAAAAATATATACAAATGTACAACTTTCATCAATTTGTGGTCTTCTGATATCTTGGAAATGCATTTTCTACAAGGAAAATTATCAGCACAAGAGGATGGAGGGAGAAGAAGGCAATACTTTCAGGGAAAAGAGATTGCAGAGAAAACCCTTATTTGCATTGGACAAATGAAATACAGAGAAGAACCATTCATGTTTTTACCAGATACAATCCCATAGACACAAAGTTCTTCAAAATTGCATTCACAAGAACACAAAGTTTCTTCACATATTAGAGATTAAATGATTCTCAAACCAGAGCAGAGGAAGAAAGAGAAACAAAGGAATAAAAGAGAAGATCTTGTATTGATTCTTTTCGGTTCAAAATTATAGTCTCGACATATCAAAATTCCAACCCCGATAATGGCTTCTAGAACCCCTCAAATAGCTTGTGAAAAGTGGTTATAACTTCCAAGATTGTAGTGGGCGTGGGGAAGCCCCTTTCATTTTCATGAATTTTTGTGTTTTGGCACTTTGGAACAAATTTTCCCACAGTTGCTCTACTTTTTTGACTTGGACACGTGGAAAGCTGTGATTGGAAATGGGGTCACGGTGCAATTCTAAACATTTTGACCTATTTTGCAAAAAAATTCAAAATCTCATTTACCTCCGTCATCCCACTTTGCTCCACTTCGACATGGACATGTGGCATGAGCTGATTGGAAATGGGTGCGCGGCTCTCGTTGCATCATTTTTACCTATTTTGCAAAATGGCACAAAATCTCATTTACCTCTGCCAGCCCACTACTCTGCATCAGCTCTTTGGACATGTGGTGCCCTTAGATATGCCACGGTTATGGGGAAAATGAATTACCTTAACACTTCTTAACCTTTTGGTCAAAAGGTTAAAAACCATGAAGTCTTCCATGGCTCCACCGACCCGATTCAAAGATGATACGTGGCAGCAACCTATTCACGGTGGGCCTCGAGAACTTTTCCTTTCATCTTCTCCACGCGGGCTCATGGGTCAAACTTCACCAACTTATCCTTTTACAAAAAATATCAAAGTGCAAAAATACCTCCGCATCTTTGCCCCACCAAAGGGAAAATTTTCCAACTTAGGCCCGTTAAGCCATAACTTAAAAAGTATAAGGAGTTAGGAGGACTTCTTTACCTTTTTTTGAAATGGGGAGAAATTTCCCATCTAGTGCAATGATTTCCATGAGTGTAAAAGTACTTGGAAAGTTCCAAATTCAAAAATACCTCTTTTTAAGTATAATTTAAGGGCACTAAATTAAAATTTTACAATTTTAGACTTAGAAATTAAAGGGAAATTTGAGGTTGACAACACCAACCAATCATATGTTCTTTGTAAAATGGGTCCCACCCTTTCCTTAGTATTACAAATTTCATTTTGATACCAATCGATTAATGGAAATGGTTGATTGGAAACATTGTTATCCTTGTATACTAAATCCAATACTTCTTCCTCATCCTCCATCTCCTTTGGAATATCTATGATACCAAACTATCTAACCTCATCTAAAGTTAACATTTCTTATTCTCATTTCCGAGATAATGATCTTATTCGACTGATAAAGGAATCCAAATATCCTCTAGCTGAGGCACGTGAGAACTGGATAAACCTGTTTCATTGAACTTTCCTCAATAATCAAAATTGGTTCTAGGATGAAAAGTTTGCAAAGTCACTTTAGACACTTCTACATCCACATTATTTGATTTATAAATACCGGAACAAGTATATCTACTGATTGAAATGGGAAACTGAACTCCCACCTTATGCCATTTGTTCTATATATTTTGTGATAATCCAACAATTTTTGAACCAACTCTAGCAAAACCCATTTGTCAGTAGGGAATCTTGGTAACTTGCTAGGAGAACCCATGAAACTGAGAATCCTGATGTATGTAAATGTAGGAAACTGAAGATAAATGGCTCCCCACTCTCGTACTTCCTTGAAATCCTCATCAGAAATCCTTTGATTATACAAATTCTTGTCAAAATGATAAAGAAGAAAAATGAAGAAGGCATCATTAACTCTTCAAAATGTTTGCTTCCCTCATCCATCATGATTTGAGGATAAAAATAAAAAAATATGAGATGCACTTCTAACACCTTTGGTATTTAACCCATTAAATTCCCCCATGGAAGCTGTAACATAGACCAAGAAAGAAGTCATGTAAAAGTTTTTGGAAGACAAGACTTTACTCAATTGAAAAAATAGAGCTACTGATATGCTCTCCCCATTGTATGAATTCTTTTTTCTTGATAGTGGCAATGTACAAGAACATCCATTCCTAAAAATCCTTTGCAGAAGCAAGACCCGAAACTCTACTCAACAACATAATGAGATCGTTCACTTCCTGGATAAAATATGACCGAAACATTGTCTTAGGAAACTTGGTGACACTCTTGGCCAAGTAGCTCTTCATCATGACCCTCACACATAATTTAGTTTCCTTATCCCAATGTTCAATTGTAGCTTTGGGTGAAATTGTGGCATAGTCCTCAACATTTAGGAGTTTAAACAAATCTTCAAAGAAATCGAGTTGAATTGAATTCTCACCTTTCCATCACCATTTCTCACCATCCTAGAATATTCATCAAAATGGGCTGCTACAGCCAAGATAAATTTGGGACAATGCATGGACGTAGGAAAACCAACAATGAGAGCAAGCCCACTGTCATATATAGCCTGCATCCAAGACTTCTTGTTAGGAGCTCTCAACCTTGCCCAGAAGTTTGGAAAATATACCTTCCCAAGATCAGTATCTCCAATATTTCCTAAGTCTAAAGAAAGGCATGAATGAGGAGCAACTCCTAAAAATGTATATTTCATCTTTTCTTTTCCTTTTGATGAGGAAGTTGACATTAAGTTTGGATTTCAGAATCCAAAAATCCTTTGGAAATTTGTTAAAAATACTATAAAAAACACCGAAATAAAAAAGTCTTGAAATTCTAAAAGTGGAAGCTCTAAAAATCTAAAATAGTAAACCTCTGAAACTCCAAAAGAAGGAACCTCCAAAAAAAGAAAAATCTCTCAAAGCCCTAAAATGCTGACCTCTCGAAATTTGAAAAATATAAGTTTTGAAAGTGGCAATTCACGAGATCGTGAAATCACCAACAGAATAGAATCTAATTTTGTAGATATCTGGAAGAATATATCATACAATCTAGACTGGATGCGTGCATATATTGGATTTTGCAGCTATGGAAATTAGGAAACATTCTTAGGGAAAACATGGCGAGATGATGAGGGTTCCATTTCCAAAATAAGAAAAAGGAAGAACAAAATAAAATAAACAAATAAGAAGACCCAAATGATCATAAACCAAGAGAAATAACCCAAACAAAATTACCTTGAAAATGACACCTCGAAAGTACCAAAGTTCGGTAAAAAATCGAGTGTCGGATAAAAGGTCAGTGAAAATGATAGATAAAACTTGATTTTATATAGAAAAACCTGAAATTAATGCCCAAAGCTGACATGTGGGAGGGTTGGTGAGAATTAAATTCCCATAGAATTCCAAAGTCTGAAACTCAAAGTACGAAGTTCCAAAATTTTGGAACTTGAGCTTTGAACTTCAAAACTCACGAGTCAAAGTGATGAAAAATATGACAGAGGACTCCGAAACCCAAAATTCCAAAGTTCCAAAATTTCGGAACTTTGGAGTTTCAAACTTCGAACTCTAGAGGTAAAATTATCAAAATGAATATGGAAGACTCAAAACTTGAAATTCGAAGTTCCAAAATTTCAGAACTTTGGAGTTTTGGATTTTGGAACTCCGACAAGAGATTTTTCAAAAGGAGCAATATAGACTTCCGAAATCTGATAGTCCAAAGTTCCAAAATTTTGAACTTCAAAGTAAAAAAAAAATTAAAAACTACCAAAGGATACTTCAATCCCAAAAGTATGAAAATTTGAATATTTGGACTTTTAGGATTTCGGGGTTCAAAATTTAGAATCAATTTTTTTGATTTGGCAGTCTCCTCCCTTGAAAGAGAAAACCTTGAAATATAAAATCTAAAATGTTGGACTTTTAGAATTCTTGAGAACTTCAACACACATTTTTAAAATACTTAAGTGAAAAGATCCAGAAGAAAATTTTGAATCAAATTTTAACATCTGATTTTCAAGGTAAGATTTAAAGGTTAACAATTTTGGCGACCTCCAAATGCTTTGGCTGTTAAGCTTTTAGGCTAGTAGCCTTATAAAATGAAGAGAATTTATTTGATAAACTAATAAACAAGAAGCTATGTTGAATAGAATATTCAAGATAATCAAAGAAAACAAATGAAAAAACAAGATTTAACCTGGAAAACCCTTTCAGAAAAACCCCAAAGACATAGTAACTTCTCTCTCTTATTACATTAACTTAACCATTTAAAATACAATAATGTACTTCCAAGTTCTTCTTTACCATACTGCATCTCCAACTATTTGTAAACAAAATAGTAAGAAACCATCAAAGTGGTTTTACAATATAATGGGTACTAAAACCATGGGCTAATAAACACCCATAACAGCTCCCCATACTTCATGGATTATGACACCACCCACATATATGTATAGATAAAAATAACATATCTATACCCCTGCTAACACTCATGGAAGGGGCATACAAGACTACTCTTGGGTATACATTATACAAAATATACAACACATTCTAACATACAACCCATTAGGAAAAAGAGTCTAAAAGAAAACTACATTCGAGCACAAACCAAAATAATAGAAAAACAACACAAGATGTGCAAAGTACTTGGAGGAAAATTCAAAACGAACATTATACGGGGATATAATCTCAAATAAATATTTGAGATGTATCCCATTCATGTGAATGGGTAGTTCCTCTCAATTGAGCCTAGATAGATGAAACGAATTCACCTCTTTGCAACTCATGAGCCTCGATGTTTCTCTAAAATTTTCATAGAATTGTCTTGTACTTCTTCCAATTCCATGAGTTCAAAAACCTTACCGTCAAAGAATAATTCTCTATAACCTAAAGTTGATGAGTTAACTCCAAAGAAGGTAACTCCAAGGAGAGCGGAAGTTTGGCTTCCTTCCATATACAATTAGAAAAGGATAATTCTTGATGGCCCTTTTAGGTTTAATTCGATCTTCCCATCGGGAAGTTTTAAGATGTGTATTCCATGTCCTTCTATTATTCTCCATTATGCATTTGATAATCCTTATGAGGTTCTTGTTTCAATATTTATCCAATCCATTTCCTTGCGGATAGTAATTGGATGAAGTCTTGAGGTAGACCCCATTCTTAATAGCCCATTCACTCAATTTTAGACCAAGAAAAGACATTGCATTGTCTAAAATAATCAAATGGAACATTGAACCTTGTCATTATACTTTCCAAGAAATCAAGAACTACCTTCTCATTGATTTCTTTCAAAGCTACCACCTCTCCCATCGAGTAAAGTATCCCATTGCAATAAGGACCCATTTATGTCCATCACTGGATGGAGGATTAATCATTTCAATGAAATCCAACCCCCATTGAAAAAATGGTTGATCCACTTGAATTGGATGCAGTGGAAGAGATGCCAACCTCTGCTTTCCCATGAAAAGGGCACATTCCTTGTATTTTCTTACCCGAGATGATGAGCATCTTTGAAAAATCTAGCTAATAGTAACCGGCTTCCATGATTTTGGCAGCAGATTGTTCATGCATAATAATGTCCTCTAGATAGACCATTGTGAAATTCTTCTAGTATCTTACTTACCTATTTCGGTCCCACATAGCAAGGAGAAACACCATTCAAATCCTTTTGAAAGAGAACATTAGCTACTGAACATATGGAATAGACTAAAAAGTAAGGTCTGTTTTTTATTTTTATCCATGTTCGCAAGATATATTCTGAGAAAAGGAAATTATTCATTTTGAATAACCAATCAACTTGATCATCATTTTTGTCGCTTTTTAAGAATGTAACATATTCATCACCTTTTGATTTCATTTCCATAGCAAGCAATTGACACAAACCTTTACCTCTAACAAGCTTGGTAACTTTGATAGATACATCATAATCTATCACTTTCGTGATCCATCTAACCTACTTCTCATTCAACAAAAAGTCCTTCACACTAGGATGAGACACCTTCAGTGAATTTTGTTATTGGACAACATGTTTTTGAATTTTCTTAGAGATCAAATAACTACAAAGACTTGTTTTTCAATGAATTAATATTTGAACTCATAGTCCTTAAGGGATTGATTGAAAAAAGTAATTGGCTTCTCCATCAAGTCATCATTTTACCGAGTAAGGATACCTGAAATGATCTCTTGACCTACAAAAGAAAAGAGGATTAAATATTTATCAAACTTGGGTTCACTAGCATTAGAGCTTGAGAAATGGCCATTTTAATGGCTTCAAAACTCTCCTTCCCTTATTTATTTCATGAGAAAGGCATATTCTTTTTATGCATAGCATGTTAGTGGTTTAGCCTATTTTGCGAATTGAGGAATGAATCTCCGTATGAAATTTATAGTGCCTAGAAAACTTTGGAGTCTCTTTTTGTGACTTGGGAGGGAGAGGGACAAAATTGAGTGAATTATGGATGGGTCGATCGATAGTCCTTCTACTGAAACAACATGCCCCAACAAATTTCCCTTGTGTAATGCAAAAATACACTTATAAGGATTGAAGGAAACCCCAAATTCCGTGCACCTATGGAAAAATTTTCTCGATGTGTGATGTGGTACCCTACATTCTTAGAGTACATAGTTATATCATCTAGGTAAACCAAAATGATATTGTTGATTAGACCTTTAAATTCCATGTCCATGGCTCTTTGGAAATTCACCCCAGCATTAGACAATCCGAATGACTTTTTGTTATAAACATACGTTCCCCACTTGGTGGTGAAGGCTATTTTAAATTGATCAAATTCCTAAACAAGAATATGATTATAACCTAAATAACCATTGGGAAAAGAAAACCTCTAAGCTCCTTCCACTGCTTTTGAAGAAATTTATCCATTGATGTAAGAGGATAATTATCTTTTAGTAAGGCACGATTCGATCTCTCAAATCCACGCACAACCGAATTTCCCCATTTTTCTTCCGTATACATGAACTAGATTGCTTACCCAATAAAAATGCTTAATAGGAAAAATTATACATGCCTCTATGAGTTTGGTTAGCTCCTTTCTCATTAGTGGCTTGATTTTGGGATTAATCGGTCTCATTTCTAGTGAATTGGCTTAACATGAGGGTCCAGCTTTGATAGTATGTTATGCTAGCCCTAAATCAAAACCACATAAGTATTTATAGCTCCATGCAAAAATTTCATGATAATATTGACACAGATTTGATGAAATCTTCCTTTTCTTCAGAAGTACATACTTTACCAATCTTCAGAAATTTCTCACTAGCCACTTCAACCTCCTCAAAATCATCTTCTTTGACCACCATGTTTGAGTTCTATTTTCTCGGCTTGATCATCTAAATTGAAGATGGATTCTAGAGTAACTAATCCCTTTGGTAGTTTTTTATTTTCAATTGAATGATTTGATATTTATACGCTTCCCGCAACTTAGATTGACCTTTTGCTGCAAAACTCCACCTCTTCTTGTAGAAACAAGACAATTTGTTGGTCACTATCGAACACTTTCTAGCTACTTACATTATCAGGGACTACAGTCAAACCACTATTTTGATAGATTACTATCCTTCCTTTGTGATATCAACTGGTATGTCATATTGCAAACCAATTGTAGAAATCCTATCAATGTCTTGGTTTTGTTTTCTAGGAACAACATGGATCCCAAAAGCTTTGAAATCTTTGATTAAATCCTAGAATTGGTTTTTGTATGATCTTAAAAGATCATTTTTAGATGCACTACATGCCATCACTTGATGAACTACTAACTCATTGTCTCCAAAAACATCTAGGGCTTTAATACCCCTCTTTTGAGCAAGCTGAATTCCTTACACAAGGGCCTCGTATTCTACAACATTGTTAGTGCAACTAAACTGCAATCAGAAAGATGAGAAATATTTGTTTCCTTCTGGAGAAATTAGCATAACACCGACACTAGATCCATTCTTACTCCTTGAGCCATCGAAGAACAATTTCCACAATCCTTCAAGATTTCTTTGTGTTTTGACAAGTTGTGGTATGGTTGTTCCTTCTTCATGAATGCAATATGTGCCCAATCCCATTTCTTCCAAAAAAACAAACCAAATTCTTCCTCTACTAATAAATCAATGTAGGGATCATATTGATGATCTACACTTACTTCATCCAACACCATATCAAGAAATTCCTCTACAAGAGTATTTGGTTCACGATTGACATCTTCTTCTTCAGGGTCACCAATGGCATAATTCCCATTTATGGGACTGGCAAGTGTAGGGCTCCACATGATTATGGAAAACTGGTTCTTCTCTTATTGACACCTTTGTCCCATACCATGTTCTGAGGATCATAGGTGACCAATCCAATGACAGTAACCACCCATCTTGGTAGTGAAATCTCATGATAGGAAGATGGCAAAGAGAGGAGGAAGATCTATAACTGATATGTCTTGTGTGAACAACAAGTTGGGGCATGCATGGATGGTCGAGATGGAGACCTTTGGTGACTCGACGCTTCAAACTACTATACCATCTAACTAAACAACTCCCCTAGAGATTGGACTATACTATATTTCTAACACGTCTCGTAATTTGTTTAGGCATAACAAAACTACCGACACCATAATCAATCATGCAATTAAGAAAAAATGATCACCAATGATAAGGGAAATATAGAATGGAGGTGGTTTGTTGGACTTAGGAATAATTTTCCCTTCGGATGGCAAAGCTTGTTATAATTACTCGCTTCACAACTTGATGATCTTTTAGTTGTACCAAAATTGTTCAAAGCTTCTCACAACAAGTTTCTTTGAGAAGGAATTGAGAGTGTATCCCACATAAGTAACACCCGTGTTGGTATTCTTAATTTCTTCCACAATATTGAATGGAACTAATCCTACTTTGCAGATACTTATTTGGGAATTAGGTTCCTCTTAGGAAAATTCTTGTTGGTTATCGTGACGCTTGAAGAACCTTATCTCTTTGCAGCTTAATAACATGTGTTTTTGATGTTTTCTTCCCCGCATCTCTATCAACCGCCCTCATGGTTGAGGTTATGAAGTGGATGCTTGATTAAATTTGGAAGATGCAGATTCCATTACTCTCTTTTTAGAATGAGTATTCACTGTTATAAATAAAACATCAGTATTCATGATGTAAAAATCATCTCTGCTCCGCCGGTTTAGCAATGTGGTTTCATCAGAGGCTTCTCTTGGTCTTCCTACAAGGATGATCCTACTATAAACTCAAGTGGGGCGGATACACTTTGGACCATAAGGGCTTGGCTCAAAACTACATTTGGGAAAATATTTTGGTTGTGAGGCTAAGAACAAGGATAACACCATGCATAATATTGAACTAGATTATTCTAGATAAGAACTATGGCTCTAGATGAAGTAGCATCAAGAGGGTTCCAAAATTAAAAGGATTAACATTTTCATCTTGATTCGTTACTTGGGTTTGTGAATGATTGGTTCCTTGAAAAGGGGGATGACCCACTTGGTATTAATATTGATACGAGCGAGAATATTGAGACTCTTGTCTTTTGATTGCTATGAGATAATTTCCAAAAGTTTGCAACAAAATTTAACCTCACTAGATCATTCAAGGAATGGATGCAAATCACACTTAATTTATTGGGATTTTTTTGGAATAGGGCAATGACTCGGTCGTCTCCTATGATTTTAGAAAACAAAGGCATGGGATGCCTAGCGTAATCTTTCCTACTTGAAGTAAATAATTTTCAGCCCTTATAACTATTTCATAGATATCATGATCGATAGTTCCCCCATTCATTGGATCATAACTTCTATATCATTGTTCAAGGCCCATAAATAATACAATAATGCATTACTTGGAGATGGCCTTACAAGTGTTGGAATCCTATTCCAAGTCTTATTGAAACGGAAATTAAAATCACTCATATATTCTTGAGGGGATCTTTTTATGGTTGTGAGTTGTTCCATAAGTGATAGGTGATCACTTTTGTCTCCAAACCTTTTTCAAAACTTCTCGCCTAACTTATTCCAAGTAGTTATAGAAACAATGCTCAAAATCTAAAACCATTGAAGTGATTTACTTTTAAATGAGTTAGTGAGGAGTCGACTTCCACATTTTCCTCCATAATACTATGTACTACAGATCTTGGCTATATCCAAAATGTGCTTGAAAGGAGTAACAATTGTTTCTACAAGATAAAATGGTAAACTTTTCGTAGCAAATACAGAATAACATCTCTTTGGGCTAACAAAGAAGGGGTCACATTGGCATTGAAAGGAGGGTAGAAATTGGTGGACATGGAGACCAAGGGTCAATTATTCCTTGGTGAAGGGAACCTTCTGTCGGGAGGAGTTAAACAACCTCTACAGGATGATGTTGAAATATTACTCCTCTTTCTCCTTGGTAGAGACGGATAATTTAGTATGCTGATATTTTCCTTGCTTAAAAGAAGATCTTGTCAATTCTTTGCATATGTGAACACACTAAGACTTAAAATATAGAGAAATGGAGTCTTTAGGTACTTTGATTCGTGAAAGTGTGATGAGAAGCACAAAATCATCCCATCGAGTATGCCAAAAAAATTTGTCACGTGGATCATGCACCCATTAAATTGTTGAAAGATCCCATGCAACATTGGAACATCCCCAAGGTGTGGGACCTTTTTCCTTGGGATGAACCTCTCGAGAAGGCTAAATTCCTTTAGAACTTGGGGCACCTGATTTAAGATCAATGTACAATTCTAAACAACACTTTTAAAAGACTATAATCTACTCAATTCACAAGGTTCAAGGTTAGAAATAAAAATAAGGAAAATACGGTGATACACCAAGAGTATAACTAGATAATTATATGATCTTCACACAGAAAGGGTTAACTTCATAAAGGAAAAAGAAACCATCACAATCTGGTTCACCTTATACTATTTAGATAGGGAAAATAATAAACCACAGACAAAATAACATAAATTCCCTTGTAAGACCCCAAACATACCTAACAGGTAGATCAAATATGTTCGAATACACAATCAAAAAATCATAATAATATAAGATATACACATGTCAAACATCCCTTTCTCTTTATGACAATTAATGATAATGCAACTTTATAACATGAGGAATATAATATTTCACAACTGATAGTCAAGACAAACACATCATTCTCTCACATATTGAAATAAGATATTTTGAAATAAAGGTGAATTAATCACTTATACTAAGGAATTGCACATTCACAAAGCATACATTGATCAACTATTCAACACAATAAATCAAACTTTTTCACAAAAAATATTGTTATGAATATAATTGAAAGGCTCCAAAGTATTCAAAGCACTCTTCCAAGCTTGAAGAGTAACTTCCCAAATGATCTATATCTTTTAAACTAGTGCACTTAACTATTTATAAGTTCCTTAGGTTGAGCCATTACAACTGGACCTTAACTAACAAATTACTAAAAATAGAATGTAATTAAGTTCTAGGGAACAAGCTCCCATAAAAATAGCAAAGTAGTTGCAAAGGTTTGACCCAATCAACCCTACAACTTGGACTAATCTAGAGCTTGGAATTGTCCTTCCATGGCCGCCTAGCTTAGCTTGGTCCTACAACATCTTTTCCTTCTTCAGTTTTCTCCTATTCTTTCTCCCAGACAGTCATCCGATGCTTGTAGTCAATGAAACACTTGATGATTCCTTGCACTTCTTCTTCTTTTGGTGTACATGTGTAATGACTCACCACATCCACTATTTCAATTTCTATTTCTACTTTAGTCGGTATCCTTTTGAGTTTACTCACCACTTTCTTCAGTCGACTTGTGAAATTCTAGCATGAAACCAACCTGTCAATTGAGTCACTATTGAAAGTCCTAGTTACCTCATCATCCTTCTTCACCAAATCCTTGAAATTTGACTTAATTTGATCTACTGGAAGAGCATCAATATTATCATTGAAGAATTTTCAATTGATATTATCAAACTCTTCTAAGATATCATTTAGAGCATCCATTATTTCCACATGCTTGTCATCCAATTTCTTGATCAAATATTGTAACACTTGGGATCTAAATTCCATAGCCTTCTAAAACTCAAACAACTTGGAAACATCATCAATTACTTCTTCTTGAAGAAGTAGATTTGGATCTTCCTCTCTAATCTCAACCCATGTGGTCAATTTTAGATTCAATTTATTGTTATCTTCAAAAAGACTTTATCTATCCTACATATAGAGGTTCTTTCGGTCTTCAAGTCATTATATATTGTAACAACCTCTGCCATCAAAGGATTAGATTCTTGAAGCATGTGTTCCATCCATCCATTCATTGATCTTCCCTTCTGACCTATCTTCTCAATCTCATGATATGAAATATCATCCAAAGTGGAAGAAATTGTCAGAGTAGTAGTAGTTGAAGGATCAGTGGTTGGAGTGGGTTGTGTTACTTTTCTTAGCAAAGCAGTGAGTTGTTCAACCTTTTCTTTCAGTTCATCTTTAGAAGATTTATCCTTATCATACTTCTCCAACAAATTCTTGAGAGCCATTTATATATCCTATTTGGAACCTTCGTGCATCGCCTTACCTAGTGAAAATATGGAAATTTAATAGTCCGTTGTTGTGATAGTTTCTTTAGTATTCCCTTCAATGGAAATAGTAATTTCCATGTATCTCTCTTCCGATTGGTTTATAGATAAACTAGATATGATCTTTGGCTATTTGGCCTATCTCCTTGGAGTACATTCCAACACACTCGATCTATTACATATACCAGAGAGGAACCTTCTTCTTTTACTTTGGATTTTGATGATACAACCATTCCGTATAACAGATTTAGACGTAAGTGACATGACCGATTCAAGTAAGTGGAGTACTAGACAACACAATAACACTAGTAACATTAGTTGGCAAGGAAGTGGAGGTGGTAATGATGGATGGGGTGGATGTGAAAAAAACCATATGAGTGGATACACCAAGGCTAGGAGTTGAGATGGAAGGAAATGACAGCAAAAGGGAGTGAAGGGAAAATGGAGACCAAATCATCTCTCTCACCGAGAGGATAGGAAGAGATGGAAATAATTGGGCCATGGATAGGGATGGAAAAGAATAAATGAGTGTAGGAGTGGAAGGTAAGTATAGAGGAAGTGATAATGACAAGGAAGGAGGGGGTGGAAGATTTTGTGATACAACTGGAGAATCAATAACCTCAAAAATATTTGATATTGGTACTGTAGGGGACACAACCTTGGAAGCAGAGGCCTTAGAAAGACATGAACTTCAAACAAAAATGAAATATTCTTAGGAATTATATTGGCCCTTTGGGTATACCTTTTCCCTTTTCTAGGTGTTGGAAAACTCGTTGTTTGTTGGGATTTTGTTATTATAGATTGATCTAACCCTTTGGGTGAAATTCCCAAGGTAGCTAACCAATCATATGTTCTTTGTAAAATGGGTCCCGCTCTTTCCTTAGTATTACAACTTTCCTCTTGATACTTATCCTTATCATATGTTGATTGGCAACATTGTTATCCTCATACTAATCCAATACTTCTTCCTCATCCTCCATCTCCTTTGGAATCTTTGCGATACCAAACTATCTAACCTCATCCAAAGTCAACCTTTTGTATTCTCATTTCCGGATAATGAACTCATCCCAATAGTGAATCCAAATATCCTCTAGCTGAGGCACATGAGAACTGGATAAACATGTTTCACTGAACTTTCCCCAGTAGTCAAAATTGGTTCTAGGATGAAAAGTTCACAAAGTCACTTCAGACATTTCTGCATCCACATTCTTTACTTTATAAATACTGGCACAAGTATATCTACCGATTGAAATGGGAAATTGGACTCCCACCTTATGCCATTTGTTCTAGATTTTGTGATAATCCAATAATTTCCAAACCAACTCTAGCAAAACCCATTTTTAGTAGGGAACCTTGGAAACTTATTGGGAGCACCCATGAAACCGAGAATCCTGATGTATGTAAATGTAGGAAACTAAAGATAAATGGCTCCCCACTCTCATACTTCCTTGAAAGCCTCATCAGAAATCCTTTGATTATACAAATCCTTGTCAAAATGATAAAGAAGAACAACAAAGAAGGCATCATTAACTCTGCAAAAATGTCTTCTTCCCTCATCCATCGTGATTTGAGGATAAAAATCAAAAATCTGAGATGCACTTCTAACACCTTTGGTATTTAACCCATTAAATTCCCCCATGACAATTGCAACATAGATCAAGAAAGAAGTTATGTAAAAGTTTTCAAAAGATGAGAATTTACTAAATTGAAAAAAATAGAGCTACCGATATGCTCTCCCCATCATATTAATTCTTTGTTCTTCTTGATAGTGGCAATGTACAGAACATCCATTCCTAAAACTCCTTTGTAGAAGCAAGACCCAAAACTCTACTCAACAACATAATGAGATCATTCACTTCTTGGATGAAATCTGACCAAAACATTGTCTTAGGCAACTTGGTGACACTCTTGGCCAAGTATCTCTTCATCATGACCTTCGTACATAGTTTGGTTTCCTTGTCCCAATGTTCAATTGCAGCTTTGGGTGAAATTGTGGCATAGTCCTCAACATCTGGGAGTTTGAAAAAATATTCAAAGAAGTTAGAGTCCATTCAAATTACGAAATTTCCGTCACCATTTCTCACCGTCTTGGAATCTTCATAAAAATGGGCTGCAGCCAAGATGAATCAAAGAAAATGCATGGATACAGAAAACCGGCAAAGCAAGAGCAAGCCCACTATCATATATAGCCTGAATCCAAGACTTCTTATTAGGAGCTCTCAACCTTTCCCGTAAGTTCAAAAATATACCTACCCAAGATCGGTATCTGCTATATTTCCTAAGTCTCAAGAAAGGAATCTGTTGATGTGAACTCACAAAGACCCTTCAGGACTCTGCAATGCGATGGGTTGAGACTCTCGGTATGATTGCATAACATGGAGCTTTTCCCAAGTGTGGGACCTTGCGAAAATGGAAAAGCTCTCCTGATGAAGGCCGGCTCCTATTCCTCTGTTTAGATGCACCAATAAAATGCGAGGTTTACCCAAAAACCTAAATCTAACTACCAAGGAGACAGGGAGAGAAAAATGCATAAAAATAAACCTAAGCTAAGGAGGTGATGCACCGAGGAATGAAGAACACCTGTCTTGCCAATAAACACAGACCATTAAAATGCAATGCAAGATCATACACAGATAGCCAGATTCACAGTGAAAAGATCAAGGGGATGCAAATGAATATAGAGAGGGTTGAGAATCATCCACAGACATGCATTAATTTTCTCCAAAGATTGATACAGCACACTGCAAAATGCCAAGAGGCAAGGTTGCATTACAGTTTTAGATAGGAGGTTTGAACTCCACAGATTCACCTGCCAAAGAGAAGAAGGGAGGGGCAAAACAAGAATGTCCAACCTTTAGAAAGAAGCCCCTCCTTACAATTTATAGGAAGAATGAGAGAGAAAAGAGAGAGGAATTCGAAATCTGCCCCAACCACCTCCAGAATGCACTTAACTCATCTCATTATGATGGTAGGTGAGAACCCCAGTGAACCCAAAAGTGGCGAACTGTATTTTGCATTTTTAAGAATTTGTTCTCACCCAATTAAAGATATCCAGTCATAGTTGGATAGAGGACCTCGTAAGCTTTCCAAAAGTCCAACCTTGCATGAATCCGAGCTCCCAGTCAAAAGTTATGGCCATTTGAATATCTGCGCCAGGGTCTGCTTCCTGTCAGCGCTCAAAATGTTGCGCCTCCTGAAGGTGTGCCATAGGCGCATCCATGTGTGTGTCGACATCCTCTTCCATGCGCCAAGGGCGCATCCTTTACCCTGTCGACACTCCGTGTCATGCGCCACTTCTGTGCGCCTTGGGCGCACCATTTCCTCTGTCGACACTCATTGTCGTGCGCCACTTCTGTGCGCCTTGGGCGCACCATTTCCTCTGTCGACACTCATTGTCGTGCGCCACTTCTGTGCACCTTGGGCACACCATTTCCTCTGTCGACACTCATTGTCGTGTGCCACTTCTGTGCACCTTGGGCACACCATTTCCTCTGTCGACACTCATTGTCGTGCGCCACTTCTGTGCGCCTTGGGCGCACCATTTCCTCTGTCGACACTCATTATCGTGCGCCACTTCTGTGCGCCTTGGGCGCATGTCAGGGATTTGAGCTTCTTTGATTTCTCCATTCTTCTGCTTGTCTATATCTACCCGGGAAAAGATATATACAACAATTTGGCGACTCAATGGGATCACCTGCCTGCTAGGTAGCAGATCAGTGGCCTTTTAGCAATCCATTGGGCATGGAGTCATAAGCAATAACCTGAAACCAACTTGATATCTGATCCCGAACCTGATACCGCAACTTCTTCTCTGACAGCATTCTGAATTGTAGAAATCAACCTGAGAGCAACAAAACCTGTGCCGAAGCACTTAGGGAAACAAAAACCTAACTACCACAAGACAATGTGCATACGCACTTAGAGGAATTTAAATCTAGGCTAATATTTACAAGGGTGAACCTTTTCCTTTTAGTAGCAATGTTTAAGATAGATTCCGTTAACCGGAATCGGGATTTCTCCTCCATCCAAAGTAGACAATCGGAAGGCATTGCTATTCTTACATCCTGTGACCATGTAGGGGCCACTCCAAATGGCATCAAACTTTGAATGCCTTCCTGGCTTTGCCCGATCTGCATCCCATTTCAGAACTAGGTCTCCTTCCTGGAAGGTCCTTGCTCTCGCTTTCTTATCAAACCATCTTTTTACTAAGGCCTGATCCTTTTCAATCGCCTGAACTGCATGTTCTCTTATTTCTTCCAATTCCATCAACTCTGCATACCTAGCCTCCATTGGTTCGAACTCAGACAACTCCAACTGCTTCATGAGCTCCAATGCTGGCAATTCTAATGATATAGGCAACACTGCCTCTTTCCCATATACCAACTTGTAGGGAGAATTACCTGTAGATCTCTTTGGCGTTATCCTGTCAGCCCATAATGCTGATTTTAGCTTGGTATGCCATGTCCTTTGGTTTTCATCTAGAGTCCTTCTGATGATTCTTAACAAATTCTTGTTCGTGGACTCTGCCTGTCCATTACCCTGCGGGTAATAATTTGAAGAGGTGCTCAAATAGATTCCATTCTTGACAGCCCATTCTGTAATCTTGGAACCTATGAATGCCAATGCATTATCTGATATGATAGTGGCCGGCACACCAAACCTGGTCACTATTCCTTCATAAAAGTCTAGTATGTTAGACTCATTTTCTTCCTTGAGCGCTCTTTGCTTGACCACTTGGTGAAATAGTCCGTTGCCGTGAGAATCCACTTGTGGCCTTGGCTTGAGTTTGGATTGATGACCCCGACGAAGTCCAATCCCCATTGCATAAATGGTTGGTCAACCAGAATTGGGTGCAATGGAAGTGCTACTTGTCTTTCTTTGCCTGTGAAGAGTGCACATTTCTTGCACTTTCTTATCCATGTATAGCAGTCACTGAAGACTGTCGGCCAATAATACCCTGCCTTCATTATCTTGAGAGTTGTTACTCGTGGGGCAAAATGTCCTCCAGAATCTCCATCGTGAAAATCTCGTAACACCCTCTCAATTTGACTTATCCCAATGCACCTCAATAGAACTCCATTGATGTCTTTCTTAAACAAAACACCATCAACAAGCACATATGGAATGGCTTGTAATCTGAAGTATCTCCTCTTTGCTTTGCTCATTTCTGGAGGGCATAGGCCTATCTGTAGGAAGTGTATCATATTTTGAGTCCAACAAGGAGTAGGCACATCATCATTTTCTTGTTCTTGATCATCTGTAGTACGAGGTAGTCTCCTTTTCATCACCAGCTTCAACTTGTTGACTCAAGGCTAGCTGCTCACATAGTCCCTTCCCACGTACTAGTTTGGTGACCTTGATCTCGATGTCATATTCCATGACACGAGTTATCCATCCTGCACGTTTCTCATTCAGATCCTTGTTTAGAAGGAAGTCCTTGACTCCCGCATGAGAGACTAATAATTGGATCTTGTTGTTTGAGACTAGGTGCTTGAATTTCTTTAAGCTTCTGATTACCGCAAGGACATGCTTTTCAATGAAAGAGTACCTAGTTTCGTATTCCTCCAAGCCTTGACTGAAGAAAGCAACTGGTTGTTCTAATCCTTCTTTGTTTTGTTGTACCAGGATTGCAGAAATCGTGTCCCCACCACCAAAGGCATATAGCACGAAGTCCTTAGAGAAGTCTGGATTGACGAGAGTTGGGGCTTGAGATATAGCCTCTTTTATTGCCTCAAAACTTGCCTTGCCTTCAGATGTCCACTTAAATGCCATGCTCTTCTTTAACATCAGCGTTATTGGTTTTACAAGAGCTGCAAAATTTGGAACAAACCTGCGGACGAAATTGATCCTTCCTAAGAAGCTTTGAAGAGCCTTCTTGTGATTTGGCAATGGCAATGCTTGAATTGCTTCAACTCTTTCTGGGTCAATTGTCAACCCCTCCTTTGAAACAATATGGCCTAGAAGTTTTCCCTCGTGAGCCAAGAATATGCATTTTTTGGGATTCAATGATACCCCAAATCTTCTACACCTCTGAAATACTTGCCTCAAATGATAGAGGTGATCCGCTGCATTTTTTGAGAATACAGTGATGTCGTCAAGATATATCAAAACTATTTTATTGATCAACCCCTTGAATGCCATATCCATTGCCCTTTGGAAAGTGGCCCCAGCATTTGATAGCCCAAATGGCATCTTCTTGTAGGCATAGGTCCCCCATTTGGTGGTGAAAGCCGTCTTGAATTGGTCACCTTCTTTCACCATCACCTGATTATACCCTGAGTAGCCATCTAGGAGAGAGAATCTCTCTGAACCGGATACTACTTGCAATATTTGTTCCATTGAAGGAAGTGGGTAATGATCTTTGAGAGATGCCCTGTTGAGGTCTCGGAAATCTACACACAACCTGATTTCTCCACTCTTCTTCCTGACCGGAACCAAGTTTGCAACCCAGCTTGAGTGCTTGATCGGGAATATAATGCTTGCCTCTATCAGCTTATTTAGCTCTTTCTTCATTAGAGGCTCCATGTGAGGGTTGACTGGTCTCTGCTTCTGCCTAACGGGCTTAGCATCTGGATCCAATTCTATGGTATGTTGTGCCAAATTTGGATCGAATCCTCTTAAGTCTTCATAGCTCCAAGCGAAGACATCTGGAAATTCTTGGCAAAGTTGTACGAAATCTGATTTCTCCTGTTATGGCCACTTTGCCAATTTGAAGTGTTTTGCCTTCCCAACCGGAATTGGCTCAATCTTCTCTCTTAACTTTGTATGTTTGCCTTTTCCTTACGAAATCTGGTTGTTAGGGTTGAAGATAGACTCGATGTTACTAAACCCTTAGGAAGCTTGTTTTCCGCGCACCGCACTACCCGATCCCCATATTTGCTGCTCTAATCTGTCTTGATTCCTAGCTGAGAATTCAGCCTCTTCTTGTAAGAAATTGACGATCTGTTGATCGTTCTCAAACACCTACCAGCTTGTGTTATTATCTGGAACTGCTGGCCTCACAATCACATGGATATGTGGCTGTGTTTTTCCCTTCTGATGTTGTCAACCACATCAAACGTTGCTCCAACTGCTGCGAGCCTATCTGCGGCTTCATTTTTCTTCCTGGGTATGGACACAATGCTGAAAGCTTCGAAATCCTCAATGAGGTCCCATACCCTATTTTTGTAGCTCTTTAGTAGGTCATTCTTTGTGGCATGTTGTCCCCTAACTTGGTTGACGATTAGCTCGCTATCTCCAAACACCTGCAAGTTCTTTATGCCCCTTTTCCTGGCCCAATGAATTCCATGAATCAATGCTTCGTATTCAGCCGTGTTGTTTGAACAGGAAAACTGGAAACGAAAAGCTGAAAAATATTTGATGTCTTGTGGTGAAATCAACATTGCACCACCTCCAGCACCTTGTCTGCTTCTCGAACCATCGAAAAATAATTTCCAAACTTTGTTTTCATCCTTTTGTTCAGGCTGAATGATGTCGGGAATGGGTGAATTTTCTTCGTGTATACAATACACGCCCAATTCAGATTCTTCAATTTCCTTGTATGGGTCAAATTCATGACTCTTGTTTGCCCATTCATCCAAAGTTAAATCAGGAATTCCCTCGACCTTAGTACCTGTTTCTAGATCACTTGAACACTCCTCCTGATAAAAAACCGAGCAATTTGCATTGATAGGATTTGGTACATGAGGCTCAATATGGAAATGGGCAATTGGTTCTGACCTGATTGTTGCTTTGGCTCCATACCTTGTCCTAAAAATCATGTGCGACCAATCCGTAGATAAATATCCACCGATTTTTGTAGTGAAGTCTCTTGATAGACACAACGCAAAGAGTGGCGGAAGGTCAATCACAGACACATCTTGCAAAACTGTAACATTAGGACAGGAATGTAGAGTTAGGCTTAACCCCTTGATGACTCCAACAGTTCCTACTGCCGTTCCATCTAGTTGTACTACTCCTTTCAGCACTGGCTCATATTTCAAACCCAGCTGATCCGCTATTTGCTTCGGCATCACTGAACTACTTGCCCCAGAATCAATCATGCAATTGTGTACTAATTTATCCCCGATGATTAATGAAATATAGAATGGAGGGGGTTTCAAAACTTTACCTTGTTGTCCTCCATGATTCCCTTCAGGCTGAGCAGCATTCGTGAGGACCTTCTCTTGCATATGGGCCTGCTTGGTTCAAAGTTGACCAATTCTTCATGGCAGCTTGTAGAAGATCTCTTTGTCCTGGGATGGATAAAGATTCCCACATTGATATATTCACGTTCGTCTTCTTCATTTGATCAATGATGTTGAAAGGGGATGAATTGTCCTTTTGATGTCCCTTACTTGGTGCAAACTTTTCTGGAGCTTGAGCATGTGCGTGTGTTGCTACAACAGGTACCTTGGGTTGATTTTGCACATTTGGAGCTGCGTTTGGTCTACTGACCCCTTGTTGTGTAAGAGTGGGTTGAGAAACAACTGGATTACATGATTGTCCCTCTCCTATATTTCTCTTCTTTGACCGTGTGTTGGCAGCCACGCCTTGAAAAGGCTGTTGGTTAACTCCACAGAAGTCTTCCGTTTGCCAATTTGCCAATGTGGTTTCTGTTGGAGGTCCTTCTTGTTGCGTTTGTTGCTGTTGATTCTCCTCCTGGCTTGGTTCTTGAGCAACACCAATGGTTTGCACCATCAAGGCCTGATTCAGTGCACCATTGAAACATGCTGACTGATTGTGAGGTAGATTGCAAGGGTAACACCAGTCGTACTCCTGTGCCATGTTATTTTGTGTTGGAACCAAGGCTCTTGAGGACGTCGTTGCATTTGGATCATACGGTCGAAATGGCCTGGCAGCTTGAGGCTGTCCTTGGTTCTGGTTTTGATTTGCAGCCTGAGGTGGTGGTCTATTTTGTTGGTATGGGGGCCTAGCTTGGTACTGTGCTTGAGGCTGATACGGTCTAGCACTTTGAGCTTGTTGTCTTTTGATAGTCACAAGCTCATTTCCAAGGTTCTGCAATTGTTTCATGACCTCCTGCAATTCCTTTGAAGTATTTGAAGAAGTCGACGCCTCATTATTGCTTTGATTTCTAGGAGTTGGAATGGGATTCAACTCTGGTGCTTGACTGGTTGTAGGATTTCCCATGTCTGGATAGAGAGGCATTGGTGGCCTTGGTGCAAGCTTGCCGGCTTGGATCAAACAGTTCTCTGCTCTGATCGCTGTGTCATAGGACCCTGGCAGCGTTGTCCCTCCCATTGATTGGATCATCATGGCTATGTCTGAATTTATAGCCTTTAAGAAATAAAGGAATGCTCCTTCGGCGGTTGGTCTAACAGCTATTGGGATCCTGTCCCATGTCCGTTGGAATCTGAAGTTGAAATCTGCCATTTGTTCGTTAGGAGCCCTTTTGATTGTTGTCAGCTGTTCCAATAAAGATAAATTGTCCGCCCTCTCCCGAATTGGGCTGCAAAGAGCAGAACAAAGTTGGTTCCAATTCGTAATAGAGCTTGTTGTAAGGCTCCTAAACCATTGTAAGGCCTTGCCTTTGAAAGATGAAGCCAACAACTTGACTGCAACATCCATTTCATTTATTTCGTGGATTGCACATGCATTAGCAATATCCTGGATGTGATCAATAGGAGTAGTATGATTTTCTCCTGTAAAATAGGGTATATTCTTTAGTGCTGCAACTGGAATTTGATTATGAGCATTTAGGGCAAGTGGACTACTACCCGTGAAATTGACAAAGGGATTCGGTGGTAGATGTGCCATTATGATTGGCCTAAGAACCCTGGTCGATGCGAGAAAAGGCCTACCAGGTGGAGGTGTAGACAAAGTCCTGTTAGGTGGAGATGGTGATCTTTGTGGTCTTCTTCCTCTCCTTCCTCCTCCTGGTGATAGTTGCAATTGGACAAATAGCCCCTCTTCTCGAGTATTAGACCTGGTTCGAATTCTTCTCATATGCCTGGGCAACTTTTGCTGCTACACCGCTGAATTCTACCCCTTCGGAGTCGCCAGATGTGTTAGAAAGTGAGCCTCAAAAGGCTAGATCCTGCCAAGTTACACACCAAACCTGACGATATTTAAAAATGGAAAATTGAAAGACCTGTATTTTTGATATTTTAGAGTTTGGAACTTGATTCTGGAATGACAGTCCTGAAAACCCAAAAATGCTAGACTTCCGAAAACCTGAAATCCGAAAATAAAAAAACCATGAAATTTTGAAAGTCAAAATCTCAAAAATCTAAGAATACCCTTTTGAAGATTATCCCCCGATCTATCAACTGGTGAAATTTTGACTTGTTTCGAGCGAGTTAAGTCCTTAAAAATCGATTTTAAAGTTCAGCCTGGAAGGTGGAAAAAACTGAACTGTAAAACCTGCAATTTTTTAAGTCCGAATTTCTTGAAAGTTCCTTCAAAACTGTGGAATGACCTCTTGGTCCCACCGGGCATGCCAAAACTGTTGATGCGAAATCACAGCACCCCTGGGACTCTGCAACGCGATGGGTTGAGACTCTCAGTATGATTGCATAACATGGAGCTTTTCCCAAGTGTGGGACCTTGCGAAAATGGAAAAGCTCTCCGGATGAAGGCCGGCTCCTATTCCTCTGTTCAGATGCACCAATAAAATGCAGAGGTTTACCCAAAAACCTAAATCTAACTACCAAGGAGACAGGGAGAGAAAAATGCATAAAAATAAACCTAAGCTAAGGAGGTGATGCACCGAGGAATGAAGAACACCTGTCTTGCCAATAAACACAGACCATTAAAATGCAATGCAAGATCATACACAGATAGCCAGATTCACAGTGAAAAGATCAAGGGGATGCAAATGAATACAGAGAGGGTTGAGAATCATCCACAGACATGCATTAATTTGCTCCAAAGATTGATCACACCTTGCACCGCAAAATGCCAAGAGGCAAGGTTGCATTACGATTTTAGATAGGAGGTTTGAACTCCACAGATTCACTGCCGCCAAAGAGAAGAAGGAGGGCAAAACAAGAATGTCCAACCTTTAGAAAGAAGCCCCTCCTTACAATTTATAGGAAGAATGAGAGAGAAAAGAGAGAGGAATTCGAAATCTGCCCCAACCACCTCCAGAATGCACTTAACTCATCTCATTATGATGGTAGGTGAGAACCCAGCAAAACCCAAAAGTGGCGAACTGTATTTTGCATTTTTAAGAATTTGTTCTCACCTAATTAAAGATATCCAAATCATAGTTGGATAGAGGACCTCGTAAAATTTCCAAAAGTCCAACCTTGCATGAATCTGAGCTCCCAGTCAAAATTTATGGCCATTTGAATATCTGCGTCAGGGTCTGCTTCCTGTCAGCGCTCAAAATGTTGCGCCTCCTGAAGGTGCGCCATAGGCGCATCCATGTGTGTGTCGACATCCTCTTACATGCGCCAAGGGCGCATCCTTTACCCTGTCGACACTCCGTGTCATGCGCCACTTCTATGCGCCTTGGGCGCACATTTCCTTTGTCGACACTCATTGTCATGTACACTGCCACTACATGCGCCTTGGCGCACTCATTTCCTCTGTCGACACTCATTGTCGTGCGCCACTTCGTGCACCTTGGGCGCACCATTTCCTCTGTCAACACTCATTTTCATGCACCACTTCTGTGCACCTTGGGCACACCATTTCCTCTGTCGACACTCATTGTCGTGCGCCACTTCTGTGCGCCTTGGGCACACCATTTCCTCTGTCGACACTCATTGTCGTGCGCCACTTCTGTGCGCCTTGGGCGCATGTCAGGGATTTGAGCTTCTTTGATTTCTCCATTCTTCTGCTTGTCTATATCTACCCGGGGAAAAGATATATACAACAGAACAAATGAAGAACAACTCCTAAAAATGTTTGTTTCATCTTTTCTTTGCCTTTTGATGTGGAAGTTGACATTAGTTTGAGATTTTGGAATCTGAAAAATCCTTTGGAAATTTGTAACAAATACTATAAAAACCCCAAAATGATGAAGTCTCAAAGTCCGAAAGGATTTAAACTCCAAGTGAAAACCTCTAAAAATCTGAAATAGTAGACCTCCAAAACTCCAAAATCTAAGTTTTGAAAGTCCTAAAGTGAAAGCTCAAACTCTGAAATAGTATACCTCCAAAATCTGAAAGAAGGAACCTTCCAAAAGAAAAGCTCAAATCCCGAAATGCTGACCTCGGAAACTCTAAAAATCTAAGTTCTAAAAGTGGCAATTCACGGATCGCAAAATCATCGACAGCACATAATCCAATTTTGTAGAGATATAGAGGAATATATCATGCAATCTAGACTGGATGCCTACACATGTTGGATTTTGTAGCTGTGGAAATTAGGAAACATTCTTAAGGAAAACATGTCGATGATGAGGGTTCCATTTCCAAAATAAGAAAAAGGAAGAACAAAAGAAAATAAACAAGGAAGAAGACCCAAACAATCATAAACCAAGAAGAAATAACCCAAACAAAATTACCTTGAAAATGACACCTCGAAAGTACAAAAGTTTGGTAAAAATTAGAGTGTCAGAGAAAAAGGTTAGGTGAAAATGACAGATAAAACTCAAGTTTATATAGAAAAACCCAAAATTAATGCCCGTGGGCGACATGTGGGAGGGTTGGTGAGAATTAAATGCCCATAAAATTCCAAAGTCTAAAACTTGAAAGTACGAAGTTTCAAAATTTTAGAACTTCGAGCTTCGGACTTCATAACTCGCATGTCAAAGTTATGAAAAATATGACAGAGGACTCCAAAACCCAAAAGTATGAATTTTCAAGATTTTAGAACTTCAGAGTTTCAGACTTCAAAACTCGGAGGTGAAATTATCAAAATGAAGATGGAAGAATCCAAAACACAAACTCGAAGTTTCAAAATTTCGAACTTTATAGTTTTGGATTTCGAACTCAAAGAGATTTTTCAAAAGGAGCAATGTAGACTCTCGAAACTCGAAATTCCAAGTTCTTGAATTTTGGAACTTTGGAGTTTGGAAATTTGAAGTAAAACAAAATTAAAAACTACCAAAGGGTACTTCAATCCCAAAAGTCCGACACTACGAATTTTCAAACTTTCAGATTTCAGCGGTTTGGAACTTTGGAATCAAAAGTTTTAATTTGGCGGTCTCCTCCCCAAAGGAGAAAACCTCTGAAATCCAAAATCTGAAATGTTAGAATTTTATAAATTTAAGAGAGCTTTAACACACATTTTAAAAATAATTCGTGTAAAATATCTAGAAGAAATTTTGGATCAACTTTTAACATTTGATTTTCAAGGTAATATTTAAAGGTTAAAAACACTTGATTATTCTTTCAAAACTTTCAAGGGCTCATCATAAGTTTGATTTTCTTCCTAATGGATGACATGATCCAGATAATATTCATCTTCAAATGGGAACAAGAACACCTCCTCGGTATGGGTAAATAAATTAGATAATTTCTCCACTTGAAACTCATCAAGAACTATTTCATCTTCATCATGGTTCATATCATTCGAAACTTGAGACTATCCTCTTGAAACTTAAGATTTATCCACACTTATTCATGATTAATTTCCCTCAGGAAGGAATTCTTAGTCCTATCAAGATAAATATCTCATATTCCTCTTCGTATGTTATGAAATAATTCATATTCCCGCTATCTTGGTATAAAATATTAGCTCTTTTATTTCCTAAATTTTGCCTTTGTGTATCTCATATTTTTCTTTGAAGAAATTTTTCCATCTCCCTTAACTAGAATGGTTATAGGAGACCAATTCATTTGGATGTTTCCTCTTAATTTTTGGAAGAAGATTCTACTTAACAACATTCCAAATGAATTTGGAATGTCTACTACCAAGATAATCATTTACACCTTTTATCCATAAATTTGGCAAGAACCACCCATGCATCATTGATATTTCCCATAAGTGGGACTTCCTTTGACTCCATGGAGTAATAATAGCCATTGGCTTGATTCAAGGTGAGTTTGAGGGCATTGGCCACCTTTATGGGAATTATATTGTTAGAAGCACTGAATCTATTATGAAATTATTCAATCGGTATCTTCCAACAAGAGGGAGACATAAAAAGGGTTGATCTTATAAGTTTTTGATGTACTCATATAAAACATGTTCTATGATGGATGCACATGTGGGGTTGGTAGTAGTCATTGAGAACTAGGAATCACAGTATTGGGATTTAAACTACTACCCTTGATATGACAGATAAGTTTCTCAAATTGTTTTGGATGATTCCACAAATACTCAAATTCAAAGATCTGCACTTTAGATTTATTCACAAGTTATATGATATCGAAAGGAGAATATGTGGATAGGGGATGAAGACATTTATTTTTAAGTTAGAATAGGCTTGGAAGCGAGAGTAGAGGTTTGGGAAAAAAGACTGATTTTTACGGTATATTAGAAATTCTTAAATGACTATGTTTTGTGGAAGTAGTATTGGAATTATAGGGAGTATTGGAAGACTTACTTGGAATAGTAGGTAACCTCTTACTGGCCACAAGATCTGATTTCTCCAATGCAAACTATGTGGAGGGTGGAAGTGAGGATCCTTAACTAATTATTTTGTTGTGTAGAGTCAAGACAAGAGGATCGTAAAACTTCTTCTACTTTGTAGCAACGAAGGAAGAATCTCTCTTTTGAGAGTGAGAATGGGTGAATACTACACATCGAAACTAGGTATATGTTTTTCATAATCTTCCTCACCTCCCGAATATTCATAGAATTTGATTTGTACCTCATTCTTTACTTATTCAATATCTATAAAATCCTTTTATTCACTTTATTTTCTAGTCCTTCTTCATATTCCCGATCTCTATAAATTGCATTGATAGGTGGAGCCTTCAATACAAGAATTCGGGATGCTCTATAATCTGAATTGTATTATGAATTTGATGGATTTTTTTGTGAAACTTCCTCTTCAACACTATTAATTCATTTACCAATTTATGCAGCGATGGATCAATTCTCTCATATTTGGGATGTTAGGCCTTATCCTTGGTAGGGTTCTTGATCTTTCTGATAGGATAAGGTCACCTTATACTTTGATGATAATTTCTTGAGCTCTTGAGAGATCTCAGTAGGAAAATATCTTTAGAGTATGAATCCTACTTTAAGAAATTGAGCATTGATAAATAATATTTTTGGGTTGTCATCAAAGGGAAAAGATTTAAAGGGTATTATTTTTATAATATTATTATAATGAGATATGAAATCCATCATAGTCTCATTAGGTACCTTTTTCATTTGAACTAGATGCAATAGGATGTCCCGAAAATATTCAAGTGGATTTGAACATTTCTTCAAAATGGTTTTGATGTTATCCCAACTAGTGACGGATCTATCCAAAGAAGAGATAAAACCATTATTCTACCTTTTATTTCAGAGATTCTAAAAATAGTATGATAAAAACATCTTCATGTTTGATTCTAATAATCCCACATGAGGTGATGAAGGAAGAGATGTGTTCTTTGGGAAGTTGTGTAACAACACCTTTGAACCTCATAAAGTTCTTACAAGAACTTGTATTTAGATTATGAAGATGAGGTGCAAGAGCGAGTGAACATATATTAATTCCCCATGGAACAATGAGTTGGGGTATTTCTGCTTTATCTTCTATTATTTCTTCTACTTCTATGATTGCTTATGCTTTTGTAAATTATTCTCCCAATTCTTCTTAAGGGTCTTTTTCTTCTTCACTAGGGAACTCAATCTTTAATGGTGGTTGATAGATGGAGGAATCAAGAGGATTCACAGGGGTATCAACATGAGTTTGAATAGGATTTCTATGGGTACTACTTGAAGAAAAGGATAGAGCTAAGGCTTAAGAGAAAAAATATGGATTATTTCTTATTTTTTGTTGTAGATTTTGCAAAGCCTCAAAAGAAGGATCAATAATTCCTCTAAACCTATTCGGTTTGGTATTTTTATTTCACCTGGTTTTGGGAAAACCTTGCAATGAGAATATGAAAGAAAATGTGAAATGCAAAGGGTCAATTATAGGAATCAACAATGGGTTTTAAGTGATGAATTTTGATTCTATTTTACAATCATTTTAGGAATATATATTTTTGGATTTTTCTGTTCATATATTGGGTGCGAAGAGATAAATTTTCCCCACAAAGGTGGGAACCAAAACTATTGGAGAGAATTTTTTTGATAGGATAAATTAGTGTATTTTCACCAATGCTTTTTCAACCGAGGATCATAAATGAGTACTTACATTATTCTACACCTGGAAATGTGTTTATAGTAAACTACACTGGGGGAAAAAAGGAGGAAAAATCTTGAAGAAAAGGTGTGAAGAGAATATAAAAGAGGGGGTTTTGTACAATAAATAATATAACATATTTTATTATATCAAAACCATAATATTATCCATGAATTCAATGATAAAGAAACCAAGAGAATCATATGGAACAAAAAAAGAGAACAAATTTTTAATGCATGAAATTAAACAAGTTCATTTCTCATGGGTTTATAATTGAGATGGAGAGGAAGCATAAAAAGCAGAAATAGAGGAAATTTTATCACTTGTTTCTAGAGAGAATATGGGAGCTAGTAAACAAGATTAACCATCCTTTGAAATGAGGAGGTTCTCCCAATTTATAGCTTTACAATTCATCTCTTCATCTACCCCCACATGAATTTTCATATTCCCATTATAAGTTACTTTTAAAATGACCTTAGGAAATAAAAAATAAGTCCCCTTTTTAAAATTGCAAAGGGAATTTTACATTGAACAAATATTTCATAGTTACTTTAATGAATAAGACAAAAATTCATGATTTTTACAATAAATAATTAGGAATGGGAGATGATCTAGAGGACATTTTAGGACATTTAGGAGTTCTCTAAATATCCCTAAACCATGAAAGAGTGGTAGAAAATTTAACTATCTTTCCGTTAGTACTTGGAATGTGGAAAAAAACATCATATGCTCAACATTTAGAATTGTTAGGGTCAACTCAAAAACGTGAAAATGACACATGGTTGAAGTAGAGTGCATTTGGAGGAGATTTGTTTTGTGAAGCTTGGTCTTTGACACTCATATTCAGATGAGTGGACCCCAAATTCTAGTAGCTTAGGGGCCTCACCAAGTTTGAAACACTCTTTTCATGGAGGGGTGCCTTTGCCACTACATCAATATTTCACCATGTGGTGGGTCCTCATTCCACCATGTATCTTGTCACCACTATCTCATTGCACCAAGCTAACTCGGTTAGACATGGTGATCTCATCAAGCTCATTATTCATATTGAAGGGCGAGTTATATGTTGGTAGGCCGAGTCAACTTAGCGAGATATCTACATAGCTTGACATTCACTATATGGTTCGGGAATTCTACACTACGTGGCACATGTCTATTTCCATAGCCATTTAATATTTCTCACCACACCTTTCAAATGTAGTTCTACTAGTGGTTATGGAGGTAGCCTTTTACATGGAAAAAGGAGGGAAAATTTGGTCACAAAACATTACTCTATGGTGATTGGGCCTTATTAAAGGCTTAGGTGATTCAAAACCCCACATATGTGGGATATACATACTTCCATTGTGCGAGTATAAAGTGGATCCCATGTAGTATATATGGTTAGCCATCCATACAAAGCCACTTGGAGTGGCATTTATAAAACAAAACAATGGTATAAAATGAAATCCCACATGGCATATGGGGGTGGAAAACCAAGGTAGCGAGACCATGTTATGTAAATTATAAATGACGGTGAATATAGGTAATAAAATTATTATTGAAACACTATGTAATGTGGTCGTCATAAAGAAGTATAAATTAATCCTTAATAAAAGGCTTATGCGGTGGTAAATTGGTGGGGATAATTGAACCCCCAATGCCCACTTAAAATTATTAACTCCTCACCTCCATTCTTTTGAGCTCAACAAGTATAAAAAGGGAGATTGAGCTATTTGATCAACAATTTTGTTATATGTAGAGCCTATGTGATCCTAGAGCATTTTTCACATATCACTAATTTTGGAGATCTTAAAGGAAAAATCAGCCTTTGGTGTGAAAAGGGATAAAGCACAAAATTTCCCCACGCTCATAATGGTGATATTATCTTCCCAATATGGAGGCATTTTGACACTATTTTAATCTACGGAATTCACATTAGCATTTGAAATCCATTTGGAGTCTTTTTCAAGCGTGTTGCTCATCCAATGAAGATTATTGAAGACTTATACTTCGTGAGATCACTATCATCTGAGTTTATACTTCCCAGGGGACTTGGAGTAGTTTTTCTTCATATTTACGATTCAAAGTAATCTCACGGATCTTGATTACTTTTATTTTATCAATTTTAGATTCATGTGTAATCGGCTAGGTATGTGATCATAAAGGGAAGAATCCCTATACCACTACCACATGGGAAGAATCCCTATACAACTATAATTTGGGTATCATATTAGATATGTTCACTGGTATCCACATTTAGATTCATATCTTCATTGTATTTTTTACTAGTTTACAACTCAAAAGTGTAATGAATCGGATCGTATGAACCCAAAGACGTAGGCATTGCTGAAATCCATTATCTATTTTGTTTTGCAATATCTATTTGTTCTCATTTTACATTACATTTACCATTTTAGGTTGATAATCTTTATGGATTAAAAATATTGTAGTGTCCATAGGGTTCAAGAGAAAGTTTAAAAATTCACCCCTATTTACGGATCAAGAGAGAAGAGGAGAAAGAATGAGAGATAAGAATAAAGAAGAAATTATCCAAAGCATGGATGAGGATTCCTCCATCATTGATGAAGATCCACTCTAAATAATTTGAAGATGAAAAATTGTTCCAAGATGGACCTCTACAACACCTTTGTTATGCTCTGTTGATGAAGACTACTCCTTTGGACACCTTACCTCTTTGAAAACTCTTGAAATAATGAACCTTTATAATGCTTTTTAATACACCGAGAAGATGAGTGATGAGAAAAAAATTATGTTACCACAAAGGTGGGCTTATGAGGCCTAGATGGGGTCCCCGACGGTGATCGAGAGGTGTAGAACTTGAGGAGGCATTTGGATGACAAATGTTATTTTACTTGAGTAAATGTAATGTTTTTGATGCAACGATGGAATTCTAAGATGTACTAAGGATTGTTTGGGTATTGACAAACATAAATATGATGATAGATATACTTGATAAATGTGGATGTGGCAAGGTTGAAAATTGCTAAATATTTCTTTTAGGTATGATGTGTTATTCGATATTGATTTCAAAGTGGCTTAATGTTTGTCAAAACCATGGTCAAGAATGAAACATGGATTGATTTATTTACAATGGATTTGATACATATGTGATGGGAAACAACAGAGTGAAGGATCTTGCACTTTTGGCCTTTACAAGAAATATTAACAAATGACTAATAATGTGTAGTCACACGTAGGATATTGGATATAGATGGAGGTGAAATTTATACCTTCCTAGAACATGATAAGGGTTGACATATATAGGTTGTGTGGGAAAGTGTGTTATCCTTTCAATAGTTTCATAGATAAATTCCTCAACTATACATTTTTTTTGAAGCAAACTAATCGATGTTGGAAGTTTCCTTTGATGGGAAATTTGATCAATGCGGGAAGATTTCCTAGGATTCTTTTGATATTTGAATTTTTTGAAGGTTGATCGATACCAAAGTTTTTACATGGGTAAAAATCCTTTGAGGGAGTTGTCTACAATTTTGACTTTTGACTTTTGATTTTTATTTTTACGAGATAGTCATCTTTCGAGGGACCATCTATGATTTTGATGGGTAGCTATCCTTGAAGGGATCAATATAATTTCCTTTACTCTTGATAAAGAGAATCCATAGATATTTTTGAATTTATTTTGAGTTGAGGAAATAACCTAATATACTCTTTCAAGGAGGGAGAATAAATGTGTACACGACTACACATATGTGCCCCATGTCATGTTTTTAAGTTGGTATAGGGTGAGATGGATGTAATGATTGCAGGGGTTCCTACTAAGAAATAACTTATCCAAGTGAAATATGTGATGAATAGAGACGTGGTGCTCATCTTCAAGGTTTATGAGGCTAGTGATGGAAGACCACATGATTTCAAATCATTACAATGAGGAAATTCTCAAGTTAATGGTGGAATAAGATTGTTGATATGAATACTATCATGATAGTTGATTTGTTAACAATAGAAAGGATGTAAGTACAAGGCATTCATAGGTTGAACCATGTTATATGGACCGATCCAATTAGAGGAAAAATTTCCACATTTACTCCTTTAAAGAGTAGTGACATTTTTATTATATTGATAGGATAGGTTGGGTGAAGATGCATTAGGGCGATTTGTGTAAAGTGAGAATTTTGAATTCTTAGTAGAGAGGAGTCCCCCTAGCATGACACTATGGATAGAGATAACATGTGTTGAAAGGAATGATAACTTTTAGATTAGGATGATGGAATTTTTAATCTTGATTTATTGAGTATATGGTAAATAAAGGTAACCTTGAAAAGGATTCGTTGAAAATTTAGATGGGATATGAGAAGAAAATTGGCGAGGAGGGGTAGATGAAGAATATTTGATATTACCTTTTCTTTGTGTATGAAAATTCTAGGTTTACTTGGGTGGGTGAACCATACTAATTTGATATGAGGGACCTTCACTGGGAGGTGATGATAAGATACATGAGAAAGGCTTTCCAATATCCGATTGAGGATGACCCCTTGTCTTGCGAGATGTCGGTGAGGAGAATTTTGGTGACTTGGGTGTATATGTTGATGAGATAGAGTGAGATTCAATGGAATGTGTGTATATTTACAAGATTGAGAGGCCTTCCATGGATGGTGCTAACAAGATTTCTAAAAAGGTTTGATAATATGAGATTGAGGATTCCCCCTTGTCCTATAGACATTGGGAGTGGAGGTGTAGATGATACCAATGATGGCTTAGGATGGTATTCTTATGGGAGAAGATCATCGATGAGGAAGATTCATTGGATTATGGATTTAATAACTTTACAACTCTTTGTGCTATGACACTGGATTCTATGGTAGGCACATGTTTTATCTTGATCGTGCGAAATTTTTTGAGAATGTGGATTGGGTGTTTTGATTGGTGGTAATGTGATAAGAGAAGTCTGCATCAGACTCTCAAGGATGTCTCTGTAAGCCCCTTTTGGGGGATTGGATTTATTGATTTTGATATTGATTTTGATTTACAAGAATGCTTAGTATGACGGGCATTATTTTTGGATGGGGGTGTATTCATAGATTTCGTATGGTGATGAAACATCATAGGGACGTTGTGAGTTTGATAAGAGAGAGGGTTTGATGTGGGATGTATATAATTATATGATGGATGAGGTCCTAAAATGGATGAGGAAGGATGGATTATGGATCAAATAGGATACAACTATGTGATGTGATATTGAGATAAAGGATGAGGTCCTAAAATTGATGGTAAGGGTGGGACCATAGATTTGGATAGTTACAAAGAATGAGGTCCTAAAATGGATAGTAAATTTGAGGCCCTAGATGATGTTTGTTTCGATTTTGTAATTTTGATTTTAGGTAAAGGAGGGGATTTTATGATGGATGATGAGGATGAGGTCGTAGATGAGGTAGGTTTAAATTTTGTAACTTTTTCTTTAGATAGGGGAGAGGGTATCACATCACATAACAAGGATGAGGTTGTGGATGTGATGGTATTTAATTATATAGTGTTTGATTCGGACGGGGTTCTAGACTAGATGGTAAGTGAGTATCGGGGATAGGATTGGGTTTGGTTTGGATGGAGGAGATGTTGTTTTAAGACATGATTGAGGTGGGTTATATTTATGTGAGCTATCTAATTCTTTGATTAGTTTGAAAAGTGATTGGATGTCAAGATATTTGATTATGAATGCCTCCTTAGTAATGGTCTCCAAGGTAGAGTCTAAGGGTTGAAAGGAGGTCGTGGATGATTAAACAAAGGTCACATGTGATATCGATGTGTGAGGATCATTGAAAAGAGAATCCATGGGTTTTGAGTTTTCAACAGGACACATTTGTGATGAATGAGTCTCCTTATGGGGAATATCACATGTAATAGTATTGATGACATAACTTGAGGGATGTACGGTCTCTATATGGACTGATTTTACCGAGGGTATTAGGTCGAGAATACAAGTAAAGGCACAATGCATGATAGTCTCATCGGGTTCGTAGGAATAGCTAGGAGAATCGAGATGGGAAGAGTGTAGATTAAGGATCAAGATGGCTTTCTTTGAGGGCTTATTTTTCTAATTTCTTGGCCATGGTGAAGGATTTGTCAAAATTATGAAACATGTGTATTTAGATGGTAGATGAAATATGATGGGAATATGATCGAGAAATCAGTTTGATCGGCCTAACTAAGGGAGTGAGAAGGTCAATTGATTGATAATGTTTTTCCACTAAGTGAAAAAGTCAGCAATGGATTCATTTTTAGATTGTTTGATGGTAGAAAGATCATAAATGTTGAGTTTGCATGTAAAGTTTAAAGCAAATTGATCAAGAAACAACATGGCTAATTGAGTGAAAGAGAGAAAAGAATGTCGAGGAGGGAGTTGTTCCAATCTAAGGAAGTTCCTACCAACGAAATAGGAAAGGTTCTAAGAAGGAGATATTGATTATAGATGATGAGATAACATGAATGTCTAAAGGATAGTATGTGCTGTTGAGGATCCTCTTGACCATGGAACATGGTAAATTCTAGCAATTCCCAATGCGGAGGATAGGGCTTATATGACATTGATGGATGGATGGGTTGATTACAAAATTGGTTATAAGTGAGGACATGTTTAGATTCCATGGTATAGGCTTCCACATCATTTAATATATTTAACATAGCTTATATGGGATCATTTGTAGGATTATATGTGAAGGAATTAACGTGTGAGCGTGGATGAGCCTAAAACATATTTTATGGATGAAAAAGTGGAGTAGGATGGTTCTTTTATTGATGGGATTGATGTGAGGGTTGATAAGGGGTAGCTTGAGAAGATATTATTTTTAAAGTAGGTTTATTATAAAGGGATGTGGGGAGACATGTAGGGATGTTAGATGTGTTGTTGTTGTTAGATGAGAGGGTTGATTGGGCCCGAGTAGGTATGTGTGTATAAGTTTGGGATGTCTAAGGTACCGAAAGGGGTATTGAAGTCGAGATAAGTTTTTTTGAATAAAATATGGGGTATTATAATATTTTGATGAGTTTGTGATGAAGGAGAGGATGTGGAAAGGACTGATTTATGGGATACACTAGACATGATCCCCGTAGTGATAGTTTGGAAATAGTCTGGATATAAAGGATAGTCATAAGGTTGTTGGATGGGGTTGTTATAAGGTTGTAAGATTGGTTGAAATGTAGAGGTTCCATAAGGGAAAAATATGGTCTAGATGGCTTAGGGAGCATACAAGAGCTAAATGGAGTTAAGTGAGACATGATAGGTTGATGAGACCGAGAAGGATTAGATCTTTTCTAGGGGATGTTTTGAAATAGATTGGGATAAAAATATGTGGAGGTAGTGGATATAGAAACCAAATATGATTTTAAAAATGACATATAAGGGGTAAAATAATATGTTGATGTAGAGGTTGATCCATATTAAATTATAATCAATTTTCGATTATACAAAAAGTCCTAAGAGAGATACAAATGTAACAAAAAAGTTAAACGAAGAATTTTAATTATCTTGATTAAAATTTAGATGTGGGGAAGAGGTTTAGAGGGATCCTAATGATATGGACATTCTAGGATGGTTTTGGGTTGTTTTAAGGATGGATTCCTCGATATACCTAAAGGTATGTGAGGTCTGAATCTATGTTGGTACCGATACAGGGCCTCGTATTGAGGCCTACCCCTCACTTCACATTCTCGTAGTGATAAGGGATTAAGGTGCTTAGCTAATATACCGACAACCAAATTTTTATACTCGGACACAACACTCGAGTCACTTTACCTATTACGTGATGAAATCCCAATAGTTATCACCGGGTAGGAGTGTTTGATGCGGTTTGATATTTGATGTGGTTTGATTGTGTGTGAGGTAAAATAATGTGAATGCAACAAATTAATCCTTCTAATTAATCTATGTGATCAAGTAAGACATAAGGTTAATTTTAAACCCAAATAAAATATCGATTTTGATGAGAAAAACAACAAAATGTAATGTGGAAAACAAAAAGAAAGGAAAATGACTCACCTAAAAAAAGCTTCCTTTTTAATTTTTTAATTTTTTGATTTTTTAGAAAAAGAATAAGAAGCAAGTTAAAACCTCCAAAAGAAGAAACCTATAAAGGGGTTAGTAGAAGATAGAAAACAACACAAGAAAATGATGTTAGAGGCTGAATGACTAAGTAAAAAAATCATTCAAAGAGATCCTCAATCTATTGACAAAATCACTAATGATTGACACAATCATTCGCAATTTTACTAGGTTGTTAGTTATTACAAAGTAGAAGTCCTAAAATATATAAAAATTTAATTTAAATGAAATGAAATCACAAATGAAGAAAGGAATAAGGGTCCCATCGAGCGTGTCAAAATTTTCAAAGATGTTTTTACCTTTCTACTCAAATTAATGCAATGAAACAATAAAAAAACCAACCTCGAAAGACATGGGGTTTATCGATACCTATAGAGATGGATGTTGTAGTTGATGTATGAAATATCCTTCCTTATTTCACCGATGGAAGAACCCGCAGATCAAATACACTAAGAAGAAGATAGGATTAGATAGATATATGGTGGATTTCTTGGCAAAGGATAGTTCCCAGAAGTCAATGGACTTCCTTGCAAGGATGTCGGTTTGTATTCAAGAAATCAATCTGATAATGACAAGATAAATGCTAAAACAGATGGTATAACCAACAATCCAAAGGCAAAGGGACTAACACAAACTATAACTATATGATGGTCGATGGTGATACCAAAACCAAAGGGAGTCTAGGAATCACAAACGGCTTACAGGATCAAGGATGTAGATAGATGTGCACTCAAAAGGTCGAGAGATGATAGATTTGATTTAGATAACTGATAAAATGCTAAAAATGGCTCAAAAAGAGCTCGATATTTTAGACATACAATTTGAGGGGATTTTTAGCAATCAAGATTGAGATATAATGTCGAAGAGAAATTGGATGTGTTAAATGGTCTAAAAGACATGAATCATGGGCGATTAAGGCCAATCTCCGGCAATTGGGATGAATCATCGGTAATTAGGGGAATCGTCGGTGATTCTTGTGGAAAGTGTGTAGGTTGATAATATGCGAGATACAACATACTTAAGCTTGTAAATGATGAATGAGTAAGTTAATAAAAAAGAAAAAGAAACTTTCCTTGCATACATTGATAGGTAAGACTAAGAGGATGGAAAATACCCAAGAGAGGAAGGTTGTAGATGTACAAAGATCAATGACTTACTTCTATATGAATGGCCTCCAAATCTTGAATAAGAGATGTTGATGTCTTTATTGTTGTTGTGTTGAAGAACTATTATATAACAAAATTACAATGTGATAGTCTTAAAGAATGTCCATCCAACAAGTCAAAGTAGAGGAAGCTCACATATAAGATTGAGGAATCCAACCTTGAATGAAGTTCGAGACACATTTATATAGGGTTTATGTCTCAGAAGGAAAATCATCGGTGATCCAAGAAACACGGAAAATTTGTTGAAACATCTTCCCGGATCGAGTAATTTGTTTGTTTGGACAAAGGATGGGTGTTATAAAATGGTTATATGGGTCAAGGAAGTTTTCAAATGGTTGGGAGGATCTTTTTTTATTTTATTTTTATTTTATTTTGGTTTGTAAGTGGGTTGAGTGGTTTAGGAGAGGATAAAATAGGATTTTATAGGCTGTAGAGGAATATTTATAGGGAGTAAATATAAAGGAGAGGAATAAGACTTAGGATAAGGATGTAATGGGATAAAATTATAGTGATGTGATAATTAAGGGGTGCTAGCAGATGCGAGATACGAAATTAGCGGTGCCAATTTTTGATGTCTACAAGAAGCTCCTAGATTTTTCCTTTTATCAAATATCATCTTAATATTGGCCTAGTATTTATCCATTTATTACATAGCTTGATTCCCGAGCTCCTCAAGATCCACGATATTTGAATAACTCACTTTTATGGCCTTAAGTTCAAACAATTCCAGCTATTTTATAATCTCCAATGCTATAAATTCTAGAGATATTGGCAGCCTTATTTATTTGATATAGACTAGCTTGTAGGGAGAGTTGTCAATGTAGCTCTTAGGTGTGATTCTATCAGCCCACAAGGATGATTTCAACTTGGTGTGATAATTCCTTTTTTCTCATCCAAATTCCTTTTATAATTCTCAAGAGATTCTTTATTTGTAGACTCAACTTGTCCATTACCCTGTGGGTAATAGTCGATGAATTGCTCAAGTATATCCCATTCTTAACATCCTAATAAAAATTCTAGTACCAAAGAATGCTAAAGCATTATCAAATATGATATTTGATGGGACACCAAACTTAGTTACAATTCCCTCATAAAAATCCAATATTCTAGACTCATTTGCTTCCTTAAGTGTAACAACCTCTATCCACTTGGTGAAATAATTTGTGGCGGTGAGGATACACTTGTGTCCTTGGCTTGAGTTTGGATTGATGACTCCAATGAAGTCTAATCCACATTACATGAATGGCTGATCAACCGATATTGGGTGCAGTGGGAGAGCTTCTAGCTTTTCTTTTCTATGAAAACTACACATTTCTTGTAATTTTTGATCTATGCATATAAATCATTGAAAAGGTTATGCTAGTAATACCTTTCCTTTATGACTCTAAGAGTTGTCACCTTTGGAGAAAAATGGCCTCTAGCTTCCCCATCATATAACTCATGAAATATCTTCTCAACTTGATATGCCATAATGCACCTTAAGAGGACTCCATTCACATCCTTTTTGAATAAAATACGGTCAAAAACACAAATGGAATATAATGAATTCTGAAATACCTTATCTTGGCCTTGTTAAAACCTTGAGTACACTAACATTTTTAGAGGAAGTTGATGATATTATGAGTTCAAAAGGTGTGGGTATAGAATTGGCTTGTTGTTCTTGATCATCATGGAGCACTACAAAACCTCTTCTTCATCTTTTGACCTGCGCATGTTGATATGAAATCACTTGTTCACATAATCCCTTGCCTCTAACTAGTTTGGTTACCTTGATCTCAATATCATACTCCATTACCTAGGTAATCCAAAGGTAATCGAATCAAAAAAATTTCATTTAAATATTAGTTCGGGGAAAATCCTTCACATCGGTATGTGAGACTAACAAATGGATTATGTTATTTGAAACCGATGTCGAATGTCTTTAAGAACCTTATTACAACAAGGAAATTCTTCTCAATGAATGAGTATCTTACCTTATAGTCCTTTAGGATATGAATGAAGAATGTAACAGGCTACTTAGATCCTTCCTTGTTTATCTCGTACCAATATTGCGAGATATTGTGGCAAAGCCAACAAAAGCATACAAAATGAAGTCCTTTGAGAATTATGGATTAGTAAGGGTTGGATCTTGTGATATTGATTTATTAATAACATTAAAGATGTATTTTCCTCAACTTTCCATTTAAATTCCATATTCTTTTTCAACATTAGTGTCAATGGCTTGACAAGATTGGAGAAATTAGGTATAAACCTTCGACAAAATTTATCCTCCCTAAGAATTTTTAGAGAGATTTCTCATGACTTGGCAAAGGCAATACAAGAATGGCCCAAAATCTCTCTAGGTCAATAGTCAATCCCTCTTTTGAAATAATTTGACCTCAAAGCTTGCCATCATGAGCTAGAAATATGCATTTTTAGATTCGAGAGACACTCTAAACTTCCTACATCTCTCAAACACTTTCCTGAGATGGGAAATATGGTTAGCCGCATTCTTGGAAAATACTGTAATGTCATCAAGGTATACAAGAACCATCCTGTTAATCATCCCCTTGAATTCCATGTCCATGGCTCTCTGAAACATAGCTACAACATCGGATAATCCAAATGACATTCCTTGTAAGCAAATGTGTCCCATTTTATAGTGAAAGCTATCTTGAACTGATCCCCCTCTCTCACCATGATCTACTTATAACCCAAGTAGCCATACATGATTGAAAACCTCTCCAAACAAGCTACTACTTGTAGAATTTTTTCCATTGAGGGAAGTGAGTAGTGATCCTTGAGGGAGGCTCTATTTAGATCTTTGAAATCCATGCACAATCTGATTTCCCATTCATTTTCTAAGTGACACAATATTTGTAACCTAGGATGACTACTTGATGGTGAAAATGATGTTTGCCTCAATCAAATTTTTCAATTATTTCTTCATTAGAGGCTCCATATGAGGATTGACTAGCCTTTACTTATACTTCATAGGTTTATCTTTAGAATTTAGTTTATTTGTATGTTGTGCTAAAATAGGATCAAATCCCCTAAGATCTTCATAGCTCCATGTAAATATATTAGGAAACTCTTGACAAAGTTTTACAAAATCATGCTTTTCTTGTTGAGTGTTTACCTTACCAATTCGAGAGGACTTTGCCTTCTCCAACCGAGATAGACTTTGAATCTCCACTTTTGACCATGATGTTCACTTTTTCTTTCCCTAATTGGTCATTAGGATTGAAGATTGATTCCAGAGTCACTAGAACCTTAGGTAGATTGTTTTTTCTTAGCTAGACCAGATGATATCCATATTGTTTCTCCAAATTTTCCTAGTTTCTCGAAGAGAACATAACCTCTTCTTGAAGGAAATTGATGATTTTTGGTCAATTTCAAACACCTTCTAACTTGTGTTATTATCTAAAACCACTAGTTTCACTACCACCTTGATATGAGATTGTGCTTTGTCCTTAATATCTTTAGCAATGTTTAGTGTTGCCCCAATTGTTGCAAGATTTTCTATAGTGTTGGGAACAAAAAAATGGATACATATTTAAAGTATGCAGAGGTTCACGCATGCGCACAAGGACCATAGAATAAATATGTGTAAGGATATACCTAGTGAGCACGATAAAAGGATAGGGTATTGCGTGTGAAACATAGAAGGGAAAGTACACAAGAATTTCTTCAAAAGGGTAGAGGACTTAGTGATTTTTGCATGATGTGGAGTACATGACACGCAAGGAAGATTATGAATTCGATAGATTCTATTTTTGAGGAAATAACTTGGAGTTAAAAAGAACCATGGGGCTAATAATAGGACCAGAACTAGAGGTAGCTATAGATGATCTATTAATAGGTGGAGCTTACATGCTTCTATAGATATCTTGTAGTGGCACATGGCTATTCTTAGCATGTAACCTATTTTGAGAATGCATGGGCGGTGAAGGGAAAGTTCCCCACCCCTATATATATATATATGTATTGATTTGCATGATTTAGATCGTCATGTTTGTTAGAGTTATGTTGTTGGTTTATGAGTACACCTAACTTATGACAGTCATATATATGTATTCAGCTATTGTGGATTAATATAATGGATCATTATGGTTGGATATTGATTGTTGATGTCTTTATTACTAGTAATTATATGGTGAATCTGATCTTATTAGTTATGTCAACTTTAATTTTACTTATTAATGGGTGTTTCCAAATTGAGCTCATGGATCTAGCTTTGTTATGATTATGGAATATATGTTCATGCATGCTAACTCCTTGACAAAGCTGACATAAAAGAGGGACTTGGTACCTTCGTGTGCTTTGGGTGAGCACTCGATCTATCTCGAGTGATGTGATAGCACACATAGGGTTTTGAGTAAGAAAAATATACTAAATTTTGGTTCCGTTAGCGAGACCTCTTTTCTAAGTCATTGCGAGGATGTTGCATACACGATGGCTTATCGGTTGACTCTTGTGACCATTGAAGATTGGGTTATTGATGGACATGATCAATTTTCTTGAAGATATGGTTCTAGACCTAATTTCAATGTGCACAAGTGGGTTGAGGAACACCTTTATCATGAGCTTTATGAGTCATTATTTTGTTTCTTCCCTATAGAATTATATGAGTGGTTGTCTGCGTATGCATCGACAAGGAGCTGGTATTACAGATCAAGGGTTTGGATGCAGGAAGAATATCAGACCTTGTTTGACGCTGATGAACCTTGGACATGTGTTGTAGATCATTGGTGGGATGGTGTTGTGAAAAACTATACTCTAGAGTACATTGTTTCCATATATTATTTCCCGAAGTTATAGAGTTTGAGTTTTTGAGCGATCCCAGAGGATATTACCTTCATGTTATTCCTTTAGAAATTAAGATCTTGATGGTAGTGTTAAATTTAAATATCCTCCAATGGCTAGCTAAACTCACCATCTTACATGGGGACAAGAGTAGGTGTGGTGAAAGATGGTAGACCTTACGACGTAAAGGCAAAGAGAAGAAATGTGGCTTAAGTATAATGAAGCATGAGAGAGGGAATTGGTGAAGAAACATGATATTGAGGAGAGAATCATGTTGTGGAGAGAGATGACTCACAAAGGATTTGTATCTCACATGGAAGATGTGGATCTAGAGAATCTTGTTCTCCTTATTTTGGTAACCATGGTAGAGAACCCTCTCTACTTCAAATGAGAGTGCATCGAAGAAAACATAAGGACCGTGTGAATTTTTATACACCCAAAATGGCGTTGCAACCCTCTAAGCCCCTTCTAATTAATTAATTTGATGCATCCCTTGATCATGACCCCCCCCCACATTATTATTAATTTAACTACCCATATTAAGTTAATAATTCCATCATTTATCCACCTCACCATGGAACCTTTCCAATCCTATTTATTAACCTAGACTATGTCATTTACTTCCCTAACTAGCTATAACCTCTTCTAAACCTAACTATGAATTCTTCTACACTTCTCCCACCTATTTCCCACTTCATTTAGTGACAACCCATACTCCTAGTCCATAAAAACCTTGAACAATGCTAAAAATGGAGAGAAAAGGCTATTTTCAGCAAATATGACCTTTTCTCCCCAACTGATGTTGGTTATTCCTCGCCAAAACCGGTCACCTAACCACCATCGGTTTCCTTAAATAAAAATTCCTATGCTTTACCTATGTTCCTCGATATTGTGTTTTTGAGTTCTAGCATTCTTATCTCTTGCATCCAGGCATTCAAAACAAGATTCTGATGACCAACATAATACCTGAGCACTCACATTCTTCATCGTAATCAGCTTGTTGCTCTAGAGCTTCAGATCATTCACACAGGGTGGCACCAAGCCTTCATTGCTGCTATAGTGGATCTGACCTATTTCTTCTCCAAGAACCTACCAACAACCATCATCTATCAACCTCCAATCTCCGGTAAGTACTTTAATATGGTGGTTAAGTTTCATTAGCTTCTAGTATTAAATCATTTATTTTCTAGATTGTTTCCCTCCTAGATACTTCTTACACCCACCTACCCGAAAACCTACCTATTTGAACCTCTCTGTCCCCCTAACCACCTATTTTACCATCTTCAAGTCTTCACATAAATCCTAGCACCTAGCCTAAGCCTTCCCAACTCTCTGTGCAATCACAGAGAGCTCCCAACCAGCCCATTTTAACCTTTTTATCTAATTTTCCCTACTCGGAGTTGGTCACCCAACCGACATCAGCTATTACTAGTACTGCATCGGTTGCCTAACCGATATCGATCGCTGTGTCCGGTAATTTTTGTCGAGAGTAACAAGCCTCGTAATTCACTCAAAATCACCAAAACCTTACCCAATCTCACCCATACCTCTTTAATAGCCTCTGCCACACCTATCTACCTTGACCACCCCCAGACTTTTTCTAGATTTAAATACATATTCAATATTTAGCTTAAATCTAGTTTATTGTTAGTATATGAGATACCTAAATCATGTTACTATAATAAGACCTTTCACGTCTTATTATTTCTTTGCATTAAATTTTATATTGAAAGTGGATTGACAACATTTTGGGAAAGCACTCAAATTCCCGGATCTAGCTTGTGCTAAGCATCCACTAACCTATATTGTTGAATCTATTTACTTGGGTATTGTTTTGTATTGTAGGTAGTTCTTCCTATCTAAAAAGGAGCTCTTCATGATCAACCTAGTCTTCTACAACACGTGCAACCTTCTTTGACTTCATAGGTATTCCTTTTCACCTTACCTTACCTTATCTATTTTATACGAAACATTGTCTTTGAAACATTTTTTCATGCCCATGGGGACCCTCATTTATGAGTTCCTTTCTATTTATATAGGTTGCATCTTTTGTGTTTCCTTTCTAAATTATTATTCATTAAATATTCTTGTCTGTAATATGATCCTTCTTTCTAATTTCTCTAAATAAAACACTTCTTTTGGTGCATTTAAAAATAATCCTTCTTCTTTCTTATGTTCTTGCATTAGTTAAATTCATCCCTCTTCCTTTTCACTCTTGTTTACATCGAATATCATATTTCAATTTGGGTTTAAAACACTAGCATTTCATCCCTATATGTCTCGCATATTTATCTCATATAGTTAAGCAACAATCATATGATGGAGGTCATGACCATTTTGTGATTGATTAATAAAGTGTAGTTCACATTTTTTCACACACTCCTTATCCAAATCACTTAACACAATCTAAAAACTTCTTAAACATTCCCTTATAGGAAGAAGCTATCAAGGATTTAAAACCCGTTGACGGTGAACCCAACCCAATGTTCTGGCTGGTTTATCATATTAGATCTCGGAACTCATGTAATTCAAGGTATATCAAGGATCCTTCACCAAAAAAAAACCCAAAACAATCCATAGATTTCCTTCTAGTACCTTCATTATCAAAAATTTCTATTTCATTCACAATCAGTTCTAAGGCACAAGCCAAACAACACTAAAATATTTATTAGGGTAACATGTTGCTAGTTTTTTTGCTTGTGGATTGTTGCTTTCTTTCTTCCCTTTTATAATTTGAGTTGTGAGGATGTATTCATCACTTTTTCTTTATTTTTCACACTCAACAATCACAACTAGTCAATTATGGTTTTTCCTGAGTGTGTTAAATCATTTTTTTCATACATAACCTCTTTTGGGGCTTTCTTTTCATCAAACTTAACTCAAACAATCCTAATTTATTAACTTTCCTAGTTTTTATCAATCATCGGCATCATCAAATGACTGATATCGGTCTTTCTCGCGTAATCGACACCGGTTGATTGATCGATAGTATTAGTCTCTATGTTTTTTATTTTTATCAAAAAAATAACATATTTCTATCCTCTAGAATTCACTAAACATCTATTTCTCGAGCTCTGTAGTTTTGTAGAGCCTATAATACTTATCTTCCATCTTTCTTATGGTTTGGACTCACTAACAGTGTGTGATATTTTTCCTTTCATGCTAGTTTTGTATCTTTGTTACCTACGTTTCCTTTGCCACCATCTATTTATTCACTAATGGAACCCAATGCTCCTGTAACTATACCTACAGTGGACAAGGTATTCAATAAATTCCTCTATCATAATGTCATAGCCTTACAACATAACCTCCCCACTCTTTACCCATGATGTATCGGGTCAACCATTTTTGGTATGGCTACCTCTATACCCCATTCCATATATGTGAATGCTACTTTAGCATTACCTACTCCCACATCAATGCCACCTACTATACCCTTGACATCCATTGCACCTATTGCATCTATCACACCTTCGATGTCCATCACTCCCCGACCTTTGAAAATGCCTTAACATCTACCATATCCTCATTCACTATTCTAAGTATAGGGATCCCCACATCATCAGTTCCTATTACTTCACAACCACCAATTGTCTCGACATCCTATACCCCCTTTCAAAATTTGGTCCTTTCTATACCCCAAACTCTTCCACCCATCACTACAAGGGTCTTTACACAAGATCCTCCCACCTACACCCCACCTTATTCACAACCTATAACATCTACTTCATATTAAGGGTACATGCCCTCATCATCTATTCCTACCTACGTACCCACTTCTAATTTCACATATTCACCACCACCATACATTGGAATGTCATTTATTTTCTATTCATCTCATCAACCTCCTTATACCATAAGGGGTGCTCCTTAATCTAATCATACCACGAGATCTTATCAAGATGATGATGGATAAGATGAAAACACTCAAGGCCTCCTTTTCTCGGATCTCTTAATGTCCTCACTTATGATTAAATCTCCATACCTATCCATCCTTACCATGTGCAATGGGAGTTACCCAAGTTCAACCATTTCAATAGCAAGGAAGACCCTCATCAACATTTACGATCATTCAAACACGTGTGTTATTTGATCACCCATAAAAATTATTTGCTCCTTAGAACTTTCCCTATTTTGTTGTCAAGAGCCACCCTAGATTAGTATAGTTCTTTGCTTAGGTACTCTAACTTCTCCTACAACTAATTAAAATATCTAAGAATGTATCTCTAAGTAATATTTATTCTATTCACCAATACGAGGACGAATCTATCAAATATTTTGTTGCATGTTGGTAGGGCCTCATCAATCAACTCACCTTGTAGCTACCAAAATCGAGCTCATAGATTTGTTCACAAGGGCATGTGCTAGAAACATTTCCCCAACTCTCTAGGTTCAAATATTTTTCATATTTGACGAAGCCTTCACCATGGACCGAAAACTGAGATCCATGCACTTGAAGAGGAGAAACTTAAGTTGCAGTAACAAGAATGATAAATTCAAATCATATGAATCTTCTTCTAAACTTCCGAACAACCATTCTAATAACCATTCCAAGGCCAAAAGATCCACTAATGCGGTGATTCGAACGAAGACCCCTCTCACCCATCTAATCAACCAAAACCACTTGCCAACCTTTCGATGTTCAAAACTTCCAAGATAAGTATGAACATAGGGATTACATTCCAATCAAAGAACCATATTCTTCCATGTTGAGAATATTTTAAAATTTAGAGCCATCACCCCTTCACCTATCAAACCAAACACTAGATTTGATCCTTCTCATCCTACACCATTGTGGTACAAATAAAATGGATTCTATAACTATCACCGAGTTAGGCGACATAGCAATGGAAATTACAAAAATTTAATAATATTGTCTAAGGAATGCTAGATAATGGTGATTTCATCCTAGAAAACCCTACTTCACCTATTAACACTAATATGGGTGTGTTTAAGAAACCTTTTCCTAATCATACTCCATCATCAAACTAGGATTTAGAGACCTCTACTAGTGACACCCATGTGCATGAGGTTCATGTTGTTTTCAACACAACACCTATTCCATCCAACCGCTTTTCTCCCATAGCATCTATCAAGGAAATTCTTGCATGAAATCCTCTACCCACATAGGAGCTAATTGATATCGTTATTCCCTTAATTTAATTAACTTCTTATTGATGTCACATCAAAACAGGGGTGTGTCTAAAGCTATATGCAACAAGAGTAATCCTATTGATCTAGTAGTTGAATGTAGTTATTTTTGTATTTTCTGGGGGATCTTTTCAATGTCTTAAGGACTTCTTGGTAAAACCTTATTTAAATCATACTATGAAAAATTTGCTGAAAGGAAACACACTTTGCAGAATGGAAATAAACACACTTGCTTTTGGAAATAAACACACACAACTTAGAATGCTTGAAAATGATTGCAAGAAAAATAAGAATCTATCTAGACACTTGCAGGAACAAGTACACAACAAAGTTTAACTAGAATAATTAAAAGTGATACAATATTAATAGATCTAAACTATTTTCTTAGGAAATAAAATTACCAAATAGACGAGTATCTTGGTCCTCGGGAGAGTGGGCCTTGCTCCTCCTTAAATCGGGATTTAACAACTTTGAATTCTCTCAAATAGGAATGGCTATTTTATTGATAAAACATTCGGTATTACAAAATATACTAGATCTGTGTACTTATTTTATATCTATCTTCTCTGTTTATCTCTATTTCATATAGATTATTTCTATCTACTTTATGCAGTCTACTTTTATATACATTTACAATCATAGTTGTCTCTACGATTCTAATGAAATCAAATCGTGCCCAGAATAGATGTTGATTCGATTGTGGCTGATTAGACAGCTGTAAGATAACTATCCCTAGATCTACATTCAAAATCTTCTCATCCTTTCCTGATTGAAAGGTTCATTGATGCAAAATCTCTAGATGTGGTTAGAATAGATAAACTTCCATCGGTTTGAACTTTAGAGAAGTTCCAGAACCATAGGAAATCGTTAAGGATCAAAACCATGAGAGTTCCAGATATATACCCGGGAGTTCCGTAACTAAGTCCGAAAGTTCCTAACCAGATGATGACTATGTAATGGAGTTTTAGAACTAGCTTGGAAGCTCCGAACTAAGTTGTGTTGGAAGAGATGCTACCAAAAACATACTTGAATGCTACATACTTCATTTCCTCAACGATTAGACCTTCTTTATTACAAAACTAAATTTCAAACACACACTTCATCAAGAATTTTAGAGCTTTTAAACATTAGAATCACAATCAATCAAATGACAGATAATTACATCCTAACTCATATCAAATCAAATAAAAGTCACAAAATGCAACCAAACTTAATAAAAAGGAGAGTAAGATGAGATCATATATTATACATTAATCGCATATTCTAGCCTCATCATTTCCCCCAAACTTGTTTGTAAGTCCCTTTATAAACTTCATTATTCAAAAATGGGGTTATATGTTCTACATTCCATTTGATTTCTCGTATCAAATGGTTGAAATTGGATCTTCCAATGCTTAAACTCGAGAGGTCTTGTACCCAGCTCCTGCTTCTATTTTCCTCTCCCACTCTTTAAATTTAGTAGGATCTTGAGGTTCTCTATTTTGCTAAGGAGACATGGGGGTGAGAAGTAGAGGGGGCCTTGTTCGCATTCCCATTCATATTTTCCCGTAGGTCTCATTGATCTGAGGAATTATTGTGTATAATACTTTTTCTCTTTCTAAACTCTAGATCAGATTTGTAGGGGATGTTACTTCCTTCTTCTCAAGGAAACAATAAGGAGTTCCCACCTTTTTGATCACCCTTCATAAATATCTTCAAACTTCTCCTCCTCATAGGAGGTAAAGGCATCAATACTCTTTTGTAGAATGGCAAAATAATGTGTCTTGAATCGCTCATCAAAGGCATGAGTTCTAAAATGTATGAGGAAGGCAGAAGGTTTACCATAGTGAGCTCTCATGCAGAGACCAGTTGAGCTAGCTTTCAATAAAAACTCAGATTCCCTTTCCTTCCATGTAATTTGGTTTTGTAGAACAGAGACAAATGCATTGAGTTAGCTCTCCCCCACATAAAAATTGATCATAAATCCTGTGTTTTTCTCTAGCATAAAATTACAAAGATAAAATTCACATAGAAGATTTTTCGCTCAGGAATGGCTAAAGAATAAGCTATCATGAATTCAAATTCATCTTTTAGTTCATGTGGAAGTCCACATGTAATCCTTGATAGCTGCCAATGAATGAAATACTCTTCTAAAAACACACTATATGCAAGAGAGGGCCTCCTGCAGGCAAGCAATTTTTCACTCATAATGCAGACCATATGAATTTTTTCAAGACATTTATATTTGTTTCCTTCTTCCTTATAAAATTTTTCTTCCCACTCTTTTCTTTCCTTCTTTTCTTCTTCCATCTTGGTCTTCAAATCTTCATTTGATGTTTTAGCTTCCCTGAGTTCCCTGCAAGTGTCATTCCATAGTTGTTTGAGTGGAAAATAAGTTAACTCAGTCTATGCAGAGACTGTGGACACAACATTCTATTTTCTAGGAAGTCTGACATTCTTCCTCTTTTTCTATCAGTTGTTTCTTAATTATTGATAACTCCTTAGTCCTAGCTACAAGCTGAGTTGTTAGCTCTCTAATGAGCATTTCCCTTTGTTCTAATTTGAGTTTGAGGAAATCCAATTCCTCATCCTTTTCTCTGATAATGAGCTCTACTCTAGACAAGAACAGATCCTATTTAACTTTGATGTATTTATTCTTCCTCCGAAATTACTTGAGCGAGTTGAGAATTATTCTTCTATTAAAGGAGATTTACCTTTTCATCTCCAAGATGCCAACTCTTCTTCTTCATGTGGCAATGCTTGATGGTTCAACCAATTCTTGAAAATCCTGCTCTTCAAGTCTCTCATCTCCTCTGTCCATCTCAGCTTGGCTTGGTTCAAGAGGAGTCATGGCCATGCTGCCCAAAATATCAGCAGCTTCCTTTTCCATATTTTCCTATTCATTTCTTCCCTCTGGGGTTTCCCTTGACCTCTTATGAATTTTTCTTCTTTGGGGAATTTCAACATGCCCAGTGGTGGATTTCCTTCTAGATATTATTCTTACTCTTCTTTCTTTCTCTTGCATGGGTGAGCTATCACTATCGGAGAAAATATTAGCTCCCCTGAAGCTATTACGGAAGAAATAATTTCCTTCAAAGGGACAGAAGGATATGTTGTTTTGATATTTCTCACGCCTTCTTTTTGGTATATTCTCTCTTTCCAATTCCCTCTATTCTTCTGCAAGGGCATTGATTTACAAATTAGTTGAAGGAGAAAATGGAGCTGGAATTGTCCTTATGATAATATTAGGGTTTTTCTTGAATTTGCCAAGAAACTTGTCCCAAATTTCTTCTCCATTTTTCTTTGACAAAAATGATGCTGGCATACTAAATGAATTAGCCCATGATGCCTGATTGTCCCAACACCCCAAGAATACCTCTGGGCCATGGTCTAGATAGAATAAAAAAGAAACCCTAGAAGGTTTATTATGTACTCAGGTTTTGTGGCTCCATACTTTAGATATATGAGCATTTTTAGGACTTCTTTTCCCATGGACCCAAATTGACCATCATAGGTTAAATATTTCACTATCTAAAATGCTACCTGTCAAAGGTTTTGGGAAAATGGCCCTTCTCGACCCTTTTATGATTTTATTTGTATTGTAAATGTACTTTGGGTTCAGTTTCTCCTTCTTGTAGTAAGATTTCAACTAGTTACTTCAAGGTCTCTTTGGTAGGATGTGGCACATGCATAATTGGCACTCCCGACACATTACTTATTGTACCTTGAAAACTTCTTTAGGAACTCTAGCCATATTTCATGCCCAAAGATAGATGTCACTTCTTTGTCCGTGAGCAGTGAGGATCATCCTCTGTTCTGATTTCTTTTTAATCCCCATATCGCTCGAGTTTTGTTTCCTTTGATTTTGTACAAATTGGTTGCAAGACTTCTCGCTTTAGCTATGGGCCGAACTCGACGATTTTATCTACGTAACCTCTGTTTTTAGCTATTGAATCCACTGTTCTTTGATACGTAACACAAGATTAATTCACTTCTTCTCCTAAAATATCTCTGCAACTTATTTCACTTGATTTTGCACTAATGATTACCAATGATAACTATGCCGCCACTTATTCCATCCAAATCATCTCATGATTACTCACTTGTAATCATAATGTATAAATAGATGACTCATCATACCAAATTTTAAATCAAGTCAAATCACACATGCAAGCATTTAATTTAACCCTAAATAAGTTAAAATATATAATTACCATCCTTGATGATGTAATCCTTTTGCTATGATGACTCGTCATTCCTACAAGTGGAACAAAACATGGTTAGATAAGACAGCTGGAATTCAAAAGAATTTCCTTTTATTTGAATTAGCCAAAAGAAGAGGTCAACTCGCCATTGATAGTTTTCAATTGACCTTGAGAGAATTTTTTTATTTAATTTTTATTTTTTTAATTTTTAATTTTATTTTTGGGGAAGAAAACGTCATTTACTAGTTTTCATCTTCTTCCCTTTATTTTGGATCTATCATATGGTTATTTGATCATTTTTAAAGAACTAGGTTCTTCCATATGATCAAATTCTTTATCTCGCTTCAATCTTCCTTAAGAATTCATCCTTAGTGGGAGGCTTCCTATCGAGTTTTAGCCTATGTCCATTAACCAAGAGTGTTCTTCTACCGCCATAAATAGGAAGTAATCTGAATAGAACCATTTTCAACTATCTTCTCAATCTGATAGGGTCCCAACCATCTAGTTCTCAATTTCCCCTTGAATTGCTGGTACTTAGAATCAAACAATAATGCCCAAAGATCCTACTTTGAATTGCCTTTTCTTGATATGTGTGTCATGCCATTGCTTCCTTTGTTCTTGGATTATCTCTATCTCTTTGAAGGGTTTCCATCCTTAATTCATCCAATTCATTGAGTTGAAGATTCTTTCTTTTTTGAGTTGCATCCAACTCAATACCCACCTTAAATGTTTTCCTCAATGTATGTAGTTCAAACTCAATGGGAAAAGGGGCTTTTTCCCATGACTAACTCATATGGTGAAAACCCTATTGTAGTTTTCCAAGTTGTATTATAAGCCCAAACAACTTTAGGTAGTATCTTTACCCAATCTTTTCTCCCATCTTCAACTATTTTGGTAAGGATGTTTTCCAATTCTTTGTTTGTTATTTCAGCTTTTCTATTTGATCATGGGTGATAAGGAGATGAATTCCTATGATTGATTTGGTAATACATTGTGAAAGCTTGGATCATATTAGACATAAATTTTGGTCCTTGATCTGAAACTATGCTCCTTGGTGCTCCAAACTTTACCATAATTCTGTTCCAAAGGAAATCAGCAACTACTTCTTCAGTGGCATTTGTCAATGCCTGCACTTCTGCCCATTTTTTCACATAGTAAATACACACAAGAATATATTCCTTCCCTTGTGAAGGAGGATTAAAGGGACCAACAAAATCCAATCCCCATCTCTCAAATGGTTCAATCACTACTTGAGGTTGAAGAGGCATTTCATTGGTGAAAGTTGGTTGTCCCATCCTTTGACAAGGATCACACCGCTTGATATATCTCTTCACATCCTTGTACAAAGATGGCCAATAATAACCAATGCCAAGTATCTTATGAGATGTTATTTTCACTAAATAGTGTCCTCCACTTGGTTCATCATGACATGCTCTGAGGATGTCAAAGATTTCATCTTCTCTTACACACCTGCATAAAACAAAATTAGGACCACATTTAAATAACATTCCATTTAACCATTTGAATTTGTGCAATCGGTTTTGATTAACTTCTTTATTTGTTTCTTAGTGAAAGAAGGAGGAAACTTCCCTGTTACAAGATAATTTTTCATATCAGCAAACCATGGTGTACTTGCTGAAATAGAAAACAATTGTTCATCTAGAAAGTTATCCTTGACTGGATCTTGCTCCCCTGTAGTGGTTAGTCTTGACAAAAATCAGCTAGCACATTATATTAACTCGGATTGTCCACAATGGTAATATCAAATTCTTGCAAAATTAATAACCATCTAATTATCCTTCCTTCAACAACTGGTTTGTTCATTAAATATTTAATTGTTGAATGCTCGTGTGTGTATAAATATCTTGTACCCTATAATGTAATGTTTGAATTTATTGATTGCATAAATCACAGCAAGAAATTCTTTTTCAGTGGTGGTGTAATTCTTTTTAGTGGGAGTAAGATTCTTGCTAAGATAATAAATAGCATACATTTTTCCTTCTTCATCTTTTTGTCCCAAAACTACACCAATGGAATAATTTGAGGCATCTGTTTGGATATGAAATGGATTTTCCCAATTAGGTCCTCTCAATATTGGGGCACTGATTAATTTTTCTTTAATTTCTTCAAAAGCATGCTGACACTTTTCATCCCAAAGAAATTCATAGTCCTTGGTTAGAAAATTAAACATGGGGGTAGCAATTTTACTGAAATATTTTATAAAGCACCTATAGTACCCAACATGTCCTAGAAATGATTTGATATCTATGGGGGTCTGAGGAATAGGTAAATCTGAAATGATCCTAATTTTGTTTTGATCAACCTGAATTCCTCTTTTTGAAATATGGTGTCCTAATACAATCCCTCATCAACCATCATTAAACACTTTTCATCACTAAGAGATAGATTGTGTTGTTCACATCTTGTTAACACTCTGTCTAGATTTCTCAAAGCATCATCAAATGTATCTCCATGTATAGTGAAGTCATCCATATATACCTCAACACAATCATTTGTTAGATCAGAAAATATTACAAGTAAAACTCTCTAGAAAGTTGCAGGAGCATTGCATAAGCCAAATGGTAACACCCTATAGGAAAAGGTACCCCATGGACATGTAAATGTAGTTTTGTCTTGATCTTTAGCAGCAACTCTGATTTGATTGTATCCACTAAATCCATCCAAGAAGGAAAAGTACTATTTACCTAAAAGGTTATCTAGGACTTGATCTATGAATGGTAAGGGAAAATAATCTCTCATTGTGGCTTTTTTCAGTTCCCTATAGTCAACACATATTCTCCATTTTCTGTTCTTTTTAGGAATAATTACAAGAGGAGATACCCACTGACTATCTGAGATAGGGTAGATAAAACCTACTTGTAATAGTTTTTCAATTTCTTGTTTGACTATATCCCTTAAGGTTGGGTTAATCCTAAATGTAGACACTAAAATTAGGTCACACTCCCTTTTCGTCCCTCGACATATAAGCACCCTTTTTACATTTACCTAGTCAAGACCCCCTTCACCTCACTAATATTAATTTAGTTAATTTAATTAAATTAATGCATTATCCTCACTATATTTATTATTTAAATATCTTAATTAAATAATATTTACACATATAGTTCACTTAGACACCTCACCAATCTAACTCAACCTAAGACCTATTCTTAGCAAGTTACCATAACTAACTAAGACTTACCCAAAACCTAAAAATCAATGCCTACATTCCCTCTAACCACATTCCCGCATGCTCACAAGAAGTTTGGGGTCTAATCCATGGGATAATGACATGAGATCCAAGAAAATCAGAGGATCTCCTAAGTTTAGTAAACCTAGGAAATCCTGCCTTGACCGATGCTGGTTACCCTAACCACACATCGGTTAAGATGGAACCTCCGTCAATTACCCCTTTTAAACCAAAACAACCTTATTCTCAAGGTTGGAAGTTGGAAGTTAGAACTTGGAAGCAAGAAATTTGACAAGAAAGAGCACATCTCAGAGAGATAATGCATCTTCAGAGAGCCAATTCCAATGAAAAATCACATCCAAGGAAGGAGATTGAGCATCTTCTCCTACACAGCCATCCCAGCCATGATCTGATCTATCCAAGCAAAGAGGAGTGTGCATACAGCCCATGCAGAAGATTTTCTTCAGTTGGTGATCACTTGTAGCCTTCAAACCCATCATCAACACCTTCATCCTTCATACACAAACCTTTAGGAATGAAATCCAAGTAAGTATAACACCATACTTCTTTGGTTTGTTTCATTTCATCATTATTTTATCACCCATTGTTTATCTTGCTCCTATTGACCTTATCCAACATTTTCACCTCCATAGACTCATTAAAACCTTGCAAAACCTACTCCAATCACCCAATACCTCATCTCAACCAACCAAAACCCTTTGTGCAATCACAAAGGAGACCAAAACCATGTTCTGTGACATTTCTAGATCTCACAAGAATCGGTGCACTGATTATACCTAACCGTCAAACCGGTCACCCCCTGACCGACACCGGTCTTTGTGTTTGCCCACACAGCCTTAAAAAGACCTACCCACCTAATTTTATCTCACCCTCATTTACCTCGTGACCTACCCGAGACCTTTATCGACACTGAGAACCCGTAACCAACTATTTGACTCGTGGATTCTATTCTAGCTTAGTTGTTAGATTAGATCTATTTTTTATTGTTGTTTTTAAGTGAGATACCTAAATCATTTTTAAATAACTATAGGATTTAATTTGTTTACAACATTAATTTTTTTAAAATAGTGGACTGAAAACCATCTAGGAAGTATCATACTTCCCAGATCCACTTTCACGCTAGGCAATTCACTACCCATATTGTTTAATTTCTTCGTGGTCTTGCTTTCATTACAGGTAGTTCCTCCTAACAAAAAGGAAGCTCTCATGATTAGCTATGGGATTCGGAAGTCATACACATGCAACAACCCATCAACCGACATTTGAACAAGTATTCCTCCTACGGTTACCCTATCTGTTTCATCAAAAATTCAAAGAAACAATCTAAGAAAAAGGTGAAACATTTTGGCATGCCCATCTGTGGGACCCATCCAGGGTTCCTTGCATTTCATTCATTCCTAGGAAAAATTGTGTGTTTTTTTCCTTCTAAAAATCGTACACATTAATTTCCTTCCTTGGTAATCCACTTCTCCTTTCTATTTCCTCTAAAGGAAACTTTTCTTTTGGTGTAATTAAAAAGAATCATTTCTTCATGCTTTTTGCATTTTAGTGAAGAGCATCCTCTTCCTCTTCATCTTATTGTGTCATCCAATTTCACACTTTTGATTTGGGTTTGAAAAAATTGCATTCCATTCTGATTTATTGCATTAGCTCACATTAATTGAGGGCAACCTATATGTTGGAAGACATGACTAGTGATGGTTGATAAATGAATCGTAGAAAAGCACTTCTATCCTTTTCTTTTCTTTGAGTCTTACCAAACCACACAAAAATTCAAAATACATACATTCTTAAACAACTTCTTACCTAGAAGAATCAGTAGGTGATCACACGATCACGACATAAGGGCACCTAGCTCAGCTTCTGCTCTTGAGTCATACTTCGAGTGAAGCCCGCCCACCATAACATACCAAACCTCACCCTTTAGATCTCCTTCTTTATAGGAAGCCATCCTCACCAAAAACTCTATTTCACAATTCATGTGTCGGTTCTAAATAGCATAAGCTAAATAAACATAATAGAAAGGGTACTCCTAGGATCGCATTTTCTTAGTGTTTCTACTTGGCTTGTGTTTTGAGGTGAAAGATCACATTCATCACTTTTTTTTGTTCATCCTTACACGCTCCTCATCATAGCTGGTGTATTCCGCTTCACCTGAGTGTGCCTGGGCCATATCATCATCATTTCTAGAATTTTGGGTCTGATTCTACATCAGATTTTAATTCACAACCACTTTATTTCATCACTATTTCAATTTCACAAGATTGGCATCGATTACCTCTCGATCGCCATCGGTTTTACCCAAAGGATGTCGGTTCCTGTCCTTTTGCTAACCTACTCAAAAGGACATTTTAACTTCACTTTCTTCCACTTTCCATAGTATCTGCACTATAATTTTTCCCATTGACATTTTACACATCTCCGTATTTGGCATACTTGTCAAATTTTACCTTCTACCTTGTTGTTTACTCACTGTCCATTTTCTACAAGAATCGGCAAGGTTACCTCGACCGACGCGCTTTTCCCTAACTCGCATCTCATTATCCTGTTTCACTTTCCACCCACCATTTGTTACTTTATCCATTTTTTTATCACCATTCTTCTGCTCCTGCTATTCTTTGTATCATTTATAGAGAAGCGCCCTACTCGATCAATCTTGGTTCACATGGTGCTGACTTGAAGACAAGCAAGTGCCCTCATGTTCCATGCCGCTTCCAACCACTCCCACCTAGTCCTTCACCACCTTCTATTTTATCACCAGCTATGGATCCCATCCACCTACTACTATCGCTACTAGACATGAGGAGTTCACACAACTCCTTGACAACCCCGCCGCCTTGCGCTTTACCTCTCCCACTCGTCCACCCGAGATGCCTCGGGTCGGTTGATATACGACATGCCCATATCTATTCTCCAAACTCTCGCACCCACTTCCGCATCGGCCCCATCTGCCTCCGTGCTACTCGCATCCACCTTACCCCCATCATTTTCACGTTAGGTTCTATACCTATTATAATGTCACATCATTACTCTCATGGTACCCATTACATCCACCATACCCTCAACGACTACCGCAAACACAACCTCATCCACCCCTAATGTCTCACACATACATGTAGCTACATTCCCACCTTCAAAGTCGATGACTCCTACCCCATTTTAGAATGTGGTTCTTTCCAATCCACAATCATTAGCCCCTATTACCACTAGGGTTACCACGACCCTTCCACCCCCATATAAATACTACCAACAACTACCTGTTTCATCTATTATTCATTTCGTAATGCACTCCCTTATTTCCTTGCCTTCTTCTCCACCACCTTACATGGAAACCCCATACACTGGAATGCCACCCCATTATATGCCCAAAACCAACCTCCTCATGCTATAGGAGGCATCCAATCATCATAACCCACCACTGACCTAATTAAATTGATGTTGGACAAGATGTAGACGCTGAGGCATTGGTTTCTAGCTCCCAACACTCTCACCTACGACGAGATTTGCAATGAACCTATTCACCCATCCATTCATATCCATTAATACCCTATGTATTGGGAAATGCCTAAATTCAATCGCTTTAATAGTAAGGAAGACCCACAATAGCATTTGCACTCGTTCAAACATGGGTGTTATTTGATTGCTCATGACGATGCCTTACTTTTGAGAACCTTTCCCATGTCCCTCACTAGACTGCATTAGATTGGTATAGTGGGTTACCTAAAACTCTATATTTTCATTCAATCAAGTAGCCCAAGCTTTCTTAGATCATTTCTCATAAATATCACCAAGGAGGTTACCATGATCGATCTATATTCCACATGTCGCAAGAAGGATGAATCTATCTTAGATTTTGTCACTCACTAGCATAGCTTGATCAATCAACTTACCGTCCAACTGCCACAAACTAAACTCATCGAGCTCTTCACATGAACTTGCACTGACATATCTCCTCGACCTTGTAGGTCCAAACTTTCCAAACATTTGATGAGAGATTCACTATTGCACAAAAGTTAGAGATTTGGGCCATCGAAGAGAAGAAAATCCAATTATGAAAAAGAATTTGGCATTCAAGTCAATGAAACCTCTTCTTCTTCCAAACCATCAACCAATTATTTAAAGGCTAAAGGTACCACTAACGCAGTGGGTACTCAAGGCCAACCAAATCATCTAGCCAATCGTGCTACACCCTCATCTAATCTATCATCACCGTGTCCAGATGCTTTTGATTCGAGAAGAGCAGCGAAAATATAACCCAATTTGGGAACCATACTCTTCTTTCTTAGAAAAGATTATCAAATTTGGAGCCATCACCCTTCCACCCATAAAACCACACACTGGTTTTGACCACTGCTCACCCCATGCCCTCATGGTATAAAGAGCATGATTTCTATAACTATTATCGAGTGAAGGGTCGTAGTGATGGCAATCGCATCACTTTCAATAATATTGTCCAAGAAATGCTCGAAAGGTTATTTAACTGTGGATAATCCCAACACCATCCCTAACCAAAATCTACAAATCTTCAAAAACCATTTCCTAACCATGCCCCTTCATCCAATCAATCCGGTGATACATCCACTCATGATACCCATACCCGTGAGGTTCACGCAATCTTTAACAAGGTACCTGTCACCTCTAAATTACCTCACATCCCTTCCATAGGGAAATCCTAGCTCGAAATCCTCCTTCCACATCTCGAACCAACCTCCACCATTCCTTCACCAATAGAGGAACACCTTTCATGTCCTACATCACCTACGGAGGGGTCTTCTACTAACATTGAGACCATCTCACCCCTAACTTCTCCACTTAGAGAACCTTTACCTACCGTACCTCCTCCACCCATGAGGAGATCACATTACCTCCTTCACCTATGAGAGGAGCACCCATTACCTCCTCCACCCACAAAGGAGCACCCATTACCTCCTCCACATACATAGGATCACCTATCCATTCCTCCATTTATAGAGGAACTCCCATCATCTCTTCCACCCATCATAGACCTAGTGGAGATACCTTTACCTCTCTCGTGAGCACTCTCCATTGGCTACCCAACATCCAATAGACCTACTTTCAGCTCTCTTACCCATGGAAGCTGAAGCTGGCCAATTCCCCTCTCTAAGATGCATTTTACGGAATTCCCATCGTCCTCACCAACTCCACCCATAGATGTGTCGTTATCACATTTGGTCGATCACTTAGATTATGTGGATAGGGCTTTATTATGGGGGCGCCTTTTACTCCCTATCTCAACATAAATGTAGATATCCCTCGATGACACCTCCACTATCTACCCAAACACATTTCTACCCATCAAACCAAATACAACCACTCTTTGTCACAACCCCTTCCATGATACCCATTAGCACTCACACCACACCCTTATTCATAACCCGACCTATATCTAAACCCAAACCCACACCCACAACATTTTCCTCCACTAAACCTATTACCACTTTAGGGGTCACCCCAACCACCAACCTTCCTAATCCACCTATTAAACTATATTTAGCTACATCCTCCAACATCAAAACTACACCTACTCCAACACCCAAACCAAAGAAACAAACTCCTCGACCTCATACCCCTACTACACCATTCACGCCCGCACTTGTCTCATCCTCGCCTTAAAAACTCGGCTATCCAATATGGTCAAGCACCCTTCACCCATCCATAAACCAATAACACAACAACCCATTCCTTCCTCACATACATCTAACTTACCTGTGCACACAACATGACTTATACCCTCACCTATAGTCTCTCTACCACCAACACCTCCAATACCTTCGCTTGTTGCTTCACTATCCACTACACTTTAGTCATTATCCCTCACACCCCAAGCACAACCCATGTCATCTACCTTCATAAAGACTTCCCTATTATCCCCATGGGTAATTTTTTCTCTTCCTCCATCTACTTTTACTTCTAGACCTTGTACACCCACATCACCTTTACCCAAGAAGGTGCAACCCAAAACCAAAACCCCACTACCTTAAAGCACAGTTGTCAAAACAACCCCACACCCTCCTACCCATCCATCTACTATACTCCTACCCAAATGAACCCGATGATACCTCAAACCACACCGGCACCTAAACCCATAGCTTGACCCATTCCTAATATTCCAAAAAAATTGCCTCGAAAACCAACCACACCTACACCCAAACCCACATTCACTTCCCATTGTGATCTACTAGCAGGGTCCTATGCCAAAATTTTAACCAACCTCCTCGAGACTTCTGTTATCACATTACCGCCACTCCGACCTTATGACCCCCTCAAACCCAAGCCCAAAGGGTTTTATGATACTAAAATTTGTGCATACCATCATGTGACAGGGCATGATAAGGAGAGTTGCAAGGCTCAAAACTGCCCTTATCCAATTGTGTCCACTGTAAACCAAATTTGACAATGACAACCTTCTTGAAAGAATCCTACTTCACCAAAACCCATTCCCACACTTCCTACTCAACAACCACAACCTCCACCCTCACAAATCCTAGAGCCACCCTCAAGATTTTAAATTAACATGGTTTGCATCGTAGAACTTGCCACGCCACCACCCAAATGTCGTTGCACCCAACTCGACCTCACAGGCTTTTCTCCTCCGGTAGGTTTTTTCCCTTCATGTCATTATACCACTCACCCTACACCTTCTCCATTTGCCAACTTCCTCGAATCAACATGGTACACATCACTACACGTGTGCGTAGGGTAAAGAAAAGGTATCCACCCACCAACCAATCATATACCCAACATACCATCTATACCCATACCTAAGATAACTATCCATGGCCCCACATACCCCATTTCTAATGGCATCACACATCGCACGATGCTAAAAAAACTACACCAATCTCCTCAAAATGTCCTTATACGACCTCATCCAAACCTTGAATCCCATCATCAAGCCCTCATGGAGGTTCTTCAATCTATTGAGGTTTTACCCATTGACCCTACACTCTTAGCCTCCATCATCACACCCCATCATGTAGCCTCTCTCACCAAACTACCACCTTCATCCTCACCTCACCTTGTTCACCAAGTGGCCTCCCTTTAGCTTCTCGAGGAAGAGATCGCGCCACACCAAAATGATGACCCAAACCCATACCTCTTCATCTCTCGTCCACATTGATGACATATGGGTACATCGTGTGATGATTAATGGAGGTGCTAAATTAACATCATTTCATCCCATGCATTTTCTCAAATGCGCATACCGATAATTACATGCATAAACATCTCGTCATGTTGCATTCATTCAACGACGTTATCACCTCCACACTAGGCAATCGTCATCCTTCACATTCACGTGGGCCCCCCGAATCTGTTCGATAAGTTTTTAAGCTTTGGAGGGGCAATTCCAATATAACTTGTTTCTTGGTAGACCCTAGATGCATGTCATGGGTTGCATTCCTTCCACTTTACATCGCTTGTGTAAAGTTTGAGCACAAGGATACATTTATACCATTCCAACTAACCCATCACCTTTCAAAACATGCAACATGCTTTATTGACCCAATGATGTGCTCATACCTGTCAAGCCATCTACCTCTCGCAACCACTACCAATTCACCTACACCTCCACCTACTGCATTGTAAATCAACAAAGACTTTGATGCAAATCGGGTTTCTAAGTTGATGTTTCAGCATCCAGATTGCACAACATTGAAACCTCTCTCCAAGTGTGGGATTGGTAAAATGAGAGAGGAATCTCCATTTAGAGGTTGGTTCCTCAAACTCCTCCGACCAGATCTGATTTGCACAATCAGAGGTTCAATCCTAATCCTACTCTAAATTCCAAGGAGACAGAGATAGAAAGTGCAAAAATTGAAACTAAACTAATAGGTGATACACCAAAGGAGTGGTGAACACTTCTTGTTCATGAAAATTGACACAATTTCATGAAATGCAACATGAAACATCATACACAAATCGATAAGATGCAATTAGAGGTCTGAAATGAAGCAAGACAATACAAACAAAGGACTAAAATTGATCACAAAGTCTCGCACTGTCATTTTCACCATTAAAAATCCTTGCATTTGTAACATCAAAGAGGTAGAAACTGTTACAATCATGAAGAAGGTCTGATACTTGCAAAAATCACTTGTTAAAGGTGAAAGAAGAAGCTTGCTATCCAAAAAATGTTCAACCCTCAAAAATGAGCCAAATCTGACTTTTACAATGCATGGGTCGAGCCTTCAGAGAGAGAAAATGTGAAAAATGTGGGAGCCATTCCCATTAATGAAGATGCATTAAAACAACATGGGTGTCCTTACGCACTCCATGCCCTAACATTTTTGGCCATGTTGAAGAAGAATGCAACCCATTTTGCATTAAAACTGGTTGTTCAAATGTCATTTCGCCATTACCACGCGCCAGATGTTTCTTTATTTTATCTCTCCAAACTCAACCAAAATGCAAAATTGACCCTCGAATCACGAGAGAATTTCACCAAATTTCCATTGATATAAAGAACGTGAAAATCCAAGCTCCGGATCGAAAGATATGGCGATTTGAAAATTTAGGGCAAAAATAGGCCAAAATCGGACAAGCGGGCAAAAGTTTGAATTTTTACCCGTTTGGTCTTTGGAAAATTTTTCAAATTTTCCCCACGCCCACCACTCTAGGTGCCACATGGCATGTTCTGATTGGTCACGGGCCCTTCCTGCTCCATTTTACTTCATTTTTTCCTTTGGAAAATTTTTCAAAATTTCCTCGAATGAGGTGAAGACACGTGGCATGATGTGTGTAGACACTAAATTTGTGTCTTACGACCCTCTTGTGACCCGCATCTCATCTCGCAATCTAGCCTCATTACCTAAACTTTACACAATTATTTATTAATTACCTTGTAATTGATAAATCCACATCACCTTATCCGCCACCTCACTTTGCCACCTCATCATGACCTAGCCCTAATCCTAAACTAACCTAATTAAGACCCATGACTTGGTCTAGACTCACATCCATAACTAATGCCTCCTTACTCGCACCCAAAGCCGACCTTCTAGCCACTTGACCAAGCCCGCAACTGATCTCTCTGGGAGAAAAGTGGGAAGGTGGGCTATTTTACTAAAAATAGCCTACTTTTTCCTAACCGATGCCGGTTCTACTGACCATTGCTTGCCGTTACGCAACCGCCATCGCCCTCGTAAATGGGCTTCCCAAACCAAAACAACGGATCGGAATTTCATTTTGAGATCACCAAGGATTTTTAATCAAAGGAGAGTCCAAAGCGATCACAGAGTCCGTAACTTCACTTGACCAAGCAGAGACGAGTAAAGAAACCAAGAGTTGGCAGAAAGGAGATCAACTTGCACCTTCATCAAAAAAACAAGTAAGTTATATCTTGCATGTCCTCCATTATAACATTTCTTGTGCTTTTGGAATTGTAATCTTCCCAAATCCGCTTCCGAACCCATTATCTAACGTACTTCATTGCCTCTAACTATCATTCCTTAGCTTCTAACCATCCCATTTCTCAATACTATCCAAAACCAGCCATTACAAACACCACAACCAGCCCGTAAGATCCTAGAACCAACCGATTTCGGTTATCGCTGACCGCCATCGGCTATAGGTAATCGCATCGGTTCCTTTGATCAAAACCAAGAAAACAAATTTTTCCCTACCCGCCTACGAAACAATTTAATTGGTACTTACAAAGATTTTGTGTTAATTCATATTAGCAGGGGAACTCGACCACCTTCGAAAGGAAGTTTCATACTTCCCGGCCCCAAGGCGCTTCCTCATTTATTATCTAATCAAAATCTTGTGGTCTTGTGTTCTTATTTGCAGGTAGTCCTTCCAAGACAAAAAGGAGTTCTTCGCAGTCAGCCTGATCTTTCTCTACGGTACGCGCACATCATCTCGACATTCTACAGGTATTCCTCCTAACCCTAACCTTATCTGTTTCTATAAGGAACGAAGCATTTCCGAGTGAAACATTTTGGCACGCCCGGTGGGACCCATTTTGGGTTTTTCTTTATTTCTTGCTTGCTTTTATTATAGGGAGCATACTTGCTGTTTTCTTCTTCTAGAGATATTCACAGGGTATTTTATTATTCTGGTAAAAGAACTTGCTTTGTTTTTGCATCTTGCATTAGTAAAAGTCATCTCTTTTGCTTCATCGAATATCACTTTCGATTTGGGTTTTAAAACACATGCATTGCATTCCTGCCTGTTGTTTTTCAATTCTAGTGAACATAGATTAAGTAACAGGTCGTACACGTGGGGGTGATATCCACGGTATTGACAGGAAATTAACCTTAGTTTCACTGCACAACACGTACCGAATCACTTCACAATTAACACAACAGCTCAAACATCCCCCCTTTTTTCCGCGGTATTCCTCCGCCCGATTGAGGTAACCTTATAAGCCAAAACAACTTGACATTTCCCCTAAGTCTCTTGTTTAGGATTCTGACATCATTCTACGTCTAAAGGCATAAGCCCACAATAATTAAAATTAACCCTAAGGTTAATCTCTGCATTTGCGTGTGCCTCTTGCTTGTTTTCAAATCTCGCTTTCTCTCGTCATACTTTGTCTTCTCGTGATCAATAAGTTGCTAAACTACTCAACGCTGCTAAAAATCAAATTAGCAACCCTTTGTATCTTCTTATTCTAGATTTTTGACACCGCATCGGTTGGGACCGACGCCGTTTGCCCTCCGACCGACACCGTTACCAAACCGATATCGCCATCGTTCTCTCACCTTCGACAAACCAAAGAACTTGCCAAATTCACCATTCTCGAGGTTGTTTTTGTCCTTGATAGATTGAAACTTTCCCGTGTGTTCTGTCTATGGTTGTCATCACTGGAAGCAAGCCGCCATGGTTTCACACGCTTGCTCGCTTTTTGCCCGAATCACCCCCTTCACATTCTATAGAAACCCTACTGACACCAAAGGTGAGATCCCCAAATTCCCGTAGGAGACAAGGACTTTGCCAAATTTCTGGATGCTAATCCCAGCGCTGTACAATACTATTTGTCTCATACCCCTGACCGTACGCCTGATGGTCAGCTCCTTATGGGCATGCCTATTAGTATAGCTGCTCATTTAGCTCCTACTCCTCCTGATAACAATACCTTACTTCCTGCATCGCTAGCCCCGTCTCCCAATCCGACAGCGGCAGAGGTTCATACGACCCCGATTAGCTTTCCTTTTGTTAATCTTGGACCCCACGTATCGCTACCACCAACTGCCCCTATCTCATCTCTCTTTCAGACCACTCCATTCATGACTTACTCTCTGCCACCTATTCAAACGAGCTTTCCTTCTCAAGCTCCGCCTACCTTTTCATTCCCATATACGTATCCAGTGACCTCAACACCTTATATGGGACACCCCTATTCTGTGGCACCATCATCTCATCCAACCACAGATTTCATCAAGCAAATGATGGACAAAATGCAAAACCTGGAGGCTTCCGTTTCAGGAAGTCGTAGCGCCTTGACATACGAGCAAGTTTGTCGGGAGCCCATTCACCCTTCTCGTCCCCTTCATTCTATCCTCCTCAATGGGAGTTGCCAAAGTTTACTCGCTTTTAACAAGAAAGAGGATCCTCAACAACACTTGCGATCATTTAGACATGCTTGTTATTTGATTGCCCATGATGATGCCTTGTTACTCCGCACCTTTCCCATGTCCTTATCGTGGGCTCGCTTGAGTGGTACAAAAGTGCTTTAACCCAAGACTCAATCTTCTCTTTTAACCAACTAGCCCAATCTTTCTTGGATCATTTCTCCATTAACATTGCCAAGAAAGTATCTATCATCGACTTATGCCATCCGACACCAAGACGAATCTATCGCAGATTTCGCTGGACGATGGCGGGCCTTATCAACCAACTTACGTATGCCTTGCCTCAAACCGAACTTATCGAACTCTTTACGCGGGCGGCCTCGCGCTAAGCACATCTCCCCTACCCTCCAAATTCAAACTTTCCGTACATTCGACGAGGTTTTACTATGGCTCAAAATTAGAAATTCGAGCCTTAGAGGAAGAGAAATTGCGGTTGCGCAACAAGAACTCCACTTTCCGAACTCCTGATTCTACCAATAAACCAAATACCACCACTCCTCACGCGTCAACCTCTTCTAAATCAAAAGGAGCTGTCCACGCGGTGATGGTCAAATCCCAACCACCGTCCAATACTCCACCAAAAACCACCTATAAATACAAAGCTGAGCCCACCAATTACACTCCCTTGGGAGAAACTTATGGCATCATCCTAGAGAAATTGCTCAAAGCTGGGGCTATCACCTTGCCCCCTGTAAAACCTCACTCTGGGTTTGACTCCACCCGCGCAATACCTTCCTGGTACAAAGAAAATGACTTTTGTAACTTTCACCGCGTAAAAGGACATAGTCATGAAAACTGCAAGATGTTGAAAAACATAGTGCAGGAAATGGTTGATGCAGGGGATATAACACTCGATAATCCTAACGCCCCTGCTAACCGAAATCTGAAAATTTTCAACAAGCCATTCCCGAATCACTCGTCCCAGCAAAAAACGTAAACCAAGATATCTTAGCTGAGGAGAGTGTTCATGAGATCCATGCAGTATTCGATACCCAGCCAAAAGCCTCTATCGAGAAAATTTTGAATCAAGCCTCTTCACTAACACAGGAGCCCGAACCTCCTTTACCACCATCAAGCCAAAGCGAAATCATTCCTTTACCCATAGAAGAGTTAGCTGCCCAGGCTTCCCTTCCCATTAATGAGTCTTCTTACACCACATCCCTACAAGACTGCGAGCGGATGTTGTCTAATCTATCCATTTCCCAGACGTCTCCTTCTACCACTCTTGCCGCACAAGAGGAGGGTACGCCACTCCTTTTGACATCCTTAGATGAGAAATCTCTCGCACCGACATCATTAAATTCTTTAGCCATGACAGATCCCCTCCAACATGCCCTTCTCCTATTAGTCCTCATCACCTAAATCTTTTCAACAACCCGTCGACCTCTTAGCATCTACTCGATACAAAGGCCTCATCCGCCTCCTCCCGTGTCACACCCGCAATGGATTGGAATTACAACTCACTTTTCCTCTCGTACTAAAATTACAAATTACACTGAGACCTGCTATTCCACGTAAGATGACAGCCCTATGGGAACGCTTTGAGTACTCCTGCTTTCTACTCAAATGCAAATGACTCGATCCCGATGTCTCCACCATCTACCCGAAGTGCTTACGTGCTTAAAATGCCCCTGTTTCGCCTTCACCCCCTCACCTCTACCAAATTCCCCGTCCACTTCTATCAACTTAACCAGATCTTCCCCTACGCTTGGGACCTCACCAATGCCTGGGCCTAACACACCCGCCTGCGACTCGATTTATCCCAAAATAAACCCGCCCGCCACCTAGAGACAAACGCAATCCGGCCTCTATCAAAACCCTCATCTTCACACCCACCTTCCATATTGGGACCTCATCCCTCCACCTTACATCAATATATCATACCTCCTTTGTTTTCTGCAAAACGACCTACGCCTTTTACACCTATACAGAGATCAAAGGGTATCACAACATCGTTACCCCGCGTATCCGGTCCACCTATCAACCCTAAACCAATCCCATCATCAAAGGATTTATTTTCTGTCACTCCCCTTTCTCCGTGGTTGTTTCCCGCTACCATGCCATCTGTAGCCTCATCATCTAACCAGCTGAACGTAACTTCTGTGTCCAAGAAACCACGTTTAGTGAAAAACATGTGTCAGCACCCCTCGACTAAACCACCACCCATACGAACTAAACACGCCCAAACATTACCACAACCCACACAATCAATACCTCATCTTCTTCTCGATTTTGACCCACTCAAAGGATCCTACGCCAAAATCCTTGCTATGTTGGTGGAGAATGCGACCATCTCCCTACCCCCACTTAGACCTTATGACCCGTCTAAGCCCCGACCTGTGGATTATGATGAGTCTAAAATCTGCGCCTATCACCGCACACCTGGACATGATGTAGAAGGATGCAAAGCTCTAAAACCATCCTTCGCCACCACCTCTTCCGGATCGAAAGATTAAGAAAGACAACTTACGAAGGGAGAGACCTCTAGCGTAATTCCTCTACTATACCATCTGTCCCCGCCCACCAAGATCGATCATTATTACAACCCCACCTCTCAAGACCATGAATTATCCCAACCATCTTCTTCATCTCAGGTCTACGAGATTAATATGATTAGTGTCGCTACTCGAGGACAGAAAAACAATGGGAAAGCAAAAGAAAACACACCTACGACATCTCTTTCTCCTTCAACCATCCCGATTACACCACCACCTAAAGTGGTTATTCGCGGACCCGCCTATCCCGTCTCTAATGGAGTTGCCCACCGAACCATGATCAAACAGCTTCATCAATCGCCCGTAAAAATGACACTATATGATCTCATTCAGACTTCTGAATCTCATCGACAAGCTCTCGTTGAGATCCTTCAAGGGATAGAGGTTTTTCCCAATGAAACCCCGCCTGCCTGGCCTCCATTCTAACACCCAATCACGTTTCTCTCTCACCAAACAATCCATCTCCCCACCACTTCGCTCAAAACAACAAGCCGCAGCTTAGTTTCTAAGATGAAATTATCGACTTTGGTATAAGACCCCGACCTCGCCTTTTCATTTCCGCTTACGTCCGAGACATTCGAGTACGCCGGGTTATGATTGACGGGGCGCTAGCTTAAACATCATCTCTTCAAAAGCCTTCCAACAAATGAACATCCCTTCTAGTTGCATGTGTGCCAACCCCATCATGTTGCGGTCATTCAATGATGCTATTACTTCTACATTGGGCACCGTGATCCTCAACATTCGCGTAGGACCACGTACTTTACCCGAACTCTTCTATGTCCTCGAAGGAGAGTTCCAATATAATATATTGCTAGGTCGCCTCGATCCGGCCATGGGATGCGTTCCCTCAACATTACATCGATGTATAAAATTTGAGTACGAGGGGAAGTCCTACACTGTAAAAGCTGATCCTCCCCCCTTCAAAACTTGCAATATGTTATACCGCCCAAACGATGTGCTTATACCAATTAAGACACCCATACATTCAACCCAACCATCCTCTTCCAATATACCTCAACCGTCCACCTCAACTGCACCTACAACTGATGAAACCACCGTCGCACAAACCACTTCTCTTCCCGCAGCTAACATCCCAACCTCCGACCCCTTAGTAGACGTTTTTCATCGCCTTACGCTGGGGGAGTATCGCCTATATAACGTTAGTTCTTTCCCTACCCCGCAGGAGTACGGACAATTACATGCACACCCCACCTACGACCGTCGCGTGGGGGAGATAATCTCTTACGGACCACCCCATCAGCCGCACTAACCTAACGTATGGGGGTGTTGACGCATCCTCCATTACCCCGAACCTCCTCTTGGTGTGGTTCCCTTCCAATCTGATTTTCAATACTTAACAAATCATCGCTTTCGCCTCACCTTCTTGACTTGCCAGGCGTGGAAAGGCTTTGGTTTTGGCCTTTACGAACAAGGCCGACATACACTCATTCCCATGACCACACGCAAACATAATGATCGCAGTGGTCTTGGATTTCCAAACCTACGCCAGAGGACACCTCGTGACACCGTTCCGAAGAGGAAGACGCTACCCCTACCGAACCATCATCACCCACTTTGCCTTCATCACCCACGGAGTCGATGGATCCCCGAATCTATCCCTCCTAACTTTTCTCACCAACGATGATTTCCGCCAAGAGCGGTTAGCCCAATTGGGCTTCTTGACGAACGCCGCCTTACACTCTTGATCATCTTCAAATCTATCAAAACGCATCAAGCGTGCTTATGATAAGCGACTTCATGAGCGTACATTTAAGGTTGGTGATCTTGTCCTCAAAGAGAATCAACATGTAACCAAACTAGAAAAGAGCAAACGTGGAAAATTTGCTCCCAATTGGATTGGGCCTTATATAATCACTCACACCTATGGATCAGGCACTTATCGTTTAGCTTCGCTTAATGGTAAACCTGAGCCTGAACCCCTTAATGCCTTGCATCTTCGACCATTCTACTGTTGAATCTAGTGTTATATCACTCCTTATCTACCTACTGCTCGTCCCTTGAGCTCATTTACCGCTACATACACTTTGTTTTCTATATCTCTGAATAAAATCAAAATCACTTCGCACCTCCCCTTGATAATGCCTTCCCCTTTTTTAGTCTAGTCCATGACTTTAAAGTATTAAAATAAGCCGTATTCTTATGGGATTTTCTTGAGTCAAACTTCCTACTAAACTAGATGCTTCACGCCAAAAGAACATCTAGTTATCTAAAATTAAATATAGATCGCTCCTCGAAGGACAAACTATATGCCAAACTATTGCTGCTATTATAAATAGATCGCTCTCTCAAGGACACTATGCACTAAAATCATCTCTCAAGCATACTATAAATAGATCGCTTCCCGAAGGACAATTTATACACACCAGCTTTATCCAAGCTTCTCATTGATCGCCTTCGTGAAGACCTCAAGAATAATACAATCAATATCCCTTATAGACTTCCCGCATCGATCGCCTACATTCAATAAAATAAAAGCCTCATTCAAAAGAACTTTTTGGGTCATGGACTTGTCTATTTAGGGTAGGTTCTCTTTCGTTGTAACAAGTTCTTTGTACCTTCACCTATATCATCCACATCACCTCACCATTTGTTTCAACTCAAGGGACGTAACGTACACCCGATATATTGTGATCATACAACTCTTTTCAACTATGGACTTCTCGCCTATACACGGCACTTAGGGCTTCAGTGCCTGCTCTACGTTGTGTGGTTTGTTTAGCTCTTTTCACCTACGGAGCACTCTTTCCGCTTTGCCTCGCATCTAGAATTGTGTGTTGATCTTAATCGTGACACTATTCCCTACTACTGGGTATGCTAACCTTTGCTTTACCTATACCTACACCAACAACATTATCCTACCAAAGACCAACAACATTACCCTACCAACATCAAATTTTTTTACCAAACGACAAATTGCCTAAACCATACCAAATTGCCTAAATTCACCCTCCCCGATCCTAAGGGAGAACTACATCGCCGAGGCCCTTCCTTGCTTTGTGCAATGGGCTATGTAGGCAAGACTTCTGAGACATGGGGTCTCCCAAGGTTAGCTCGACCATCCCCTACCATAACCTATCTTGTGGTGAATATAAATATTTTTGTGTATTTTTATTTTTAATCACATTTCTCTTTATCCTTTTTCAAACACCGAAAATCAAAACACCGACAATCTTATTATTATCATAACTCAAATCAACATACATATTCTCAATTTTATTTAGATGTTAAACAAATACATCTTCTCTATCATCGACACGCAGTGTCGGCATCCTTATTTATTCTTATACCTCGCTAACATATACTCGCACTCATCACAACTCATCCCGAACTAGGTGATGATCGTGATCGCCGACCCTCTCACCAGCCTCTCTGTCCTCAAAGGTACCGCGGCTTATTGTACCGCCACTGATCCGCCAATTTCTCTCGTAACATGTGAATACGCTCTCGCATGGAGGTATCTCAGCCTCTAGTCCTCTCGCCTGTGACTCACAAACATCGCAAATATCTACTTCTTATTTTGCAACTTTGCCAACCATTTGGCCCGACCTAAGGCCGCACTATTTAATCCACTACTCACTTGCCCAACCCAAGGCCGCACCCACCACTTGGCCCGACCCAAGGCCTCAACCAACCTATTTGGCCCGACCTAAGGCCTACAAATTTATTTGGCCCGACCCAAGGCCGCAACTAACCTATTTGCCCGACCCAAGGCCGCACCTAACCATTTGGCCCGACCCAAGGCCGCAACCAACCTATTTGGCCCGACCCAAGGCCGCAACCAACCTATTTGCCCGACCCCCAAGGCCGCACCTAACCATTTGGCCCGACCTAAGGCCTCAACCTCCATACCTATTCGGCTCGACCCAAGGCCTCAACCTACCTACTTATTCGCCCGACCTAAGGCCTCACCCTACCCATTTGGCCCGACCTAAGGCCTCACCTCCTACCCATTTGGCCCGACCTAAGGCCTCAACCTACCCATTTGGCCCGACCCAAGGCCTCAACCTACCCATTTGGCCCGACCCAAGGCCTCGCCCCACTTATTTGGCCCGACCCAAGGCTCCCTACCAATCGCCCGACCCAAGGCCTCAACCTACCTATTTGGCCGACCCAAGGCCTCGCCCTACCCAATTGCCCGACCCAAGGCCTCAACCTACCTATTTGGCCTCGACCCACGGCCTCGCCCCACTTATTTGGCCCACCAAGGCCTCGCCTTTAATTGGCCCGACTCAAGGCCTCAACCTACCTATTTGGCCCGACCCAAGGCCTCGCCTTGGCCCGACCCAAGGCCTCAACCTACCTATTTGGCCCGACCCAAGGCCTCGCCTCTACCAATTGGCCCCGACCTAAGGCCTCAACCTACCTACTTGCTGTTGGCCCGACCCAAGGCCTCGCCTTACCAATTGGCCCGACCCAAGGCCTCAACCTACCTATTTGCCCGACCCAAGGCCTCGCCCCACTTATTTAGGCCTCCGACCCAAGGCCTCGCCTCACCAATTGGCCGACCCAAGGCCTCAACCTACCTAAGGCCCGACCCAAGGCCTCGCCTACCATTTGGCCCGACCCAAGGCCTCGCCCTACCACCGCTATTTGGCCTCAACCTACCTATTTGGCCCGACTAAGGCCTCAACCTACCCATTTGGCCCGACCCAAGGCCTCAACCTACCCATTTGGCCCGACCCAAGGCCTCGCCCCACTTATTTGGCCCGACCCAGGCCTCGCCTACTACCATTGGCCCGACCTAAGGCCTTCCTCGACCTATTTGGCCCGACCCAAGGCCTCGCCCTACCAATTGCCCGACCCAAGGCCTCAACCTACCTATTTGGCCCGACCCACGGCTCGCCCCACTTATTTGGCCCGAACCAAGGCCTCGCCTACCATTTGCCCCGACCCGAAGGCCTCAACCTACCTATTTGGCCCGACCCAAGGCCTCGCCTCTACCAATTGGCCCGACCCAAGGCCTCAACCTACCTATTTGGCCCGACCCAAGGCCTCGCCCTACCATTTGGCCCGACCCAAGGCCTCAACCTACCTATTTGGCCCGACCCAAGGCCTCGCCTTACCAATTGGCCCGACCAAGGCCTCAACCTACCTATTTGGCCCGACCAAGGCCTCGCCCACTTATTTGGCTCGACCCAAGGCCTCGCCTCTACCAATTGGCCCGACCCAAGGCCTCAACCTACCTATTCGCCCGACCCCAAGGCCTCGCCTCTACCAATTGGCCCCGACCCAAGGCCTCGCCTACCTATTTGGCCCGACCCAAGGCCTCGCCTCTACCTATTGGCCCGACCCAAGGCCTCAACCTACCTATTTGGCCCGACCCAAGGCCTCGCCTTACCTAATCGGCCCGACCCAAGGCCTCAACCTACCTACCTAATTTGGCCCGACCCAAGGCCTCGCCCTACCAATTGCCCGACCCAAGGCCTCAACCCACTTATTTGGGCCCGACCCAAGGCCACCACCTAACAACTTGGCCCGACCCAAGGCCGCATCACTTCCATACTATACCCACAATCAACGTTTTATTTTATCCATCCATCCTGTACCTTGTGTTCAATCGAGCTCACTTGTTCGTGTTTTAGCATGATTAGGGTCCTTGACTTGATCTGTCGACCAACTTTGCCTAGACCTAGACCGTGACGTTTATCTCAACCAAACCAACCATTTGGTACTGCCGAACATGCCTAAACGCTCTCGACCTTACCTTACGTTATATACCCCGAGCTACTTCCTATGCCTTGATACCGTGATTATATCACCCTTGTTTGGATAAACTATCGACCTTTGCCTATACATTGCTGGTTTGCTCGTCAAATCATGTACCCTAGTCGTACTATTGCATTTCAACATGCGTCTGCTTCCTTGGACCTACACCATCACCTTACCATCCTCTCTACCACATATACCCTTTATCAACCCTATCCCTGATTTCCCGTTCACTCAATCTGTGATAGATTTGAGGGGGATTACCTATATCTTTAACATGAGAAACCACTTCATATTATTGTCCATCGCGCAGCTTTACAAAACAAGCTACACGATAATAAGGGGCTAATGTAGACACCAAATTTGTGTCTCACGACCCCCTCAGACCCGCATCCCATTTCGCAACCTAACCTCATTACCTAAACTTTACACAATTATTTATTAATTACCTTGTAATTGATAAATCCACATCACCTTACCTACCACCTCACTTTGCCACCTCATCATGACCTAGCCCTAACCCTAAACTAACCTAATTAAGACCCATGACTTGGTCTAGACTCACATCCATAACTAATGCCTCCTTACTCGCACTCCAAAGCCGACCTTCTAGCCACTTGACCAAGCCCGCAACTCGATCTCTCGAGAAAAGCAGGGAAGGTGGGCTATTTTACTAAAAATAGCCTACTTTTTCCTAACCGATGCCGGTTCTACTGACCGCCGCCGGTTACACAAACCGCCATCGGCCTCTCGTAAATGGGCTTCCCAAACCAAAACAACGGATCGGAATTTCATTTTTGAGATCACCAAGGATTTTTAATCAAAGGAGAGTCCAAAGCGATCAAGCAGAGTCCGTAACTTCACTTGACCAAGCAGAGACGAGTAAAGAAACCAAGAGTTGGCAAAGAAAGGAGATCAACTTGCACCTTCATCAAAAAAAGAAGTTATATCTTGCATGTCCTCCATTATAACATTTCTTGTGCTTTTGGAATTGTAATCTTCCCAAATCCGCTCTCGAACCCATTATCTAACGTACCATTGCCTCTAACTATCATTCCTTAGCTTCTAACCATCCCATTTCTCAATACTATCCAAAACCAGCCATTACAAACACCACAACCAGCCCGTAAGATCCTAGAACCAACCGGTATCGGCAAGGACCGCCATCGGTTATAGGTAACCGCATCGGTTCCTTTGATCAAAACCAAGAAAACAGCCTTTTCCCTACCTGGCCTACACGAAACAATTTAATTGGTACTCTACAAGATTTTGTGTTAATTCATATTAGCAGGGAACTCGACCACCTTCGAAAGGAAGTTTCATACTTCCCGGCCCAAGGCAGTTCCTCATTTATTATCTAATCAAAATCTTGTGGTCTTGTGTTCTTATTTGCAGTAGTCCTTCCAAGACAAAAAGGAGTTCTTCGCAAATCACACTCGATCTTTCTCTATGGTACGCGCACATCATCTCGACATTCTACGTGTATTCCTCCTAACCCTAACCTTATCTGCTCATGGGATTGCTTCAATTTTTGCCCTACCCGGACACGTGGCGAGATTCCATTGGCTCGCAATAAGGGGGCGGGCTTTCCCTTCTAAATTTTCCTCTATTTCCTCCTTGGGAAAATTTCCCAAATATTTCCCGTGCTCCACTCGGCCAGGACACATGGTGAGATTCCATTCGTTGGTGGGGGCAGCGGGCCAAAACTCACCCTTTGGACTTTCGGCAAAACATTTTGCCAAAAATTCTAATTCTTCCCCCCGCTCCGCTGGTGTGGACCTCCTTGGACACGTGTCGCATTGTGATTAGGTAGCGGGAAAATGGGTGAAAATTTCCTTCTTTGAAATTTCAGCCAACACTTAGCCAAATTTCCAATTTTACCCCTACACTCCACTTTTTGATTCCTTATGACACGTGTCACGTTTTGATTGGCCGCGGGGCCATCTCTTCAAAATTTCCTTGCGCCAACACTTAGCTGATTTTCCCAAAAATTTTCCCTGGGACACGTGGCAGCTCCTGATGGGCCCCGTGGGAAGAATTTTTCTTTTGAAACCTTTGCCAAAACACTTGGCAAAAAACCAAGTTCTCCTCCGACCCCCGCCACTTCCTAGACACGTGGCAGCATATCATTGGCTGCGGGCCTTCTAGGGAAAATTTCCCACAAAAACTCCGCCGAGCCATAACTTGAAAAATATGAGGAGTTAGGAGGAAAACTTTACCTTCTCGGAAAGCCGAGAGAGAGCTCTATCCAATGGTGCCATTTTTAGAAAGATTTGAGTGCCTAAAAATCAAAAATGGAGACTGAGGCACAAGAGAGGTAAGAACACAAGGAGTTAGCCACAAAAATGAGCAGGGGCACATTTTGGATAACAATTTTGGCGACTCGTAGGGTCATCTCCTACTAGATGAAGATACCAGCTTACTGAGCAGCCCATTGGGCATGGAGTCATCAATTTTCTATTCGAACCCCAACTGACTTAGAATGTTGTAAGGAGGAAGATGGAATATCACCTGATGGAAGCAAGGACTACAAAACATCTCCAGGGACAGCAAGCCTATGCCAAAGCACTTAGGGAAAGAAAAACAACCTACAACAAAACAATGTGCACAAGCACTTGGAGGAATGAAAACCTAAGCTAATATTTACAAGGTGGAGAATTTCCTTTAGTAGCAATGCTTTAGATGGATTCCATTGACTAGAATCTATAGTTCTTCACCATCCAATGAAGACAATTGGAAGGCATTGCTGTCCTTACACTTTGTGACCATGTATGGGCCACTCCAAATGGCATCAAATTTTGAATGCCTTCCCGGTTTTTCTCTATCTGCATCCCATTTTAACACTAGATCTCCAACTTGGAAAGATCTACTCTTGGCCTTCCTATCAAAGGTCTTCTTGATCAAAGCTTGATCCTTCTCCATTGCTTGGGATGCCTGATCTCTGATCTCTTGAGCTCCATCAACTCTGCATATCTCACCTCCATGGGCCCAAACTCTAGCAACTCTAACTGCTTCATGAGTTCCAATGTTGGCAACTCAAGTGACATGGGCAAGATTGCCTCTCTTCCATAAACAAGCCTGAATGGAGAGTTACCTGTGGATCTCTTGGGAGTTATCCTATCAGCCCATAAGGCTGATTTCAGTTTGGTATGCCAAGACCTCTAATTCTCATCAAGAGTCCTCCTAATGATCCTCAACAAGTTCTTGTTTGTAGATTTAGCCTGGCCATTACCCTGAGGGTAGTAGTTTGATGAAGTACTTAGGTAGATCCCGTTCTTGACAGCCCACTCAGTCACCTTGGATCCAATGAATGCTAATGCATTATCTGAGATTATTATAGCAGGTATGCCAAATCTGGTTACTATCCCCTCATAGAAGTCTAAGATGCTAGACTCATTTGCTTCCTTGAGTGCTACTGCTTCAGTCCACTTGGTGAAGTAGTCTGTGGTTGTCAAAATCCACTTATGCCCTTGGCTTGAATTGGGATTAATGACTCCAATGAAGTCCAAACCCCATTGCATGAATGGCTGGTCAACTGAAATTGATGCAATGGAAGGGCAGCAAGCCTCTCTTTACCTGTGAAGAATGCACAATTCTTGCACCTTTGATCCACGCAAAGCAATCACTGAAAATCTTGGGCCAATAATAACCAGCCTTCATGATTTTTAGAGCTATCACTCTTGGTGCAAAATGACCACCAGCTGGTCCACCATGGAACTCTTCCAACACCCTATGAATCTGATTTGTGCTAATGCATCTCAACAGCACTCCATTCACATCTTTCTTGAACAAAACACCGTCTACTATGGCATATGGGACAGCCTACAATCTGAAGTGTCTTCTTTGGGTCTTGTTCATCTCTGGAGGGCATAGGCCTGTGCTTAGGAAGTGCATTATACCTTGGGTCCAGCAAGGAGTGGGGACAGCATTATCCTCTTCTTGAGTGCTACCTTGCACATGGTTGTCTTGAACTATCAAAACAGCCTCTTCTTTATTACATACTCCTTTTTGCTTGCCCGAATCAATCAGCTACTCACACAATCCTTTTCCTCTTACCAGCTTGGTGACCTTGATCTCAATGTCATACTCCATGACACGAGTGATCCAACCTGCCCTTTTCTCATTCAAATCCTTGTTGAGGAGGAAGTCCTTTACTCCCGCATGAGAGACCAACAACTGAACCTTGTTGTTTGAGACTAGATGCTTGAATTTCTTCAAGCTTCTGATTACTGCAAGTACATGCTTCTCAATAAAAGAATATCTCACCTCATAGTCATCTAGGCTTTGGCTGAAGAAAGCAATTGGCTGCTCATCATTGTCCTTGTTCTGCTGTACCAAAATGGTAGAAATAGTATCATTACCTCCAAATGCATAGAGGATGAAATCCTTGGAGAAATCCGGGTTGATGAGAGTTGGTGCTTGGGAGATGGCTTCTTTGATTGCTTCAAAACTCTCCTTGCCTTCTGCTTGTCCACTTGAAAGCCATGCTTTTCTTTAACATTTTGGTGATAGGTTTGACAAGGGCTGCAAAATCTGGGACAAACCTCCGAACAAAGTTTATTCTCCCCAAGAAACTCTGAAGGGCCTTCTTGTGGCTTGGCAATGGTAGTGCTCTTATGGCTTCAACCCTCTCTGGATCAATTGCTAATCCTTCTTTGGAGACAATATGGCCAAGGAGCTTTCCTTCATGTGCTAGGAAGATACACTTCTTAGGATTCAAAGACACTCCAAATCTCCTGCACCTTTGGAAGACTTGTCTCAAATGAGAGAGGTGGTCTGTTGCATTCTTTGAAAAAATAGTGATATCATCAAGGTATATCAGCACCATGTTGTTAATCAAACCTTTGAACGCCATGTCCATTGCTCTTTGGAAGGTAGCTCCAGCGTTGGACAACCCAAATGGCATTTTCCTGTATGCATAAGTTCCCCATTTGGTTGTGAAGGTTGTCTTGAACTGATCTTCTTCCTTCACCATAATCTGATTGTAGCCCGAGTAGCCATCAAGTAGTGAAAACCTCTCGAGCCAGCCACAACTTGCAAAAATTTGCTCCATAGAAGGGAGTGGGTAATGGTCCTTGAGAGATGCTCTATTCAAGTCTCTGAAGTCAACACACAATCTGATCTCTCCACTCTTCTTTCTGACTGGAACTAAGTTGGCAACCCAACTAGAATGCTTGATTGGGAATATGATTCTTGACTCAATCAACTTGTTCAATTCCTTCCTCATGAGAGGTTCCATGTGTGGATTGACTGGCCTTTGTTTCTACCTGATGGGCTTAGTATTTGGATCCAACTCAATGGTGTGCTGAGCTAACTTGGGATTGAAACCTTTCAAATCTTTGTAGCTCCAAGCAAACACATCAGGGAACTCTTGACACAGCTGTATGAACTCATACCTTTCTTGTTCAGTTGTCATCTTTCCAATTTGCAATGGTTTGTTCTCTTCCACCAAGATGGATACTGAATCTTCTCTCTTGACCTGAATGTTTGCTTTCTCTTTCCTAAACTGATCATTGGGATTGAAAATGGACTCCAAAGTGATAAGTCCCTTGGGTAGCTTGTTAGTTCTCAGCTGTACCACTTGGTCACCATACTTGCTGTTCCAATTTTTCTTGATTTTTAGCTGAGAACTCAGCTTCTTCTTGTAAGAAATGGATGATTTGCTGGTCATTCTCAAACACTTGCCAACTTACATTGTTATCCGGCACTGAAGGCCTCACAATCACATGGATGTTTGGCTGTACCTTGTCCTTTTGAATGCTTTCCACAATATCAAAGGCTGCCCCAACTGCTGCAAGCCTATCAGCAGCTTGGTTTTCTTTCCTAGGAATGGATTTGATGCCAAAACCCTCAAAATCTTCAATGAGGTCCCACACCCTATTCTTGTAGCACTTGAGTAGATCATTCTTGGCAGCATGTTGTCCCTTGACCTGATTTACAATCAATTCACTGTCACCAAAGACTTGCAAGTTCTTTATTCCTCTCTTTATTGCCCAATGCATCCCTTGCACCAAGGCTTCATATTCAGCAGTGTTATTGGAGCATGCAAACTGAAATCTAAAAGCTGAATAGTACTTTACTCCTTGAGGTGAAATAAGCATAGCTCCACCTCCTACACCTTGTCTACTCCTTGATCCATCAAAAAACAACTGCCATACCTCATTGTCATCCTTGTGGTTTGGCTTGGTGATGCTAGGAATGGGCTGATCTTCTTGATGTATGCAATAGACCCCTAGCTCAGATTCTTCTACTTCTTGATAAGGATCAAAAGCATGCACCTTGTTTGCCCATTCATCAAGAGTTAGATCCGGGATGCTTCCAACCTTGGTGTCAGCTTCATCAGTGCTTGGGTGATCTTCTTGATCAAATGCCAACAGTTGGCATTGATCTTGACTTGGAGTGTAGGGCTCAATGTGGAAGTTTGCAATAGGTTCGAGACCTGATTTGTAGCTTTGGTTCCATACCTCATTTTGAACAACATGTGTGACCAATCAAGACAAAATATCCTCCGATCTTGGTTTGTGAAATCTCTTGACAAACATAGGGCAAAGAGTGGTGGAAGGTCTATAACTGATACATCTTGTAAAACAACAACATTTGGACATGCATGCAAGGTAAGACTCAAGTTTCTAATCACCCCAACTATTGTTACTGCTGTCCCATCCAACTGCACTACCCCTTTGGATATGGTTTCATATTGAAGTCCTAGCTGATCAGCTATTTGCTTGGGCATCACTGAGCTACTTGCCCCGGAATCAATCATGCAATTGTGCACCAATTGGTTTCCAATGATTAATGAGACATAAAAAGGAGGGGGCTTCAACATTTTACCTTGTTGTCCTCCATGATTCCCTTCAGGCTGGGCAGCATTTGTGAGCACCTTCTCTTGCATTTGGACTTGCTGATTCGAAGTTGGCCAGTCCTTCATGGCAGCTTGTAGCAAATCTCTCTGGCCTGGGATAGATAGGGATTCCCACATTGATATATTTACATTTGTCTTCTTCATCTGATCAATGATACTAAATGGTGATGAAGGATCTCTTTGTTGTCCCTTGGTTTGCATATTCATCCCTTGCATGTGGGCAGCAACAACTGGTATTTGAGTTGGTCTAGGAGCTGTTCTTGGCTGCCCTTGTGCATTTACAACTGGATTTTGTTTGCCAACCATTTGTGGAGCCATAAAAGGTTGTGGATTGGTTGGAGCTAATGGCTGTTCTTCACCCAAATTCCTTCTTTTTGACCTTGTGTTGGCTGCAACACCTTGAGAGACTGTTTGATTTATGCCACAAAAATCCTCTGCCTACCAGTTCACAAGTGTGGTGTCATTTGGAGCTGATTGCTGCTGGAATGTTTCTTGTTGTTGGTTGTTTCCTTGACTTCCCTCACCCTCCACACCAGTAGTTGTCACCATTAATGCTTGATTCAAGGCACCGTTGAAGCACATAGATTGGTTGTGAGGTTCATTGCATGGAAAACACCAATCATACTCCTGAGCAACGTTGTTTTGTGTTGGCACCAATGCCTTAGAGGCAGATATAGCATTTGGATTATAGGGCTGAAATGGTCTGTTGGCAGGAGGCCTTGCTTGATTTAGATTTGCAGCTGGATTGGGTGGTCTATGAGGTTGATATGGCTGCTCTTAGGCCCCCGTGCCTCGCATCTCATTTCGCAAAAGGTCTAAAACTTTGGGCTTGTTGCCTTTATTAGTAACCTTCATTAATAAATTTTACAATTGCTTCATGACTTCTTGTCAGCCTCATTTGGGGCCTACTTGGACCCTAAAGTAGAAGCTTCATTTGAACTATATTTCTGGGAGTGGGAGAAGGAGCCAAATTAGGTGCTTGATTATTTTGGGCTCATCCGCACTTAAAAAACATGTCAGATCTATGACTAGAGTTGGATTCCATCGCTTTAATCCCTTTGAGAAGAAAAGGATAAGCCATGGTTTTTGCCTCCCTATCCCGAGGAATAACATGCAAGAGTTTGACTATAAGATGATAGAGCCGATGTTGCATAAGAACTCCAGAGAAGGACTAAAATAAATGACCACTTCGAAACCAAAAACAAAGGATCAGATTTTGATTTGATCTCTAGAAGGAAAATCATCGAGAGAAATCCAGATTTTGCTTGGCCTTTGAAGGTATGACAAGTGAAGAAAGAGGAAAGTTTCTCTTCTCAAATTGGACATCAAGCCCAAGAGCTGGTTCCAATTTTGAATAACATGTTAGCTAAACCATTACAAAGCTCATCCGAGCATCGAAGAGGAGATAACTTTTCTTGGATTGTCGATCATCCAACTTGGGATGTTTCATCACCACCGAGTCCTGATTTTTGATTTGTTCTTCATCAAGGACTAGTGATAGTGTTTTATAATGTTTCTAAGCACCATTTTCTTGAATTTTGATTAATAGAATCATAAGTTTATTCCTAGATCTACTGACCAATAACATCTCTAGCACTTAACCTTCACCCATACATCCCGATATTGCCCAAGGCCATTTTACCACACTCAAGAGTCTTCCCTATCCTCCCATCATTCCCCTCAGCCATCCACCAATCCTAATAACCCCACAATCACCTTGCAAACTTAACTTCTATCCGTAGCACTTAGATTGTGCTGACCCTACCTTCAAGGTATCAAGTTTATCCTCTAGGCTAGAAGATATCTAACTGCCCTTGGGTGCAAGTTACAAAGCGGCTGATGATCACCGCCTTGAGTCGATCAGACACACTTATACTCCAAAACCTTTTGCTTGCAATATTTGCCACCTAATAACCCCAAATCCACCTGGTTTATCCTATAACTCAACTGAGACGTATTTACGATTCATCAAAAAATCCTTCAACGTGACGCTTTATTATTGATAGTTTAGTTTCTATTGCTTTTGTAACAAATACCTAAATCGTGATTTTGCAATAGCTTTCTATATTATCATTTGTGTTAAATCATTAAAAGGGGAACCACCACCTTCAAAGGAAGTTTTATATTTCCCGGGCATTAAGGCAGATCCCATTTGTTGTCTAATTAAAATCATTGGTCTTGTATTCTTACTTACAGTAGTCCTTCCAAGACAAAAGGAGTTCTTCGCAATCACACTGATCTCTTTTGTGTTGGCTAATGCCTTACGAGCACACCATCTCAACATCTAACAGGTATTCCTCCTAGCCCTAACCCTTCTCTGCTTTCTCAAAGGAATGATAGGATAGAAGCAAGTCTATTCTCATGAGCCAAACATTCCGTGTGAAACACTATGATGTTGATATGGCTGCTGTTAGGCGAGCTTGAGGCTGGAAGGAAGGTCTAAAACTTTGGGCTTATTGCCTCTTGAGAGTAACCAGCTCATTACCTAAATTTTGCAATTGCTTCATGACTTCTTGAAGCTCATTTGGGGCACTTGGAGATGAAGTAGAAGCTTCATTTGAACTTTGATTTCTAGGAGTGGGAGAAGGAGCCAAATTAGGTGCTTGATTAGTGTTTGGGCTCTCTAAACTTGGAAACAATGGCATGGGAGGTCTAGGGGCTAGTTTGCCAGCTTGGATCAAACAATTTTCAGCCCTAATGGCAATGCTATAAGCCATAGGGATAGTTATGCCTCCCATGGACTGAATCAACATAGAAATATTAGAATTTAGAGCTTTGAGATAGTAAAGAAAAGCACCTTCTTTGTTGGCCTTGTTTACCGGGAATTCTCTCCCAAGTCCTTTGAAATCTGAAATTGAAATCAGTCACCGCTCATTAGGAGCTCTCTTTGATGGTTGTCACTGCTCCAAAAGAGACAAGTTTTCTCCCTTCTCTCCAAATTTCTCATGAAGTGCTACATATAGCTGATTCCAATTTTGAATAGAACTGAGGCAAGACTTCTAAACCATTGCAAAGCCTTCCCTTTGAATGAAGATGCCAACAATTTGACAAAGAATCTTGCATCTCATTGATTTCATGAATTACACAAAGGTTGGTAATGTCTTTAACATGATCACCAGGGAGTAGTCCTGATTCTCTCCATTGAAGTATGGAATGTTCTTCAAGGATGCAATGGGATTGGATTTTGTGCATTGAGAGCAAGTGGGCTGCTGCCGAAATTGACATAGGGGTTGTTTTGTGCCATTCTAATTGGTCTTAGAACCCTTGTTGACTGAATGAAAGGCCTACCAGGTGGAGGAGTTGAGAGAGTTCTGTTTGGTGGAGATGGAGACCTTTGAATCCTTCTTCCCTTTGCTTTTATCTTGGAGATAACTACGAGATATTCAAACAACACCTCTTCTTCTCCAGCTCTTGACCTTATGTTGATTCTTCTCATGAGTTTCAATACACCGCTAAAACCGGTTGATTCTTCCCCTTGGAGTCGCCAGATGTGCAATTTATAGCTCTTTTAAGCAAGAAAATTACAGCAGATGCACATCAACTTTTTTGCAATGAAAATGAGACCTCTAAGGTCCCACCGGGCATGCCAAAATTGTTGTTGCAAATCAGCAGCACCCCTGGATGCAAATCAGGTTTCTAAGTTGATGTTTCAGGCATCCAGTGTGATTACACAACATTGAAACCTCTCTCCAAGTGTGGGACTTGTAAAATGAGAGAGGAATCTCTAGATTAGAGGTCTGGTTCCTCAAACTCCTCTGATCAGATTTGTTATTTGCACAATTGCAGAGGTTTGAATCCTAATCCTACTCTAAATTCCAAGGAGACAGAGATAGAAAGTGCAAAAATTGAAACTAAACTAATAGGTGATACACCAAAGGAGTGGTGAACACTTCTTGTTCATGCAAATTGACACAATTTCATGAAATGCAACATGAAACATCATACACAAGTTGATAAGATGCAATTAGAGGTCTGAAATGAAGCAAGACAATACAAACAAAGGACTAAAAATTGATCACAGAGTCTGCACTGTCATTTTCACTGTCAAAATCCTTGCATTTACAACATCAAAGAGGCAGAAACCTGTTACAATCATGAAGAAGGTCTGATACTTGCAAAAATCACTTGTTGAAGGTGAAAGAAGAAGCTTGCTATCCAAAAAATGTTCAACCCTCAAAAATGAGCCAAATCTGGCTTTTACAATGCATGGGTCGAGCCCAGGAGAGAGAAAACATGAAAAAACGTGGGAGCCATTCCCATTGAATGAAGATGCATTAAAATAGCATGGGTGTCCTTACAGACCCATGCCTTGACATTTTTGGCCATGCTGAAGAAGAATGCGACCCATTTTGCATTAAAACTGGTTGTTGAAACGTCATTTCTGGCCATTACCACGTGCCAGAGATGTTTCTTGATTTTCTCTCTCCAAACTAAACCAAAATGCAAAATTGACCCTAGAATCATGTAGAGAATTTCACCAGCTTTCCATTGATATAAAGAACTCAAAATCTAAGCTCTGGATCGAAAGATATGGTGATTTGAAAATTTAGGGCAAAAACAGGCCAAAATCGGATCGGCGGGCAAAAGTTTGAATTTTTACCCATTTGGTCTTTGGAAAAATTTCAAAATTTCCCCACACTCCGCCACTCCAGTGCCACGTGGCATGTTTTAATTGGTCATGGGCCCTTCCTGCTCCATTTTACTTCATTTTTGCCTTTGGAAAATTTTTCAAAATTTCCCCGGCCGATGAGGTGAAGACACGTGGCGTGATGTGATTGGCTCGGGCCTGTCTCTCCTGAATTTTCCGCGGGTCGCTTCAATTTTTTTGGCCTGGACACGTGTCAAAACCCCATTGGGTGTGGGTTTGACCCTCCAAAATTTCCTCGCGGGCTTGCTCTGAATTTTTTGCCCTACCTGGACACGTGGCGAGATTCCATTGGCTCGCAATAAGGGGGCGGGCTTTCCCTTCTAAATTTTCCTCTATTTCCTCCTTGGGAAAATTTCCCAAATATTTCTCGCTCTCTTGGCTAAGACACGTGGCGAGATTCCATTCGTTGGCGGGGGCAACGGGCCAAAACTCACCCTTTGGACTTCCGGCAAAACATTTTGCCAAAATTCTAATTCTCTTCCCGCTCCGTTTTGGTGTGGACCTCCTTGGACACGTGTCGCATTGTGATTAGATGGTGGGAAAATGGGCGAAAATTTCCTTCTTTGAAATTTTGGCCAACACTTAGCCAAATTTCTAATTTTACCCCGCGCTCCACTTCTCCGATTCCTTATGACACGTGTTACGTTTTGATTGGCAGCGGCCATCTCTTCAAAATTTCCTTGCGCCAACACTTAGCGCCAATTTTCCCAAAAATTTTCCCTAGGACACGTGGCGGCTCCCGATTCATCGGTCGGCCCAGCAGAAATAATTTTTCTTTTGAAACCTTTGCCAAAACACTTGGCAAAAAAACCAAGTTCTCCTCCGACCCCGCCACTTCTGGACATGTGGCAGCCTATCATTAGGCACAAGGGCCTTCTTGGGAAAATTTCTCAAAAAGCTCCACCGAGCCATAACTTGAAAAATATGAGGAGTTAGGAGGAAAACTTTACATTTCTGGAAAGTTGAGAGAGAGATCTATCCAATGGTACCATTTTTAGAAAGATTTGAGTGCCTAAAATAAAAATAGAGACTGAGGCACAAGAGAGGTAAGAACACAAGGAGTTAACCACAAAAATGAGCAGGGGCACATTTTGGATAACACCTACTATTACAAATTTTCTGCTACTTTCACTTTGCACATACCTCCTCTATTCCTACCACTACTATAACCTCCATGGATAACCCATTAGCTTCCTAATCTATTAACTCCACCTCTGCATCGACCTCTGACACATCATCCATACCAGCTACCTACATACCAACCACTGATCCCTTGGAAGGTGTTTTTCAATGCCTCACTCTGGGGGAGTACCGCCTATATAGTGTCAACACATTCCTTACTCCGCATGAGTATGGAATCCTTCACCAACACCCTCACTATGATCACCGTATAGGAGAATGCCTCCTTTATGGTCCTCCTCATCTTCATACTAGTCTCACCTATGGGGGACTTGATACTACCACCTACACACCTGAACCACCATCACAACCCTGCCCATTTTCCGCTGACTTCCAATCACTTACCAATCGCCATTTCACCCACACCTTCCTGCACCACTATGCATGGAAGGGTTTTGGTTTTGGATTTTACAAGCAAGGCTACCATACTGTTATTCCATGTACCACCCATAAACATAATGACCGTAGTGGTATCGGCTTCCCCAAATATCCTACCAAACAGGCTCACATTGAACTCATTACTGCACCCTAGCCATTCTCCGCCTTCATCACCACCCTCACCGAATGGAGTCGATGGATCTGAATCTATCCCTCCTAACTTTTTTTTCATAAACACCATTGCATTGGGGCCTTTGAATTATCAATGTGAAGGTAAGGCCCCTTCCATTCTCCCATTCTTGTATCCTAAGATGATTGACGATGACACACCTACCATTAACATCGTTCAATGTCGTGGATGATGAATCCATACTCACCTACCTTGGTGTAGAAGACTCATATATTCATTGATTGTTACCCTCTGAGATGCAAACCATGTTGAATGAATTGACTATCGAGATCAAAATTCATACTCAGGATGACCCACACATCCTAAAGATTGGACAATCTTTAGATGTTGCTTTGAATAGGAAGACATCACTTCTTTCTCTCGAGATCATAACCACGCTTTTGCTTGGTCTTACGCAAACATTTCTCGTATTGACCCCACCATAGTGGTCCACAATATCGTAACCGTTCCTCGATGCCAAACCTATCAAACAAAAGCCGAGGAAAATACACCCTCACATTGCTCTTCTTGTCAAAGAAGAACTTCAACACCTTCTTTCCATTTCCTTCATCTTACACATTGATTATCCTTGTTGGATTTCTATCATTGTCCCTTTTACTAAAGCAACAAGGGGACTCTACATTTTCATGGACTTCCATGACCTTAACCTCACCTACCCGAAAGATGACTTTCCTTGCCTAGTATTGATCAACTAGTTGACCTCATCGTTGGTCGAGATGCTCTCACTCATGGATGGTTTCTTGGGTTATAACCAAATTTTGCTTTCCCCAGAAGATCAGCACAAGACCACATTCATTACCCCTTGGGGAACCTTTTGCTATCGAGTCATGCCTTTTGGCCTTAAAAATTTTGGTGCTACATATCAGCGTCTTTATGACTTACATCTTCCATGATATCATGCATCACATATTGGAAGATTACATGGATGATCTCTTGGCCAAATCTAAATGTCACGTTGAGCACCTCACCGTCCTCAAAACCATCTTTGACCACCTCATTAAATATTGCATCCACCTTCAACCTAAAAGTGTGTCTTTGTGGTTCTCTCAGGAAAACTCCTAGGATTTATTGTTTCCCTCCATGGTATAGAAGTTGACCTGCTAAAGTCAAGGCCATTCTGGAAATGCCTCCGCCCACTAACCTTAAACAACTCCATAGCCTGCAAGGTAAATTGCAGTCCATTCACCATTTCATTTCACAATTATCTGATCGGTGTCAACCATTTCATCATCTACTTAGGAAGGATGTCTCCTTTAAATGGGATGATGACTGTCACAAAGCTTTTGAGGCCCTAAAACAATACCTTCTCCAACCACCCGTACTCATTCCACCTAAAGATGATCAACCTTTTTACCTATACATATCAGCTACCGATCATTCCTTGGGAGCCATGCTCGCTCATCGCGATGAACAACATAGGGAGCAGGTGGTTTATTACATAAGCCATACTCTTTTGGACTATGAAACCCAATACAACCATCTAGAAAATCTTTGCTTAGCCTTAGTTTTCATTTCCACCAAACTTTTCCATTACCTACTCAACCACAAAACCTATGTCATGACCAACACCAATCCCTTACACTTCATGTACACCAAACCTTATCAAAATCAGCATGCCGCATGATGGCTTATGCTTTTAGCTAATCTTGACCTCGAATTCATTCACCAAAAGTCCATTAAGGGCCAGGCTATTGCCGACCAACTGGATGATGCACCTATTGTCAGGGACCAACCATCTAATTTTGACTTTTCGATGAATCCATTGCTACCCTTTCCTTGGACGAACCCCCTTACCACATGACACTATTCTTCGATAGTTCCAAGTGTCAGTGTGGGGGTGGGGCTGGTGTTATCCTCATTCCTCTGGATGGAGAACCCATGCCTTTGTCTTTCAAACTAGACTTTGAATGCATCAACAATAATGCCGAGTATGAAGCGCTTTTGTACTAGGTCTCTAGGCCTCCTATGTCCTAATTGCCAAATCAATCCACATCTTTGGTGATTCATAATTGGTCATAAACCAAGTTGATAGTATGTACTAATGTCGTAACGAGATACTTCAACAAGTATAAACATCATGTAGACATACTTTTGACCACCTTTGATAGTTACACCCTTCAAACCATCCCACGTTCAACCAAAATATTTTCAGATACCATGGCCTACTTAGCTTCCCAAATACCCACTTCCCCTACCAATTCCAAAATATTTGTCACCATACAATGTCTCCATTCAACTTCTTATTTACCTCATGATGTTTAGTCAACCGGAAATGACACCCGACCCGAGTGACCTTTGGTATAAACAATACTCACTACCTTTCCCTTTCCATATTATCACCTGATCTCACCCATAATGGAAAACGCACCTTCCTTAAAAGGTCTCTTGTTTCATCATTCTAGGGGACTCCTCTTTAAGCGCGGCTTTGATGGTATTCTCTTACGATGCCTCGTAAGTTCTAAAATTCCTTATACCATTAAGGAGGTTCATGATGGCTATGTGGAGGTCACTTTAGTGGCCTTGCTTTTGCTAAGCGTATTCTTTGCCTAGGCTATTACTTGCTGACCCTTAACCATGATTTTTGTGACTATGTCAAACACTGTGTGAAATGTCAACAATATACCAACCTTCATCATACACCTAGTCATGCCTTACAGGTCGCTCGTGACCTTTGGCCCTTCTCTCAATGGGGTTTTGATCTTGTCGAGAAATCAATCCTCATCCTTCCCAACGCCATCAATGGATCATAACTGACACCGAATACTACACAAAATGGGTGGAAGCCATACCACTCATCTCCATGAAAGCCGAGAAAATATGTGAGTTCATTAACCATCACATCATTTTCTACTTTGGTGTCCCTCATCACCTCATCACTGACAATGGAAAACAATTCAAAAACAAAACACTACAAAAACTTTGCGATGCCTTCGGCATTCAGCTTAGTTTCTCATCACCTTATTACCCACAAACCAACGGCCAAGCTGAATCCACTAACAAAACCCTCAACAAAATTCTCATGAAAGTGGTTGACGATACTAGAAAGGATTGGCATACAGACATTACTTTTGCCCTATGGGCATACCGTACTAGTATTCACACTTCCACTATGGCCACACCCTTTTCGTTGGTCTATGGTACAGAGGTTGTTCGCCTCTCGAAGTCCGATCCCCTCACTCTACATTTCTCTCCAGACATGCTTAATTATGATGATTTTCATCAGGACCACTTAGCACAACTAGAGTTATTAGACGAATGTCGTCTTAATGCTCTGGATCACCTTCAAGTTTACCAAAAACGTATCAAACATGCTTATGACAAACGTGTTCATGAACGAACCTTCCAAGTCGGTGACCTTGTCTTGAAAGAAAATCAACACGTAACCAAAGTAGAAAAATTAAATGGGGAAAATTCACTCCTAATTGGCTTAGATCATACATCGTAACTCATACATATGGATTGGGTGCTTATCGTCGACCTCACTTGAGGGTAAACCTGAACTTGAGCCCCTTAACGCATTGCATCTTTGACCATTCTATTGTTGAATTGTTGTCCTACCTCACCCTTTGTCTCTTTACAGGCTCGTCCCTTGAGTGCTATCCACTTCATACACCTCCCTAATGATTAAACAAGAATCATGTGAGTACCCATCACTTGTTATCTTCTCTTGAATATGTGTATCACATAACGCACATAGCATGATTCTCATGGATAATTTTTCATCTATCTTTAGATGAGATCCCATGGTCATTCCACCTTGACTTTTGAATAAGAGTCTTATCCTTCACCTTGGTCTTGTCCATGATTTCAAATACCTCCAATGGGACCAAACTCCTTGAGTTAAATTTCCAATTAAAAAAATGGCTCCCTCAAAAGGACATCTTCCTCTCGACCAAATTGCTACTATAAATAGACTACTCCCTCAAAGGACAGCTATGTGAAGCTTAAAAAATAAGAGAAACCGTAGCTTCCCATCGATTAAATTCACAAAGACATCAAGGAGTACCATATTATTTATCCCATATAGACTTCCCGCATTGATCAATCTATCAAAACAAAAACCTTTTAGTCATGGACTTGCCCATTGTGACCTCAAACCTCTTTCCCAAAAGACCTGTCACTCAAAACATATACAATTAACTACTTTTCACCCACCTTACCACTTCCACTCTCATTTCCTAAATCACCTCAAGGGACATCTTGGAATTTTGACATTTGGTGATCTTGTGACTACTTTCACCATAGAACAATTAATCATGCAATGCCTTTCGGATCTTGTGTTCATCACCCCTTTCAAGGTATGATCTACTCGATATGATCTTACCCAATCAGGTGGCTTTATTGCCCCCCTCTTATCTTTTAACCATCTTTGTTTACATTTTGATTACCTTATACAGGACTTGGTCCTCAATGCTTACCTTTGGGGGTAATCCTCCCCTTTCGCTATAATCACCTTCACCTATAATCTACCCACACCTATTAAACCTAAACCCACTACATGACCACAAACCTACCAACTCATTCTCATATTCTTCCCTAGCTCATGGGAGAACTACATCAGCATGAGGTCCCTTTTCATCGGGACTATGTAGGCAACACTCGAGGGCATAGGGCCCTTGGAGTTAACTCGGCCATTCTCTACCCTAAAAATTCATCAACCATGCCTAACTCACCATTTACCCCACATTTCACTTAGTTCCCCTTTTCTAAAAAACTAGAAATCAAGCCACATACATAACAAGTTGTTTACCATTTTATACATTTATTACACCTATCATCTCTCTATCATCACTATGCATAGATTATACAACATTTCACATACAAACCATTGTATCGTTCATTGCACCCAATAATGAATCATTAACTAACCTAACTCAACCATGCCTATAACCTGACTCAACCATGCCTATAACCTAACTCAACCATGCCTATAACTTGACTCAATCCATGCCTATAACCTAACTTGATCCATACCTACACTGACCTGACTCCATCATGCCTAACTCACCTAATTTCAAACCACATTAAAATAACAAATCCATATCTCATCTAACACAAGCCATAAAACCAATATCTCATAAACATATTAACACATCAAAAATACCATGAATCTCATTGTATAAATCAATAAATGTGTATCTCACAATACATGTCTATCTCATCATGGCCATCATCTCAAAAATGTCAGCATGTAGGCCGATATACAATACAAAATGTCATCGGCATGCAGTGGGTCTCATATATACACAAAGAATGAATGAATCAATACAAAAATCTTTGGCATGCAGGCCGGTATATGCTCACAATATACAACAAAATCACTCATACATCCTCACTATCTTCGGCACGTAGGATGGCATATATATAAAAAATAATCACTACTATACATCAAAATTTAGGGTGGCCGCATATCATACATCTCACCGAATTCCTCCATCTATGTATCCCCTCAGTACCTACCTGCGCTAGCCTATGAATTAGGACTAGCTTCCTACGCCTTGTGGTGGTACCATCTCGCCCCAAAGATGCTGTAGTGGTGCCCCCTATCCCCGTGTCTATAAGACCCCAATCTATGCCTCAGGTTGTGGCCAAATGATCCTATAATCCTACCACCCGAGCCTGTAAGGATGCCACCTGACCATCTTTGTCTCCATCTCCTCCATCTCCTCCACCCTCTCCCTCCACCATCTGGGCCTGCAGATTGGCCACCTATACTTGTAGCTCTGCTACCTCTGCCTCTGACCCCTCTCAGTCACCTCGGTCACCCAATACCTCGACTACCCTACTTGGTCAGCACATTGCGGAAAAATCCGTGACTTCCCAAACCCCCTTTTTCTAAAACCCTCCCACCTATCCCTTTCACCGACATACACCGATCTACACTACCCCAAAACCCCTACCCACCCCACCTATCCAATTTCCTACCCCTCCCCCTCATTTTCCCCATTTTCACCCCACACCCTATTTGACTTTTTTTTCCTACCCACAAAATTCAAACACCCACAAAACCCTACAAATACCAATTATTGAACCATTTACTCTATCTAATTAACATTAAAGAGTTAGGCACTTACCTCGTCGTGTTGTTGCCGTCTTGGTGGCACATCATCTTCCGCTATTCTAGTGGTCCACTCGAGCCCTCTCCATCCTCTGCCATCACCAAATATCTACCTACACAATCCAACCAATTGAATCCCTCACAAAGATCTCGTGGACCCACTACTCACCAACCCAACCACCATTAACTCACCTTGCCAGCTCACTTTGTCCCATTTCCTCTAGATGATTTTCTCACTTTTCTCTCTTTTTTGTCCTTTCTTCACTTTGTAATTCACAAATGAATAATAAAAACATGGATTTTTATTTTTATACCAAACCCGACCTAACCGACGTCGGTTCCCTCGACCGGCATCGGTCTCGTGCCCTACCTAACTATCGCTAGTTTTCCTATACCGACGTCGGTTATCCATGACCGCCATCGGTCACCCTTACCTACACATTGCCCTTACTTTTCCATTTTACCCCACCCTCTACCTTTCTCTTTACCCCATACCTTTACCCAACCCATTAGCTTACCTTTCCTAACCTCGTCACTTCCTACCTCCATTTGTCCTCCTTTAGGGACTCATTATTTTACCCTTACCTCGGCCTTACCCATGCCATGACCTAGATATTTGGACTTGGACCATCACTAGTGACCTTTGACCTCATGTGTTCACTATACCTTGCAACACTGTTACCTGTGTTGATTGACCCAATGACCTTACCTAGCCTATTGCCGTGACCATTTATCTTGACCCTACCTTTGGTGTACCGGAACATACCTAAACATTCTTACACCTAACCTACATTGTGTTTCCCGACCTTATCCTGTACCTTGATACCGTATTCACTTCAACCTTGTTTAGATAAACCTATCGACCTTAAACAACGTAGAGTTTGCTCTGCTCTTCACCCGTAGCATTCTACGGTTTATACGTGTGTGTGCATTTGACTACTACTACCTTTGACCCTGACCCATTACCTAGATCACCCGAGTAGACCTTTCACCCCTTTTTCCCTATCCCATTTTCCTTTTCTTCACATTTACCTTTTATCAAACCACTCACCGCTTCACTGTTGCCTCATTAGTTCTTGGTTTGAGGGGGATCACCTTCACCCTCACATGGGGCAACCACATCTTATTTTTGTTAGCGTCACTTCCCAATACAAGCTACGCAACAAAAAGGGGCAAAATGTAGACACTAAAATTAGGTCACACTCCCCTTTCATCCCTCGACATATAAGCACCCTTTTTACATTTACCTAGCCATGACCCCCTTCACCTCACTAATATTAATTTAATTAATTTAATTAAATTAATGCATTATCCTCACTATATTTATTATTTAAATATCTTATTTAAATAATATCTACACATATAGTTCACTTAGACACCTCACCAAGCCAACTCAACCTAATACCTATTCTTAGCAAGTTACCATAACTAACTAAGACTTACCCAAACCCTAAAAATCAATGCCTACATTCCCTCTAACCACATTCCCGCATGCTCACAAGAAGTTTCGAGTCTAATCCATGGGATAACAACACGAGATCCAAGAAAATTAGGAGGATCTCCCTAAGTTTAGTAAACCTAGGAAATCCCGCCTTGACCGATGTCGGTTACCCCTAACCATGTCGCCGGTTAAGATGGAACTGCCATCGGTTACCCCTTTTAACCCAAAACAACCTTATTCTCAAGGTTGGAACTTGGAAGTTGGACCTTGGAAGCAAGATAGTTAATGGGAAAGAGCACATCTTAGAGAAATAACACATCTTCGAGAGAGACATTCCAACAAAAACTCACATCCAAGGAAGGAGATTGAGCATCTTCTCCTACACAGCCATCCCAACCATGATTTGATCTATCCAAGCAAAGAGGAGTGTGCATGCAGCCCATGTAGAAGCTTTTCTTCAGTTGGTGATCACTTGTAGCCTTCAAACCCATCATTAGCGCCTCCATCCTTCATACACGACCTTCGGGAATGAAATCCAAGTAAGTATAACATCATAATTCTCTCGGTTTGTTTCATTTCATCATTATTTTATCACCCATTGTTTATCTTGCTCCATATTGACCTTCTCCAACATTTTCACATTCATAGACTCATTAAAACCTCATAAAAACCTAATCCAGTCACCCAATACCTCATCTATACCAACCAAAACCCTTTGTGTAATCACAAAGGAGACCAAAACCATGTTCTATGACATTTCCGATCTCACAAGAATCGGCGCCTGGTTATACCTAACCAGCGCTCGGTCACCTCGACCGACACCGGTCTCTCGTTTTTTCCCACACAACCTTAAACAGAGACCTACCCACCTAATTTTATCTCACCCTCATTTACTGTGACCTCACTTGAGACCTTTATCGAGCTACAAACCTAGAACCAACCATTTGACCTATGGATTCTATTCTAGCTTAGCTTTGTTAGATTATATATATTTTCTTATTGTGTTTTTAAGTGAGATACCTAAATCATTTTAAAATAACAATAGGATTTACTTTGTTTACAACATTAATTTTTTTAAAACAAGCGATGGGTGACAACCATCTAGGAAGTATCATACTTCCCGGATCTAGCTCACGCTTGGCGGTTCACTACCCATATTGTTTAATTCTTTACGGTGGTCTTGCTTTCATTACGGTAGTTACTCTGGCCAAAAGGAAGCTCTCATGATCAGTATGGATTTAGAAGTCATATGCATGTAACAACCCATCAACTGACATTTGAGCAGTATTCCTCCTACACCAAGTTACCTATCTGTTTAGTCAAAATTTAAAGAAACAATCTAAGAAAAAGGTGAAACACATTCTCTGAGGTTGCCTAGCTAGTTTAACATTTTTAGTATAGATGTGATGAGTGTAGATACTTGGGAGAATTCCTTCATGTATTTGTAATCCCAAGAAAAAGCTTTAGTATGATTTTTTAAAACATCAAACAATTTAGATTCTTCATCATCCTTCAACCAGCTTGTTAATGTTCAAAGTTTTATCTGGTTGAATCTCAATATGCTTGGTTCCAATGTGTGATGAACTGATTTTCTAGAAGGGTTTCATTAAAGTATTTAGTAGAAATGCATGTGGTAACAACATATGATATTTAGCAACATCACCAAAGGTTCCTTGAGACATAATACTGGAAAAGGACAAGTAATGAGAATTATGATACTTATCTCTTTGCGAGTCAAACTCCTTGTCATTATAACTTTCCATAAATTCTTCACCACTCCCGATGTATTTGAAAATGAAGCTACTTGAATCTTCCTCTCCCCATGATAAATCTCATTCCTTTAGAGTGAAATTATTTCCAATCAAATAGAACTACTGTTGTCATGGTTCTAGAACTAAATTCACATGTTTCGAACTAAAGTCGCGAGGTTCAAACTATTTCTAATTACTTCGAGGATAGCGGTGCTCTCATCCAATGGTGGATTAATCATCTCTTCTACTTCTCTTATATGATCCTGTAATGTGATCATAGCCAAAGAAGAAGAAAATTTCTTATTAGTTTCAAAAGAACCAACCCACAATTGATCTTGATTATCAATAAAAGGTCGTCTTTGAAGGATATAAGGAAATTTGCTTAGAGTTCTTACCATTCGAGATTGTCATATCACCTGACCTGTAATCAATTAAAGTAACAAATGTAGCTAACCATGGTCTACCAAAAATAATGGGATAACCTGATGTTTTACCTTTTGGCTGTAGTATAAGGAAGTCAACTAGATATTCCCATAACTCCACCATAACCACCACGTCTTCAATAATCCCTTCTAGTTTTGTAATGACTATTCGCCATCTATAATATGGTATTAGCAGGTTGTATACCTGTTAATGGTAATGTTTCAAAGTATCCACTATCATTACATTGATAGCCACTCCCAAATCTACCAAAATGTTATGTATATCCTTATTTCCTATAGAGACAGAAATAACAGACTTCCAGGATCTCCGTATTTGGGAAGTAAAATTTTTCCTACTAATAAATCAGCAAGTTTCCCATCTACTTTGATAGTCTTGGGGTACTATTTCTTCCTTCCAGGTTTTTTCAAACATAACATTTTGATTAATTTGTTTAATTCTGGAATGTCCTTAATTTCTTGTAACAATAGTATTTCAATATTCAATTTCCTTAGTTCCTGTACCAATTCAAACTCCTTGGTTTCTATAGCTTCTTTAAATCTCTCTGGAAATGGAGTCTCAATAGTGTTGCTATCTGGCTCCTTTTCTTTTCTTTTTATATCCTCTTTTGGAACAACAGTACTAGGGGTTTCATTTTCTTCTATCATTTAGTGATTATAACAAAGGACTACTAATGATTTTCCCATATCTAGTTTGAATATCCTTACAATCCATAACATGTAAATCAATTGATTTTTCTGGTTTTGTTCCATAAACAGAGTTGTTTGTTTGTTTCTTGGGTTTGCTACTGGCTATGCTAGTATTTACGTTTGGACTACATTCTCATTTTGTGAATTATGTGCAGGGGATCCCATGATGGCTTGTTGATTTTGATTTGTATATGTTCTTCCTTGAGCATAATTACTAGGGTTCCATCTAGGTCGTAACCAAGCATAAGGATTTCCTTGACCAGCCCATGGTTGTTGATGTCCTTGAGCATACCAAGCTTGATTTTCCCAATCCTGAGGGTTCCAAGTTGGTTGAGGTACCCAAGGTGGTTTTCCCCAATTTTGTCATACTTGAATGAGCAGCCCATGGCATCATCCAGGGATTAGGATCTGATCTTGGAATAAATTTCCCTTGGTTAGTTTGTCTCTAAAAAAATTCAATTCTTTTGTTGTGGATGATGTACTGGTTTGTTTAAGCTGATTCTTAATGATGGAAGTAAAAACAAGCATCGATATCATGTTCTTAAATTCACAAATAAGACACATTTTGTTTTATCCAACAGCAGTCTCTTATTGCATGCTTCTTCCCGCATCTAGGAAAATACATAGCCAATGGTTCGAGTTCTTGCATTTTCTTTAGTTTGTAATCCATACATAGTAGAGGTTAATTGAACTAAAATGTCTATTTTAAAATTTTCTAACTCATCCATTAGTTTGTTCATATCTAATAATTAGACTTTTCACCAGCTTTCCTTTTCTAGGTCCACCCCTCGTTCTAGAATAACTTCTACAAATATCCTTAATTTCATTCATCCTTAAGCGATAAATGTCTCCACCTCCTATCAAGTTAAGGGATTCCCTAGATTCGTCATCCAAACCTTTAAGAATTTTTTTAATTTAACTCCTCTTGAAGTAAAAATCCACACCTTTTTATTCACAAAGAGGAATCGGTCTAAATAGTCTTCTATATTTTCATCTTCCTCCCGCTTGATTTTAAAGAATTCTTCCTTCCTATTTCTCCCTCTATAATAATCCTGGTATTTGTATAGGAAGGCGGTCTCCATTTATACCCAAGTGGTGATAGAGTTGGATGGTAATCCCTTGAACCACCACATTGTTGCATCCTTTAGAGTGGATGGAAACAACTTGAGTTTTTGATTATCTGCTTGTAGTCATAAGTCCGACATAGTAACTTGAAATCAAACACAAATTGGTCGGGGTCTTCGATGACATCCCTCTAAATGTGGGTAAATGTGTAGGTGAGATATTTTTCATTGATGTATCATCATCACCCAATTGGATTGGATAGGTAAAGGTCCTATCGGGTACTCTTTCACTTCTTGTGCCATTTTAAAAATATTTTTGAATTTTTCTCCTAATCAATGTGGTATGCGGTATGCCTTGGGAAGGTGAAAAATAAGGAGTAGGAGGTTGACTACTCAATTGAGAATCAAATCTCACCCTAAATGGATCTTGAGTAATAAGCCTTTTCCTAAAAGTTCTACATCCTTCAGTGGTGATCTAAGAATTCCAAAGGTGGAAATTCTATTTCTTTAATGACAGGGGATGATGGTGCCTCCAATTCTTGATCAATTTCCTTATTTAGACTAGAGAATGTTATGAATTCTTGTGAAGATGTTTTTGGAAGGAATATACCCCGTGAGTCTCTTGGTATACGCATATATTTTATGATATAGTAGGGAAGATCCTTCAACTACTCGATGTATGATTATTTCTCTTACTAACACTTAATTAGAAAATTCTAAATAGTGAGTTCCTCAACAATGGTGCCAAAAATGATGGGTGTCATTATTCCCTTCATTTAATCAAGTTCTTGTTGATATCATATCAAACCGGGGTGTGTCTAAAGCTATATGCAACAAGAGTAATCTTATCGATCTAGTAGTTGACTATAGTTATTTTTTTTTTTCTGGGGGATCTTTTCAATGTCTTAAGGACTTCTTGGTAAAACCTTTGTTTAAATCATACTTTCAAAACTTTGTTGAAAGGAAACACACTTTGTAGAATGGAAATAAACACACTTTGTTTTGAAGGTAAACATGTTTTCTTTTAGAAATAAACACACACAACTCATAATGCTTGAAAATGATTGCAATAAAAATAAGAATCTATCTAGACACCCATAGGAACAAGTACACAATAGAGTTTAACTAGAATGATTAAAAGTGATACGAATTAATAGATCTAATCTATTTTCTTAGGAAATATAAATACCAAATAGATGAATATCCTGGTCCTTGGGGAGTGTGCCTTGCTCCTCCTTGAATCGAGATCAAACAGAATGGCTATTTTATTGATAAAACATTTGGTATTATAAAACATACTAGATCTATGTACTTAGTCTATATCTATGTTCTATCTCTATTTCATATATATTATTTCTATCTAGTATAGGTTTGATTTTATATACATTTACAATCATAGTTGTCTCTAAGATTATGATGAAATTGAATCGTGCCTAGAATAGATGCTTTTGAGTAGGATTGTGGCTGATCGAGACAACAGTAAGATAACTATCTTGAAAACACACCAGATTCATTTGCACAGAAATTAACACAAAATATTATTTTCTTCTTGATATTCTGTTTTTCTTCTTCAAGATTGATTACACATATATAGGAAATATACTCCCTAAATAATAGGAAGTAGTTTATAACAACTCACTAACTTACGTGAGTTGTTTCTAACACACTAACCAAATATAATTGTTATTGTTGTTTTATATAACAACTAATAACAATTTACTAACACATACTTACAACATAATAATTACTTCACGTAATTATTGTTTACTAATGGAGCACTAATTAAATATTTCCTAACATTCCCCCCCTTAGTGCGAACATGGGAAAAACCTGCCTTTGTACTGCAACGTGCCACTACGTAGCATGCTCATGATCTGGATGGTTTCAAGGACAATACCAACAACCTCTGGATGGTTTTCCAAGTGGTTAACCAACAACCACACAACAGATGGTTTTTGAGGACAGTACCAACAACCTCTGGATAGTTTTTCTAGATAACTAACAACCACGATATCATGATGATGCAGTAGTATCAACAACTCTCATCACTATCTCACTGCAGGGAATAACATAGGAAATTCTACTGAAATTTGTTGCTCGTACATACATAGAAAAAGATGACATACTGGAAATGGAACATTGGATCATGTTCCCCCCCTCAATGTGAAATTTCCACTTATTGAAAACAGGATCACTGCAAACTGAGGCACACCACACTGGAAGCACTAAAATCAAACTACACACACACATGTCACCAAAGCTGATATGCGGCCCCGTCATTGGCAACTGACGAGAGGTCGCTGAATGACCTCCAACCTCCGATGCCTCCTGCCTCTGGTTTTCTGCTACTTAGTGGATATGGAAATGAGGCTCATTTACAAACTACTAGGTGTCGGTTTCCACCGAAAATGCACCCCCCCACTTGGACGTCGCGTACAAGCGATAATGCGTCCAATAGTTGAAATGTGAGGCAAATTTTTTTTTATTTTTACAATATTTACGATAAAAAAATCCAATTAAAGATTGGATTTTTATGACTTTTTTCACACTTCTGACTCAAATTTAACGACGAATCTCTTGACAATATGAAGACTCAAAGTTTGACTAACACTCTTGATTGACAATTGATAGTGGAACAACATGACAAGACGACTTGACTAAGCACTACAAGACTAAACATATTTATTTATTTATTTTGACAACACACATTGAAGACATTTAGCAATTCCTCTACACCATACAAAATGACAATTGATTCTTACAAAAGTAATTAAATATTACTTTTAATGACAATACAAACACTATTTTTCAAAAAAATTGAGGACTCGACACAATGACTCGAAATATGACAAATTTTAACCAAGGTAATACTCTAATAAACCAAGATGGGAGACTCAAAATGAACATTTTATGCCTATTTAAATGTGACACGAATGTAGGCATGTAACTAAAATGACAAATTACTAAACATAGATATTAAAACATTTGTAATCGCTCGACACTTTACAAAACAATAATATGCAATATGGAAAGACTAAGTATTAAACAAATGACTCCACATAAATACTCAATGGATTTCTCTATGTTAATTATTTCAGATGAATCTTTTAGCCAGAAACCCGCAGTGATCAAGATTGGACCGAAGAAAATGAGGATCAGCTTGACGCCTTTGCAGAGAATATATTTGAATAGATTTTTATGACTTCCCATGCACCAACTAATTGGAGATAAAGCCAAACAACTACGTAGAGGGTCATGCCAGGGATAATCCAAAGAATCCGAGCTAAAATAGTCGATCTGTACGTAGGTGGGTAAAATAATCAACTCTGACCCATGATAAAATGGATGGTATGGGACATGAAAGAGGAAATTAACGCAGCTCTATTGACAGCAAGATATATACAATGGAATTCACATATCTCGATTATAATGAATACGGTGAGGCGTGTTGGATAACTCAGAGCGAGAGCAACTTTAGAGGGATCACACCAGCATCCATAAGACAAGGCTCTTCATATGCAAAATATAAATGACATTCAAATTACCCGTTAAATTCTTTGTAGAATGGGCACCGCAAATTGAACAATGACGTGGGAGTCGAAGGAGGTGATTTGGTCACTGAATTGTGCGTATTGATTGTGTGTTTCTTGTAGATTTGCTAATGCTGGAGATGCGTCTCTATTAACATCTCAGACATTCAAATGACAAACTGTGCATTCCTTTTATCTGGCTGACTGTAATATTAATGAACGAATGCCTCAAAATTCCTCAATCTTCATGCCTTCCAAGAAAGAGATACGTTCCATAATAGAAGAAACCACTTGCTCTCAAAAGACTCTCATTATAGTCACAATCTGCTGTGAGAAAACACAGCTCGATACCAAATCTTGAAAACACACCAGATTTGCACAGGAAATTAACACAAAATATTATTTTCTTCTTGATATTCCATTTTTCTTCTTCAAGATTGATTACACATATATAGGAAATATACTCCCTAAATAATAGGAAGTAGTTTATAACAACTCACTAACTTACGTGAGTTGTTTCTAACACACTAACCAAATATAATTGTTATTGTTGTTTTATATAACAACTAATAACAATTTACTAACACATACTTACAACATAATAATTACTTCACGTAATTATTGTTTACTAATGGAGCACTAATTAAATATTTCCTAACAAACTATCCTGGATTTACGTTCGAAATCTTCTCATCCTTTCCCGATTGAAAGGGTTGATGTAAAATCTCTTAATGTGGTTATAATATATAAAATTTCATCAGTTACGTAACTTCAAAGAAGTTCTAGAACCATAGGAAATCGTTAAAGATAAAAACCATGAGAGTTCGGAGCTATACCTAGGAGTTCCGGAACTAAGTCTGAAAATTCTGGAACTAAATATTGGAGTTCTGGAACTAAGTCTAAAAGTTCTGGAACTAGATGATGACTATGTAATGGAGTTCCGGAACTAGCTTGGAAGTTCTAGAACTAAGCTGTGTTGGAACAGATGCTACCAAAAACATACTGAACGCTACATACTTCATTTCCTCGACTGATTAGACCTGATTTATTACAAAACTAAATTTCAAACACACACTTCATCAGGAATTTCAGAGCTTTTAAACATTAGAATCACAATCAATCAAAAGATAGAAAATTACATCCTAACTCATATCAGATCAAATAAAAGTCACAAAATGCAATCAAACTTAATAAAAAGGAGAGTAAGATGAGATCATATATTATACATTAATCGGGCATATTCTAGCCTCATCAATAGCCAATCACACCTACTCCTCTATCCACAAATGATCCTATCAAACCTACTCCTCTACCCAAGGAGGATCCCACCCCACCTATTTCTCTACCTACCGGTGAGTGTATCTCATATGTTCCTCTACCCAAGGAGGATTTAACCCTATCTATCTCTCCACTTGAAGAGGAGACTAGATAACTTGTTTTCCATTCTCCTCAATCCATATAAGAGCCACTCTTATCTCCTCTTCCTATAGGTGATGCTTCTCCCGGGGTATTCTAAGATCCCGCCTACTAAATAAGAGGAAAAATCCTTCCCTATATCACAAAGCTTGGATTTCTAGATGGGTCTCACCATTGGTTCATCATCTTCTAAACCACCACCATTCTCACGTTTGGTAGACTGATTAGAGTATGTTGACTACTCCACACTTTGGGGTACCATCAACTCCCAATATCCACCCAAATGTAGATGTTGTACCCAGATACCTCAACTATTTATCCTAAGGTATTTAAGGAAACTAAAACCATGTCACCTGAATCGATCATATCAACCTTGTATTCTTCAATCCTTTCCTTCACCCAAACCCCTATATGCACCTAAACCTACCACTTCCTTAGGGGTCCTACCAACACCTAGCCTACTACATCCCATAGTGAAAATAGACTTGTCTACTCAATCACCACCCATCACAAAACCGATTCCCGCACCTAAGAGGAATACCCAACCTCTTAGGCCTCACACCATTGTCTCTCCCATGCCTTCTCTTTCACCTTCACCTCTACCTTATATTTTAGGCCCACACCCTTCCACCTTGGTCAAGTTACCTCTTCACCAAGGAAAATACAAGGCACAACAACCCGCACCCATACCTTTACCTTCTCTTTTTCCCACACCTTCACCTTCATCACCTCTTCTACCTACACCTTCTCCATTACCTACAACCACACTATTTCCAACACTGCCACTCTCACCTTGGATTTCTAGGGTATCCCCATCTTCTACATCTCCTCCTACCCCACACACCCCTCTTGCACCTTTACCCAAGAAGGTGCAACCTAAACCAAAACTAAAACCTTCACCACCTACCAGAAAGGTAGTCACACCTACACCACCTTCACATTCATCAAAGCCAACTTTGACTTCTCATTTTTATCCATTGGTAGGATCATATTCTAACATCCTCACTAGGTTGTTAGAAACCTCCGCTATCTCACTACCACCTATTAAGCCATATGACCCACTCAAACCCAAACCAATAGGGTTTGACGACACCAAAATTTGTGCATATCATTGCTCACCAAGGCATGATGTCAAAAGTTATAAGGCCCTCAAAAACATTCTCCTTCAACTTTGTACTTCAGATGGTCTCTTTGATGAAGATGACTGTTAGAGGAGAATCTCATTCCCCTTCATCCACTACCACACAATCTAGCCCTATATCTATTCGTCACCTTTACCTCGAATCTCTACAACCCTATTTTCCTCCTCTCGATCTTTGAAATAAATGTTCTGAGTATCCACTGATTGCAAAAATATAAAGGAAAAGAGAAAATTGGTAGCCCATCTAATGCACCTTCACCCACCATTCTACCTGCACCTGCCCCCAAGGTAACCATCCATGGACCAACTTATCCTATTTCTAACAAAGTCACACATCACTCTATGATTAAAAACTTCATCAATCTCCTCTAAAGATGTCCTTGTATGACCTAATTCAAACCTCTCGAGTCTCATTGTCAAGCCCTAATTGTAGTATTACAATCTATCAAGGCTCCACCAAATGATCCTACACATGTGGCCACCCCCTCACTGTGGCCACCCTCACTACTTGTGCCTCAAACTTCTTCTCCCATTACCTTTCCTTAATTTTCTACCATCAATTTTGATGATTCGTAGATTTCCCTCTATAATTAAATGATCCCGATCCTCGCCTCTTCATCACCTCCTACATCAATAATACTCATGTTCAACATGTTATGATTAATAGAGGTGCTAAAATTAATATCAATTCTTCCCATGCATATGAAAAATTGCACATACCCACCAATTGCATGCATAATAACCCTATTATGCTACATTCTTTCAATAATACCATGACTTCGCCCTTGGCACCATCATCCTCCACATCCTCGTGAGTCCCCACACTAGTCCTGAAACATTCTATGTTATTGAGGGAAATTTTAGTATAAGCTCTTTGCTTAGCTGACCTTTTATTTGTGCCATGGGGTGGGTACCTTCAACCCTTCACCGTTGCTTGAAATTTGAATATGATGGGAACCCCTACACCATTTAGGTATATCCTTCAAATTTTAAAACCTACAACATTTTTACCAACCCAATGATGTCATTGTTCCAGCTCAAGGTATCTACCACCCCTACCACTTAAGCTTCTTCTACTACCTCATATACCACTTCTACCGCTTCATCTTCTTCGATACCTCATCTACCACTTCGCCAATATACCTTCCACAACCAGTCCACCTATCCCCACTACTTCCGTATCTTGCATAGCTAGCCCATCTACCAACCTACCTATTTCAGGTGACAATTGATGCCCCACCTTTATAGGATTCGAGTAGCTCATCCATCCCCGCTACCCAAGTCGACCTCCGACCTCCCGGTAGGTGTTTTTCAATGCCTTTCCTTGGGGGAGTACCACTTATACAACATAGAAACTTTATTTTCTCTTCAAGATTACAAAATCCTTCACCAACACCAACATTAAAACCGTCATGTTAGAGAATGTTTTCTATATGGTCCTCCTCACCTTCGCACCAACTTTGACATATGGGGACTCAATACTTCTTCTTATTCTCCCGAACCACTTACCCAAACCCAACATTTCTCATCCGATTTTGCCAATACCTTACCAATTTCAACTTCACCCACACTTTTCTTCATCGATGTGACTTGAAGGGCTTTAGATTTGGTATTTATGAGAAATTTTGTCACACAGATCATACCTTGCACCACTTGAAAAACAAATACCATTGTGGTCTTGGATTTTCTTCACAACCTCCTCCTAAGAAGGATCACATCACCCTTGTCGAGGAATATAAGCCTTCCCCATCTTCCCCACCTATCACACCACCTTCACCCACAAAATCCATGGATCTAGAATCCCTTCTTCTTTATCATGACATGTTGGATCATGACACACCTTTTGTCAATGTTGTTCATATGTCAGATGATGATTATGTTCTCACCTATTTAGGTGAAAATGATTCTTACATTCACCGGTCATTACCTTCTGAGACACAAACCATACCAAATGAATCAACCATAGAGATCAACATTCACACTTAGGATGACCCTAAAATTCTAGGCCAATCTTTAGATTCTTCCGATCAAGAAGCCTTTACCTCTAGCCTTTGAGATCATAGCAATGCTTTTTCTTGGTCTTATGCCGATATACCCGTATTGACCCTAATATCATATTACACAATATCATGATTGTATCTCGATGTAAAACATGTGAAACAAAAGCTATGAAATGTGCATCCACGCATTAGCCTTCTTCAAAAAAAAATAACTATAGTTCCTTCTATTTATTTCCTTCATTCTACCCATTGACTATCCAAAATGGATTTCTAAATAAATATTGTCACCAAAGCAATAGGGGACTCTGCATCTGCATGGACTTCCATGACCTTAACCTTTCCTACCCTAAGGATGACTTTCCTCTTCCTAGCATTGACCAACTTATTGATCTTACATCCAGCCATGAGATGTTATCTCTTATGGACAGATTCTCTCGCTTATAATCAAATATTACTCACTCTAGAAGATCAACATAAAACCACCTTCATCACCCCTTAGGGGACTTTCTATTATCGCTTCATGCCCTTTGGATTGAAAAACACCGGTTCAACATATCAACGCATGTTATGTTATATATCTTCCATGATATCATGCATGACATATTAGAAGATTATGTCGATGACCTTTTCGGTAAGTCCAAAAGTCATGTCGAACATATCACATTTCTTAAAGTCATATTTTATCGTCTCATCCAATACCGCATTCACCTTCAACCAAATAAGTGCATATTTTCCATTCTCTTTGGAAAACTCCTTAGTTTCATTGTCTCTTTGTGAGGCATTGAAGTTGATACTACAAAATCAAGGCTATTATTGAAATTCCTCCACCTACTAACCTTTGAAATCTTCGTAGTTTGCAAGGAAAATTGCAATCCATTCGACACTTTATTTCCCAACTTTTCGACCGATTTCACCCTTTTTGTCATCTCCTTAAAAATGACGTCTCCTTCAATTGTAACGATTGGTGCCACAAATCCTTTGAAAGATTGAAAAAATACCTTCTTCTTGAAAATCGTGCTCATCCCACCTAAAGATGACAAACCTTTTTACCTCTACATTTCTGCCACTAACCATTCCTTGGGTGTCATGCTCACTCATTGCAACAAGATACACAGGGAACAAGTGGTTTATTACATAATTTGTACTCTTGTAGACTATGAGACTAGGTATACTCATGTTGAAAAGCTTTTCCTAGCTTTGGTCTTCATGGCCACCAAAATTCACCACTACCTACTTAACCACATAACCTTCATCGTCACCAAAACCAACCCTCTCGTATTATAAGTATGCTAAATCTTAAAAACACCAATGTAACGTGCATTTTCTTATGCTCCTTGCAAACCTAGACCTAGAATTCATTCATCAAAATTTTGTCAAGGGAAAACCATTGTAGATCAACTTGTAGATGCTCCTCTTCCTAGAAATCAATCTTCTAACTTTGATTTTCCCAATGAATCTATCACTACCCTCTCCTTGATGCTATTATATACCAAATGACCTTATTCTTTGACAATTACAAATGTCAATGCGGGGTTGAAGCAGGGGTCATCCTCATTCCTCTTGATGGATAGCCTATGCCTTTATCCTTTAAACTCGGCTTTGACTACACGAACAACGTTACCAGTATGAAGCACTTGTCTTGGGTCTTCAAACTACCATAGCCCTAGATGTTAAATCCAGTAATATATTTAGTGACTCTAAACTAGATATAAACTAATTCAATGGTTTATACCGAAGTCGTAACAAAGTGCTTCAAAAGTATAAACATCATGTCAACATACTTTTGACCACTTTTGACCAATTCCTCCTTCAAACCACTCGCGATCTACTAACAAATTTGTGGATACCATGGATTTCATTGGATCTCAAATAACCGCCTCACATTCGAATCAAAAATATTTATCGAGTACGATGATTTAATTCACCCTCTTATATTATCCATGACATCAATTTTGTGTGAAGAATCAAAACCGCCCATATGACATTTTCTATAAGAAATTCACGAACTACCTCTCCCTTTCAATTTTTCCTCCTCATCTCACTCATGCAATGGATGACGAGCCTTCTTAAAATGTATCTCTCATTATGTTATCATGGGGGTATTCTATAAAAATGTGGCTTTGATGGTATCCTCCTTAGGTACCTCACCAGCTTCTAAAATCCCATTCATTATCAAATAAATTGATGATGTAATTTGTGGGGGCATTTTAGTGGCCTCGCTTATCACAAAATGTATCCTTCGCCTCGATAATTACTTGGAAAACCCTTAACCAAGAATATTTTGGCTATATTAAATGTTGTGTGAAGTGTCAAAAACATGCTAACCTTCATCATACCCCTAGTCACGCCTTAAAATTTTCTAGATACTTTTGGCCCTTCTCTTAATGAGGTTTGGATCTCATTGGATAAATTAACCTTCATTCTTCTCAACATCATAGATGGATCATCACAAAAACCAATGTTACACTAAATGGGTGGAAGTCATCCCTCTCATTTCTACCAAAGATGAGAAGAAGTTTACTTCATCAACCCCCATATAATTTGTCACTTTGGTGTTACTCATCGCCTCATTGTTGACAATGATAAACAATTCAAAACCAAAACCCTACGAAAATTGTGTGACAAATTTTGCATTCAAATTAGTTTCTCTTCACCCTATTACCCATAGGAAAATGATCAATCCAAATCATCTAACAAAACCCTCAACAAAATTCTTATGAAAATGGTTGATGACATTAGTAATGATTGACACGTATACATTGCTTTTACTTTAAGGGATTATTGTACCATTATTCTCACCTCCACCGATGCAACTAAATATTTGGCATAGAGGTTGTCTTAACCTACCTACTTAACTTTCCTAACCTAATCTCATTCTTCCCTAGTTTAAGGGAGAACTACATCGACATAAGGCCCCTTTTGCAAGAGCTATGTAGGAAACAATTTGAGGGGGGCCCTTGAAAGTTAGCTTGCAACTCTTTTCCCCACCATTCTTCCCCTAAAAAAAAAACCTAGTTAGTTAGTTTATGATTAACTAAAATAGAACTATATGCTAGGAAATAGTAATCTTAGTTAATATAATTAGGAGGACTAAAACAAAGGTACATAAGTATGCTAAAATGATGTAAAGTGATTACACAATTGAATCTAATGCAAAAAAACCTAATATGAAAGAGAAGGGATATAAATGGCTTAGCTGATTTGAAAAGACATCACATATTGTCGCAAGTCTGAAAATAAAATATGAAAGTGCAGATGACCACTCGTAAGCCTTGTGAAGACCATATTTGGAGGATTTGAACTGATTGAGGTGCCTTCAAGGTACTTAGGGATCTCTGGGCACCCCTGGTTTGTAATTTAGGTGCCTTGATCTCTGTAAGTGCCCAAAAATTGATTTCGGTAGGGTCACAAGTTGATCTAAAACTTTTCCTTTATCTCACATTGGATTCATCGAATGATCTGTAATGACCTATAATACAAAAATGAAGTATCAAACCCTATGAAAAATAAAATATACAAATAAATGTGTTGGAATGACATCAACCGCAAAACTAGTGGTCTTATCATTGAGCACCGCACTACATTTCGATCCATATGTAGTTCTAGTGAGTGTGTGCATGTCGTGCCCTAGATTCTCTTGTGCCGCCACACTTTCTCAAGTAACGAGAAATATTAACTATAGAAATTGTAGATAACATGTGTGCATGGAATAGAATAGAATCCCTCCCCCATGCGGTGTGTGTGATGCAAATCTCCTAGCCTTGATTCATGGCACTATGTGGATTCAAGTGATGTAATGGATTCAAATATAGATGGAGTGATAGTATTATGTGATGGTAGGAACCTCATTATGGTCTTACAACTTTATATTTGTAGGGCTACCAAGCTTAATTTCGTAATTAATGCCGACAAGCTCAACTGGGAAAATGATAAGGATGAAAAATGGTTAGAATGCCCCCACAAATAAGTGGGAAATGTTGTTCATAGATTGAGACACCTAGAGTGGGACCGAGGCACCCTAGGGTGCCTAGTGACAGCCGGGCACCCTAATTTTGGGATGGAATGATGGGGTACTTACGAAATAGATGGATAAGTGCTAGAAAATAAACATGAAATATGAAATAAAATATAAAATAAATATGGCCAAAATGTGGGATTAATTAGTACTTTATCCAGCTTGAGAGCCTTATAAATAGTAGTATAAGACCGGGCTAAATAATGTCTAAAGTGCATAATTTTGTGTCTACATTTTGTCCCCACTTTATGTTGGTGAGAAGAATTCTCGGTAACATAAAGTAGATAGAGATGTGTACCTGATATCCATGTAGAGTGTAGAATAATACATGCCGATGTACTAGACTCAAGTGTGGAATGAAAAAAAGAAAAAGTGTGGAGGAGCATGAATTCTAAAGATGAAAAATGTGAGGGGACCTAGGGCATAATGCATGTGTAGTTGTTGTTGTGTATAGTGTACCTATATGGTTAGTAAAGGAAAATTCTTGTAGCGGTGTGTTGTCATTTTCATTGTCGTTGTCGTTGTTGTTGTTCCCCCAATTTGACTACTTGTTTCTCATATGGTAGACTTGTAAGGAGAAAATGATCAAGTAGTCAAATATGTATGTATGTAATTTTTTTTTTTGAAATACGCATGTATATAGAAATGTGTAAAGTATGTAAATGTAAATTATGATGGAAAAATGTAAATGGAACACATGCACCCGATCCATGTCGAGAGAAGGGTGTATAAGGATTTCCTATACTGTCGTGAGTTTTTAAGTGATCTCACGCCACCCCGGTTAAAGATGTATAGGAGTAGATGTGTTATGTCCTCAAACTTTAAACAATTTTGCTAGAATGTGTGAAGAGATCTCTTTAATGTCCTAGTTTTTGGATGATCCGATGCCACCGGATACAAAAAGTATAGAGAGGAAAACCCAAAGTAACCCTAAGCTCATAATCGCTCCTTAGAATTGCCGAAGGACACCATGTCCTATTGAGGCCATTGTGTATGGAGTTCGTAGACTAGTTTGAACTCACTCATTGTGTGTGAACTGGTGTAAATACGTTGTGTTAGTAGAAAAACCTCAATGATGCCCCCTCTTTGGGGTCGTATGCAACTTTTCTAAAAGGAGAATGTGGCTCCAAAGAGGACCAACCACACTCTAACATGTAGAACTCTACCCTGTAGGGGAAAGGGAAACACTTGGTAGATACCAAGGTACACACAAAAGGGGATGGCTAGCCAAAACAAGTGTTAGTCCAAAACACATGCATGCAATAAGTGGAAAATACGTAGACAATGTAGAAACTAAAAAAAGTAGTGTAAACACATAAGAAAACAAGAAGACCACATAAAGAGGGTTTCAAACATGGGACATAACTCACAATGTTGCAAGACACACAAATCCATCATGACCACAAAAAAAAAGAAAAGTGTGCACATAAGAAAAGGGTAAAGCCTACATATAATGGCAACACTATAGACAAGTAGAAATCAACACCTTGAACAAACTGTTATATTTCTCTTTGCATTACAAGCATTGGCATGTGATTTTCTTGAATGAGGTGTGTTTCCTTGATTGTTGAAAATCATGCTTGTTATGGATAAATCATCTCTGCTCTTGGATTCATTGGACTGAAATGATATGGCTTTCAAGAATCCATTTTCACTTCTTGTTGATAAGCTACAATCGGATTTTTAGAGTTGCAAACTTATCTCTTTTGATTGACTCATCCTTGGATCAATTTTAGTGATCCAAGGAATGTTTTAAATCTTCTTAATGGACTGAATGGTAAATTGACATTCAATAGTTTGAAAGGCATAGTGGACTAAACTTTTTTATTTTGCAAATTTTATGGTCTTGTGTGAAAGTTCCTTCATTCGGTACGTATGTTTGTGCTTGGGTCTCTGGGATTGATCTCCGCAGGACATTATTGGCGTAAAAAATATAGTCTACTTAAGACTAGGAAGGGGATCAAAATCCTAAAAAGGACTATCCTATCCTAAGCTAGGTAAGAACACCTACTTCCTAGCTACGTCTATTTAATTAGGTTATAATCTAACCTAAGCTTCTTATTATATTGTGTTGGTGGGGGTTACTATAGTAATTCTTGGCTATGTTAACCTAATGCCTAATACTATATGGAGGCAAATTTAATCTAACCTAAGGTGGAAACTACCTAAGGCAATGTTTTAAGACCTAAGGTGATTAATTGTTGGACTAACCTAAGTTTTGGGAAATCTAGCCTAAACTATTTGAAAGGGGCCTAAGGTCGCATGTCACTATGGTGATGGTTCCAATGGATTTTATTTGATTTGATTGGATTTAAATGCATGGAGGTACTACCAGTTTGGCAAGGGCTAGTTAAATTTTAGTGGGGCTTACGTGGAGGCTTTGCTAAGTATGGAATTGCATGTTGATTTGGAATTGGTACTTGCCAGTTTTGGGAGGCGGTGGCAAGGAGAGATAAGTGGGAGAATTAGGAGTTATGGCATTAATGAATCTCGGTTTTTGTGTGCAAACCATCTTGGAAACACAGGAGGCAGGTTTGTGAGAGGTTGTTTGGTTTTACATGCCTCGCAAATTTTTCTCTGCATGGAGCTATCTAGTTCTTTGAACCAGCAGTTTGACTTCTTCTTCTTCTTGGCTATTTTTGGTTTCTCTGGTCTATTTTTGATCAAGGGAATGTATAAGAGGCATTGGAAGAATTTTTTTTTGTTGATCTGTCGTGGAGAAGAAAAAGAGTTGGAAGCTCAACTGAAGTCTCCTTTGAATTGGTAGAGGCACTATCAGGCATGATAGGCTCTACCCATTAAGATTTCTTGCTTTCTTCTAAATGATTCATTAAAACAATTTTACTCACTTGAGATATATTTTTGCATGATGTGTCTGGTTATTTACTTGCATGTTTTATGAAATCTCTACATTTTTTTGGAATGTAAATCCATTGCTAGTAATGATAGTTTTTGGGAACTTTCTCTGTGCTAGTTTAATGGTGATATTCATGCGAACTTGTATTCGAGACTAATGTTGACTAAACTAGATTTGTTACTTGTATGGTTCTAAATCTCTGTTTTAGTCTTGTGTTTCATTGAGCTTGTAGTGGAGCTTTGTGGTTGTTCTAAGCTTGTGTTGAAGCTTCATGATTTGTTATGAGATTTTAATGGGACTTCATGTTTGTTCTGACTAGGTTGGAACTTGGTGTAGTTCTGAAATTTTGGTTGAATCTTCATATTCAACACTATACTCATATTCAGTTCTTGCAAATGCTGAACTTATAGTTGATTTGTTGAGTTTTGTTTTGTACTTACGCTCTAAGCTGGAGTTTTATTCTTCTTTAAGGATTTGAAAATTCTTGAACTCATAATAGAGCATTGGTGTTTTGTTCTGAGCTTGTATTTAGGGCTTTGGGTTTCATTATAGGCTCATATTTGAACTTCATGTTTGTCTGAGCTAGTATTGAGCCTTATGAAGTTCTGAACTTTTGTTCAAAGCTCGTGTTTGATACTATTCTAGTATTCCATAGATGGTTGTTCTGAACTTAAGTTGGAATCGATGTGTCTGATTTTGTGCTTGTATTCTGAGCTAGAGTTTTGTTGGTTTTAAGGATTTGAGAAGCTTTAATCTCATTTAAGGACTATCTGTTCAAAAGGGTCTTGAGAGATTTTTTTGTTTAGAAGTAGATCTGGTAATCTCTTTGAGATCTTCTCCTTGTAGCTTCTTGTTGGAATGATTGTGGCACTTCTTATTTTAAGGTTGTACTGTCTTTTTTTGAACTAGATAGGGCAAGTGAATGCGAAGCTTATCTTTCCTTCTCTTCCCGAGCGAACCCATGTCCTGTTGAAGTTTGACTATTTTTTTCATAGGATTAATCGACTGGAACTATGTCTTGTTGTGGGTTTGGTTGATTTTTGTGGTTCATTTGGAATAAGTCATTAATGGTTTTTATTGAAGCTTCTGGAAATGTAGTATTTACTCTCCTTCTTATTATTGAGGTTGAAACAAATAATTCCTTGTCATAAGCTTTTAACCGGAACTCCGTGAGGCTTGTGGTGATTCTCTGTTTACTCGAGTTGGAAGTAATTTTGGGATAGTACTTGTCTTAAATGTATTATTTAATTTTCTTACTCTCTTCTAATATTTTATTTGATTCTTGGGTTTTAATAGAATGTTGAATCTAAAACCTAGTATATTGAGTGTTGTATGAAAGGATATAATATCACTGTTTAGAATGCTTTGTAATATTGTTCTTATTTGGGATCATAAACTACTTACTCATTTGCATTAAGTTGTTGAAGCCTTGTAATGGGAATTCAGTCTTTGAGTTCATGAGTTGTATTGATCCTTGTATATCTTACATTGTTTGTGGATTTCTATTCCTTGTTGGATTCATTGAACAAATCTCCGGGTTTTAAAAAGAGAAATGAATATGATCTCTTGGGGATAGTATACTATTTTAGGGACTGTACTATGTACTTCGTTCTATGAACTGAATTTGAACTTGTGTTTGAAGAATGGAATAGGTAAACCAGTTGGTAAGATTTGTAATGGAAAGTTTGAAGTGTGCATTCTTTAACTGTGCATTCAGTTTTGTGTTCTCTTTTGGGAAATAGTTAAATAATTTCTAAGTTTGAATTAGATAAGGGAATTCATTTCATAGTATAAATGAAATGAATTATGGATTGGGTCCTTTTCTATTTGAGATCCTTTTTCTATTGATTATATAAGTTCATTGACTGAGCTTCTCTTTAATTGATTCTCTTCTGAGATGGAAACTTCTTATGGATTGGTTAAGAGATTTATTTTGTTTAAGTATAGCTTGGATTTGTGGAAAGTATGGTTTCGATCCTTGAATTATATCTTCTAATAGGAAGAAGTTAGTAATACTTTTAGTTAGACTGTTTCATTTCCTAATCTTCTTGGATTGAATTGGGATTCTTGTTTAGATGTTGTCTCTTTATTTATGGATTCCTTATATTGTTATCTTTGGACTGAGGCAGTGTTGTGTGTTCTAAACCTGATTCTATCCTTTAGATGATTTGTGTATGGGGAATAAGTATGTATTGATTCTCTTCTTTTGTTTATATGGAAAGATGAAGCATACTAATATGAGCTATGCTGTAACTAACTTCTTTTGTTGCTTAGAAAAGATAAATGTGTATTTCTATTCTTATGGAATTATGAAACAATTGGATGACAAGACTTGTTGATTGTTTTAAAGTAATTGATAGGATCAATTAAACCATATGATATAAATGTAGGTGTTGTAGATTATATTATGCTCTTTTCTTAATAGTGAATTTAGACTCTTTAATTGTGCTTCTTTCCTGGGTGTTATTACTTATGATTGTTTGTATGATATATATTAATTGTTTCATTAAAGCAAAGTTGTTTAATGGAACAATTAGTGGAATGCACTTCACTTTAATGCTTAGTGCTTATCATTATCAGTTCATTGAATTGACTCATGCTAGCAATTTTTCAGATGGAAATTGTAAGTGATAAAAGAAGGCAAGAAATTTTATGATGCATTGGCTTATTTAATTTGGGATCTTATGTAAAGAATTTTGAATCATTCTTGAGTTGTATTGGAAAAGAAAAGTGTTGTTCTTTTAAGATCTTAATTATGATTGACATGTAGAATGTCTAAATTGCATAAGTCTTGTAAATGTATATTTAAAATCATGAACTGAAAGGTTTTGCGTTGGACTCCAATTTGTGAAGTGAAATCTTTTGTACTTGTATGTCGAAATAATAGTAATATCTTGGCGTATTCTTTATATCTGTTTGTATACTATTGTTGTTGTAATACCTTGTCAAACTGTTATATTCCTCTTTTGCATTATAAGCATTGACATGTGATTTTCAAGGAAAATGTATGTTTCGTGGTTGTTGAAAAATCATGCTTACCATGGATAAATCATTTCGCTCTTTGATTGTAGGGCCGATATTTTGTTGCTTGTAATAATCTATTTCATTTCTTATGAGTAAGTTGTAATCAAGTTAGAATGATTGCAAACTTATCCCCTATAATTGAATCATCCTTGGATCAATTCCATTGATCGAAGGAATGTTTTAAATCTTCTTATCTAACTTAATGAAAAACAAACATTCATTGATTAAGAGACTTAATGGACTCGAACTTGTGTTTGTTGCAAATTCTTTATTATCTTGAAAGACCGTGCTTGCATTTTGTTGTTTGTTGTGCTTGGCTCTGCCTTAATTGACCTTTTATAGGGCACTTAATGGTGTTAAGGGAAAGGGAAAATTGCTTTAGGATTCTTGAGAGAGAGATTATAATATGTCCTATATCTATAAGGTCTATCTTAATAAGATTCGAGACTCGTGTAAATTTTTCCTAACTCTTCCTATGCCACTTTACATGGGATGACCACCTAACCTAAGTTGTAATACTAAGTTCGCATGAGGGGAAATAACATAAGTGATGCTAATTTATTTCTAACCTATTCCCTATACTATTTGGTTAAACTAAGACCTAACCTAAGGTGACAATCTATTGTTTCAAGGTTATATTTAAGGTTATATTTTTAAATTAACCTAAGAAAATTGTATCTATCCTAAACTAATGGGTAGGAAAGGGAACCTATGGGTCGATTGGAAAGTGGGAGCTAAGCGGAAGTTCCTAAGCTATTAATGAGATGTGATTTTTATTTAAAAAGGCAGAGTACTGCCAGACTTGGTAATTACATGGAAATTTGGAGGAACCTATGTGGAGGCATCACTAAGTTTGGAAATGCATGTGGAAGTTAAATTTAGTCTCACCAACTTTGGATGGTGGTGGCAAGGAGAGATAGGTGGGAATATGTAAATTAATGGCATTAATTCACCTCGGTTTTGGTGAGCAAGTTGTCTTGGAAGGCATGCTAGCGGATTTTTTGGGGGTTGTTTTGCTTTGCATGCTTCATGATTTTTGCTCTACATGGAGCTATTTGGTTTTTCAAACCAACAGTTTGATCTACACTTAGTGGCTATTTTTGAATTCTCTAATCTATTTTCAGTTCAAGGAATGTATAAGAGGAATTGTGGAAAAATATTATTGTTGTTTGATCTTTCTTGGAGAAGAAGGGGTGTTGGAAACTTAGCTAGAAGTCTTCTTCAAATCGGTAGAGGCACTATCAGGCATGATAGGCTCTACCCATTAAGATTTATTTCTTTCTTCTAAATGATTCATTAAAACAACTCTGAGTCACTGGACATATATTTTTGTATGATGTATCTCAAGTTATTTACTTGCATGTTTTCTTGAAATTTATGTGGGTTTTGGAATGTGAATCTTTTATTGTTAATTTTAGTTTTGGGAAATTTCTCGTACTAGTTATCTATGGTATTCATGCAAAATTTGTATTGAGGGATCTATAACTTGTACTGGGAGCTCTGAAATTTGTAGTGGAAGCTCTGTAGCTTGTATTCAAGACTTTGTTTCTTGCATTCGAGACTAATGATGAAAATAACTCGGCTTGTTACTTGTTTGGTTCTGAATCTCTATTTAGTCTTGTGTTTTTGAAGTAGAGCTCCGTAGTGTTCTAAGCTTTTACTCGAAGCTCTGAAATTAGTATTGAAGCTTCGGAATTTGTTAAGAGTTTGTATGGGGACTATGTGTTTGTGTTGGACTGCATGGAACTTAGTGTAGATCTGTACTTTAGGTTGAACCTTTGTATTTGACATTGTACTTACATTTGGTTCTTGATGGACTTGTAGTCGAGTTGTGAGTTTTGCTCTGTATAATTACTCTGAGCTAAGGTTTTATTCTTTTTATGGAATTATGAACTCTAGACTTGCATTGGATTTTTTTTTGTGCTTTCCTGAACCGGTAATAGAATCTTGGGGAAAATCGGAACTTATGTTTGAAGCTCGTATTCGTCTCTGAACAAGTATTCCATTATTGTGAAATTTAATTCTCTACCTATTTTGTGAGTTGGGTTTTGTTGGTTTATCTAGTTTTGGAAGCTTAATCTCCTTTATGGACTATCTGCTCGATGGTAGCTTGAGAGTTTATTTTGGTTTGATGCCAAACTGGTAACCTCCTTGTAATCTCCTTCGTGTCACTCCTTGGGTGTGAATGGTTTTATTTCTTATGTCCTTTGGACTATATAGCCTCCCTTGAACTCGACAGGTGAGAGAAATCAAAGTAAAACCTCTCCTCTCTCCCTAAGTGAACCCGTGTCATGTGGGAAGCTTGGCTATTTAATTCTTAGGAATTAATGGACTGAACTGCGATCTATTTTGGGACAGTCGTATCAATTGTAGAGGTTTATGGAATGTATTATTTATTTCCTTTTTGTCTTGATGTTGAGCAAATCCTTACCTATCTTAAGCTTTTAAATGAAACTCGTGAGGCTTGTGGTGATTCTATTTAGTTGAGTTGGAGGAAGTTGGGGACAGTACTTGTCTTGAACAGATTGTTTAGTTCCTTACTCTCTTTAGATATTTCATCTGATTCGTGGGTTTTAATTGAATGTTGAATTTAAAATTATTTTAATGTGTGTCATTTGAAGGGAATATGGTATCCCTGTTCTGAATGCTTGGAAATTTAGTCCCTAGGACCGTGAGTTTCATCAACCCTTGTCTATCTTGCACTATTGCGTATTTCTATTCCTTGTTGGGTTCTTTGAATGGATCTCTAGGTTTTGAAAGAGAAGTGAATAGGATCTCTTAGGGACAAAGATGTTGTTTAAGATGATACTCATGAATTTTGTTTAGAGAATGAATTTGAATTTGAGCTGGGAGAATGGAAATAGGTCTTCATTTGTAAGTTTGTAATGGAAGTTGGTAATGTGCATTCTTGATCTGTGCATTCTATTTGAGTTCTCTTTTGGGAACTAGCTAAGGAATTCCTAAGTTTGTACTTAATAAAGGATTTCATTTCATAGTATAAATGAAATGAAATATGGATTGGGTCCTTTTTGGTTTGAGATCCTTTTTATGTTAATTGTATAAGTTCATTGACCGAACTTCTCTTTTATTGATTCTCTTCTGAGATGGGAATTTTCTTGTGGATTGGTTAAGAGATTTATTTCATTCAAGTATAGCTTGGATTTTTGGAAAGTTTGGTTTTAGACCTTTTGAATTATATACTACTAACATACTTGAAATTAGTAAAACTTTTAGTTAGACTGCTTTTTAATTTGCTTGATTAAATTGGGATTCTTGTTTTCTTGTTGCCTCTTTATTTATGGACTACTTATTTTATCATCTCTAAAAATGAGGTAGTGATGTGGGTTCTAAACCTAATTCTTTCCTTTAAAGGAATTGTGGTGAGAAATAGATATGTATTGATTCTCTTCTTTGTTTATATGGAAAGATGAAGCATAATAATATGAGTAATGCTTTGTAATTAATCTCTTTGTTTCTTGGAAAGGTTAAATGTGTTTTTCTATTCTTATGAATTTATGAAACAATGGAAGGACAAGACTTGTTGACTATTTAAAAGTAATTGATAGGATCAACTAGGTCTTGTGATGTAATTTGGATGTTACTGATTATATTATGCTCTTTTCTTAAAAGTGAATTCAGACTCTCTTAATTGTTCTTCTTTCTAGATGTTATTACTTATGATTATTTGTATGATGCCTATTAATTGTTTCATAAAATCATAGTTGTTTAATGAAACAATTAGTGGAATTCACTTTACTTTAATGCTTAGTGCTTATCATGCTTAGTTCATTGAACTGACCCGTGCTAGAAATTTTGCAGATGGACATCGTAAGTGATAAAAGAAGACAAGAAATTTCATGTTGTATTGGCTTATTTAATTCTGAATCTTATGTAAAGAGTTTTGATTCATTCTTCAGTTGTATGAAAAAGAAAAGTTGTATTCTTTTTGGAATGGGGGTTATTTGTTATACAACATGCCTGAATTACATAGTCTTGTAATTATATAGTTTCCTAAAAGATGAATTGAAAGTTGGAGATTTGCTTGTAATTGTTGTGTAAATTATCTTGTATTTTATGAAGGATATTAAAATCCTATCTTGATGATATTCTTCATATTTGTTATATGCTTAATTTAGATAAATTTAATAAGTTAGATAAAGGGAACTAGTTCAATTTCCCTTGTTTATATGCAGCTTGTTGAATTACATAGTGTTGGTACCCAAATTTGTTCTCCTTTTTAGTTTGAGCAAGATCAAAGATATGGCATAAAGCTTGAAGATAGATGGATCATGGTGTGTGTCGTTTATAGTCAGGGGATATGATCTAACCGGCACTCGATTTGTGGAGAGATGGATAACACTCAAATAAGACTTGATCTTGTCCTAACAATTTTAGGTTGTGCCTTTAAACCAAGGTAAGAGAACCTATTTTGTAACCCTCAAGTGGTGAAGGAGATGAAGATATCCTCAATTTATGCAAATAGTATGAAAAGGGCTTTGGGAAAATATGATCAACACTCCAAATCTGAATTTCACAAGTTGTCACTTCCAGATTATGGAGATACTTTCAATGTAAGACAAGGGTTATCAAGACATTTTGAAATCATGATCTCTTCGCATACTTTAAAGAATCGGATTTTGATCTTCCGTGGGTATATAGGGAAAAATAGGGGTAAAACAGGTATGATTTTTGGGTGTGAGTTTAGAAAAGACAAACCAAGATCCACCGAATCTTTGAGGATTTCACCAAAATATGGATAAACTTAACAAGTAGAAAGTATCAAAATGGTTAATCATCCCTTCAACCAGGATATGTGCATCAAATGGAGGCCCAGATCTGTACTTTTCCACACAATCCTTGATCATCTATCACAAAATATTGAGTTAGAATGAACCAATGAAGCATTTAGCAATCACTATTTAATCATGACCTAAGGTGCACCCAAAGGTTTACAAATAATCTCTGAAATCAAGGAAGGTAAAGTGATTTTAAATTTTTTTATCTCTTTATTAGATGAAAGCTCTTCTGAATGTGAGATTGCAAATGCCACTAAACTATCACAAGAAATGAGACCATGTATGATCAAGAGAGATTTTAAACACAAGACTGCAACATGAAACAAGAAACACAAATTTGAAATGCATTCTGAAATGTAAGCATTCATGATTTTCCCAAAGACAACACAGAATAACTCAAAAATGATCAGATTTATCAACAGGGGAATGTTTTGAAAAAAATCTCATAGCTTGTTAATGGCTATACATGTGTAACCAACTTAACATGATTTGAAATCTGATACAGAGAGAGTTACATGAGTTTCTCAAGTGGTCACTCAGAGAATGGGCTTCTTCCCATATTTTCCCATGAAATTTTTAGTTTTCCAAGATTTTTAAACTCTTCCAACCCTTTGCATGAAAAATTCATGCAATATATAGCTTTCAATCTCCTTCGAGCCTTCTTTCCCAAGAAAAGAATATGCCAAAGGATCAAATTTGTTACAAAAATTTCTCATGATTCGCAGACAAGGACGTTTAATAGAACATGTCCAAAAAGTTTCTAGTTTTCTCAAAAGAGATGAATCATTACAAAATTCGCATCATTATCCATTGTGGAGGCATGTTTTTCATATTTAAAGCATGTAGACCCCCTTCCTTTCATTATTTCATCCTTATCCCTCAAAAATTTGACTCAGAACTTTTGGATCTAATATTTCACATTTTTGGATTGGTTAGGGGCAAAAATTCATTTCAAAAACATCTCTAATCCTCAAATTGATACTCAAAACCGATTGCATTGGTCCTTGTAGGCACAAACAACATGAATTTGTCAAAATTTGATGAAAATTGATGCAAAAAATGCATCTCCAAACTTCCTAGAGTGTTATAGGGAAAAAATGGTGGCAGAGAAAAACGATGCACAACTACCATAGATTCAACTTTCAACTCTTAATCTAAGCCCTCCACATGGAGAAAAACCATTAGAGATGGGATTTAGAGGCACCTTTTTCCACTTTACATTTTTAAAAGAAACAGCCACGTGGCAAGATTTGATTCGGCATGGGCATGGGTTTCACATTTTTACCCTTTTGACCTTTTATTCTAAGTGGCCACATGGCACCATTCCATTGGATGTGGACCTAGGAGCTTCATTTTACCTTTTAAAATTTTTGGGAAAAATTGAAAAAAATTGATATTTTCCCTGCACCTCCGCCTCATGAAAACGGGCCTGACACATGTCCCAAAGTGGGCCCCATTGGAATCATGGACTGATTCTACACATTTCCACCTTTTTTGGAAAAAAGAAAATTTTCCAAATTATCCCCATGGACCCACACCTCTCGATTCTCGTCCTCGGCTTTGAAGCCACCAAATGTTCCGTTCGATTCATTGCAGGCCCTAGGCATTTTCTTTACACTTTAATTCTTTTTCCAAAATGCCTTAAGGCATAAAAAGACCCGCTGCTTCTCATCCAATCAAAAGAGGACACATCATCATTTTTGGGTAAAATTTAGAAATTTTCTCCATTTGCTTGAATTTAGGTAGATTAGCACTTGGCGGGGCCATGGGAAATTTGAAATTTTTAGCCAAAGTAGCTAAAAAAGAACAAGTTCTCAAAACAACCCGCCACTCCTCCAATCAAAACACGCCATGTAAGAAACATTAGAACCAATCAAAGTAAAGCGGAGCCATGGGACAAAATTTTCCCTTTTGCCAAAAAAGCAAAAAGTGATAAGTTAAAACAATTTTCCACCATCCCTCAACCAATTAGAACAAGCCATGTTGCTGATGAATTTTGAAGAAGAAATTGATGGGCAAATGACATCCGTCTCGAACCGTCAAAACACGTAAAATGCTAGGTATGCCTTAGCATTCAATTTTTTTGCTAAGGACAACAAATTTCTCGAAATTGAACCAACAAAAATGTTTCCAAAGCATTTTTATCATGGAATTGGATTTTCAATGGCATACAAGTACAAATTGATCAATTTTAAACTTCCACGATCAAGTACAAAGGAAAAACAATAGATCTTGTAGATTTTAGAAAAATTAGGGCATAAAACAGGCACACATGTAGACTTCTTTCAAATTGGGGCAAAACAACAAGTTTGTGAGCATTTCAAGGCATTCAATGGAGGGAAAAGTTACTGAGACCATCAATTTGAGAGAAAACATTTCAGGCATGCAAAATGAAGGAAAATTTAGGGAAAAATGGTGCAATCTCAAAATGGAACCAACATCGGTTCCTACTCGAGATATGGGCACTCCCGGTGAGTGCCACAAGAACAAAAAGAAAGACCAAGTGCCAAAAAAACCATTAGGCAATGGAGTCAAAAATGCAGGGCAGAAAAACTAGACCCAATCGACAAAAAATGGCTGCCAAGAATAGGGCAAACCACAAATTGACAAAAATAGCAAAAATAGAGCCAAAAAACAAAGACTATACACTATACAAGTGGTGCATACCTCAAATTTGGGGATTAATCCAAGAAATGCTTCAGATTCCTACCATTAACAGGAAATTCAAGCAATTCCCCATCTAATTCCTTGAGAAAAAAGGTATTTTCACCAATTCTAATATCAATGGAGTAAGGGCCAATCCATAATGCATCAAATTTACCATGTTTTCCCTTATCTTCATGCTTGTTATCCCACAACAAAACCAGATCTCCAACATTGAAAGCCATAGGAGTGACCTTATTGTTAAACAAACTCTTCAACTTCTCTCTAAATCGACATGCCTTTGGTGGGATGCTCTTCTTTACGAATCCAACTCAACAATATGATTAATCCTTACTTCATATGGATTGACCTCTTGATCTTCAAGTTGTTAAAAAAACTAAAATGAAGATAATTGTAGATGTAAGTGCGGTAGATCTTGAGTTCCATACACCAACTAAAATGGGATCTTACCAAGTAGCTCTTTTGGTAGTGATTCTATTAGCCCAAACTGCAAATTTTAGTTGTTCACCCCATTTTCTCTTGTTCAACTCCAAGGTTCTCTTAATGATCTTCAAAAAGTTCTTATTGTTGGACTTAGCTTGTCCATTCCCTTGAGGGTTATAGTTTGAAGCATAAGTCAGATTGGTTCCATACTCCTTGCACATTGCCATCAAGGGCTTAGCTCTAAAACACATGGCATTATCAGCAACAATCTTTACTAGCACACCAAATCTGCATATGATGTGATTCAACAAGAAGTCCATAACAACTTGGTGTGTTTCTTTCTTGGTGGGGATTGCTTCTACCCACTTGGTGAAGTAATCTATGGCTACAAGAATCCACTTATGGCTAGAACTGGAAGGGTCTGAAATCTCACCAATGAAGTCCATCCCCCATTGTTTGAAAGGAGCCTCAATTGATATAAGTTGCAAAGGAAGGGAGCCTAAAGCTTTCATTCTTCTAAAGAAACGTTGATAGCTTTAACATTGTGTAACCAGAGAGGGTTGCATCTTTGAAGAGAGTAGGCCACCAATAACCACTCTCAAAATTGTATGTGTTGTAATCCACAAACTCCTCCATGTAAATAAGCAACTATTTTGGGAGGTTCATCTTCAATTATACATTTCAAGAGGAAACCTTTAGGGTTCTTCCAAGCCATCCCAAAGTCAGTGATGATGTATTTTTGAGAAGCCAACTTGAGGGCTCTTTTTTTATTTTTATTCAAATGATCAGGGAAGCATAGGTGTTTGAGGTAAAAGATTACATCCTTGTACCACTCAAAACTTACCAACTTCTCTATAACATCGACCCTTTCTTCCTCTACTTCATTCACTTCCACAATCTGCAAGTTTCTCTCAGCCATGAGCTTAGCAAGACCCAAACCTCTCACCAACTTTGTGGTTTGGATATCCATGTCATATTCTTGTAGTTTGTTCACCCATCTACATATTTTTCTTGAGATATCCATATCTGATAAGATGTATTTTACCATGGTGTGGGGAACATAAGCAAAAAAATTGAACTTAAGATATAAGGCCTGAAAACCTTTGTTGTTTTCCCCAAGGAAAATGCTTGTTTTTCCATGATTGTGTATTTTAACTTAGTAGATTGTAAAGCCTTGCTAAAGAAGGCAATATGCCTCTCGGCTCCATCTTCATCCTTTTAAAAAACATATGCAATGGTATTTTCATAAGAAAAGGAGAAGATTTGGAAAGGCTTATTGTAAATCGGATCTTCTAAAACGGGTGCATGTTTCAATGCTTATTTGATTCCTTCAAAATCTTGAATAGAAACCTCCTCCCATTTGATAACTTGGTCTTTCTTTAACATGCATGTAATAGGAAGAGTCAATTTAGAAAAATTAGACACAAACCTTCTAATGAAATTGATCTGCCCAAAGAAGGATTGGATGCCCTTCTTTGTTCTTGGAATTGGAACCTTGTTGATTGCTTCTACCCTCTTAGGGTCAATCATGACACCAGCCTTTGAAATAATATGACCAAGTAAATTGGCCTTTTGCACCCCAAAATGACACTTCTTTGGATTCAAAGAGATTCCAAATTCTCTACATCTGATCAACATTCTTTCCAAGTGCTACAAGTGATCTCTTCTACTCCTTGAAAACACAGTCACATCATCCTGATAAACTGCAATGAAGTCATTTATGTAACCAACAAAAGCAACATCCATTGCTCTTTGGAAGGTAGCTCCAGCATTCATGAGACCAAAAGGAATTCTTACATAGACATATGTTCCCAAGGAGTGGTAAAGTCAGTTTCAAATCTTTCGACTCATTGACAACAACTTGGTTGTAGAAGCTAGAGAAACCGTCCAGGGGTGGACAACAATTCAGATCCAATCACTAACTGCAGCACATTTTCCATGTTTGAAAAAGGATAATTATATTTCAATAAAGCTCTATTTATATTTCTGAAGTCTACAAAAGTCTGATAACTCCATTTTTCTTTCGACTAGCACAGGTTTGCAAATCGAAGATGAATATCTTTTGGGCTAAATGATCTCTCCTCCTTTAGTTTCTTCAATTCATCTTGCATTTTCATGGAGGATTGGATTAATTTGCCTCTACTTTTGTCTGAAGGGTTTGGTATTTGTTATAAGAGGAATCTCATGCTGAAATAATTCCTCTCTCGTATGCTTTCACTTATGAATAAGACTAAGCAAGACAGACACGATATTTCTTCAATAGTTGAACATAGGACTATTTTTCTTCTTTGTTTAGATTTCTACCCAACCAAACATTTCTTGGTTTATCATTAGTGCCCAAATTATTCTCTTCCACATCCCTTGAGGTAGACATGTTTCTATTGATGATGTAATCAGCATTATCCAAATTTGACTCAAGTACAATAAGACCTCTAGGAACGGTGTTAGTTTTCAATTAGATAATATCCTTTCCAAAAAAATTCTCTCTTCCTTTAGTCACACACACCATTGGTTCCCAATCAATATTCTGATCTATAAAATCACCTTGATTTTGTAAGAACCTTTACACTTGATCATCATCATTAAACACTCTGCCAATGCTTGATGTTTTCGTGACGATTGGCCTAGTTAACACTTTAATATTTTACTCACAATAAGGTGAAATGGTGCAATTTCCAAATCTTTACCCCAACACTTCCAACTTATCAAGTAGCAGCATTGAAACTTTTTCATGATGCACAATGTTGAAGGAATCAAACATCTCAATCGATCCCAAACTACATGTTTGATCTGCTTCATCCACTGATTTTTTTGTAGCATACAATTTTTTGTAACATACAATTATGAAGTAGTCTATCCTTTACGATCAAATTGTAAAGAATGGATCAAAATTCAATTGGGAATCAACCAAGGATGTCCCTAGGTATACCTCAAGTGTTTCTCCAAGATCCTCTAATGCCGGTGGTGTTTCAAGTCTGTGAATGATTCGAGGAGGAGTTTCAATAATGTTTACATTTATTCTTGGGGTAATCTTGTCCTATTTCAATCCCAAGTACTCAAAAACTCTCTTCTTGTGCTTAGGAATCCTAAGCAACTCAATGATTGGAACACTCACTTTTATTTGGCTCAATACTTGGGCTATTTCATAGGGAACATGCTTTGTCAAGGCAATATTGGAAGGGAAACAAGTAGATTCATTAGATGCCATGGGATTTTTGGCATCTTGGGCATGAGGAGGACTGAAATTTTTGTTAGGGACAACAAAGATTTTGGCAGTGTGTTTCTCTTCTAGGAACTTCTTTGGGAATACTTGCAAGCAATGGTGTTTTAGGTTTGGTTTGAGGTCTTACTCCCTTAACAACCTTTCTCCTAGTGTTATAATCTTTCTCTTGAGCCACAACAACATTCATTAACAATTTTGTATCTTCCTCCAAAGGGATACCACCATCATACTTCTTAATCATCAAAGCTCTTAAGTATTCAAAGTCATTGTTAGAAATCTCAAAAGCTTACACTACATCTACCTCAAGAGTATGAGAGGGAAGAAGGACTTGTACCCATTTGATGCAATCCCAAAAGGTTGCAGCTGCACTTTCACTTATTAACTCAATTGATGTTGCTCCTTCTTATGAGCCTAAGAATAGCCCACCATGTAGATATCTATTGTTCTTTGAATCACAAGACCCTGGATGCAGATCGTGGCTTCTAGGTTGATCACTCTAGCATCCAAAGTGATTGCACAACATGGAAACCTCTCTCCAAGTGTGGGACTTGTAAAACTTAGAGAGGAATCTCCAGATTAGAGGCGGGTTCCTCAAAATCCTCCGATTTAGATCTATATTTGCACAACTACAGAGGTTCGATCCCGATCCTACTCTAAATTGCAGGAGACAGGGATAGAAATGCAAAATTGAAACTAACTAAAGATGGTGATGCACCAAAAGGAGTGGTGAATATTTTTGTCATGCAAATAGACACAAACCAAAGATTGCAACATAAAACATACACACGGGTGCGATAAGATATAATTTAGGATCTGAAATGAAGCAAATAATATAAACAAAGGATCAAACCCATTCACAAAGCTTGCATTATCATTTCCAATGTCAAAAACCACCGCATTGCAACCCGAGAGAGGTAGAAAACCTGTTACGAGTCTTTGAAGAGGTCTCGATTCTTGCAAAAATCACTTCTGGAGGTGAAAGAAGAAGATTGCTATGCCAAAAGTGTTCCCCCTTTAGAAATGAGCCAATCTAGCTTTTACATTGCATGGTCGAGCCTGGAGAGAGAAAACATACAAAATGTGGGAACCCATTCCTCATTAACTGTAAATACATTAAATCAGCATGGAGGACCTTACAAACCCATACCTACCATTTTTGACCAAATTGGAGGAGAATGCGACCCATTTGGCATTAAATTTGGTCATTCAAAATGTCATTTATGGCCATGAACACGCGTCGAGCCGTTTCTTAACTTTCTCTCTCATACTCAATCAAAATTGAAGATTGACCTCGGAATCATGTAGAGAATTTTATAAGCTTTCCAATGATATAAAGAACGTGCAAATCCGAGCTCTGGATCGAAAGATATGGTGATCTCAAGATTTAGGGCACAAACAGCAAAAATGGGTTTTGAAATTTTTCCCGTGCTCCGCCACCCTTTGACGACACATGTCGGGCACCGATTGGATGAGTAATTCTCTCTCCTTCCCTTACCCATGGGTTTTTCTTGAAAGTTTTGACTTTTTAGTTTTTGGAAAAAATTTCATTTTTTCCCAAGTCCCCGCCACTTGGGACACGTGGCATGATCTTGTTGGAGGACAGGGGGCATGGGGTCATCCTTGTGGTTTTAGTTTTTGGCCAAAACTTTTGCCAAATTCTCTAATTCCTCCCCGAAGCTCTGCACTCCCCTTCTCCTTAGGACATGTGTCCTGTGTCTATTGGCCCACGGGCCGACTCTTCAAACTTTTCCCTTTGAAATTTTGGATGTTTTCCCTTGTGACACGTGGCGTTTCTGATTCGTCATGGCCTGCCGCTTTTTCACGTTCCTCGCATCCCTTTGGTCCGAATGTCCCAAACTTTCTAGGACAAATTCCTCCAATCCACCCAATTCGGGCTTCCTTGTCCCTCATTGAGACAAAGACACGTGGCGTTTGTTAATTGGCTCTCGCTCCTTCGGCTTTCCGCGTCCCCCGCGTCCCTATGTCCCAACCGTCCTAGATGAAAATTTCTCTGCTTCGGCCGATCCGGTGGTTTGCATCCTTCACGTACTCACGGCCCGGATGTCCCAGCATCGCCCGCACACACATTAGTCAAATTTTTTCCTCCTTCGGCCGAATCGGCTTTCAGTGTCCCTCGCATCTCGATGTCCCATTACTCTGCGGACGCTTAGCGCCTTTCTCGCCGATTCGCGCCCGACGTCCCAACTGTCCCCAATCACGAGGAGGACTAGGACTTAATCGATTTTCATGATTTTTTCTGCCCCAAGCTTGTTTTTGTAACTTTTTCACCCTTTTCTAGAACTTTCTTTTCTTCTTGACAGAGAGTTAGAAAAAGCCGAGGGGACCCTAAACATGATTTTTGTCTTGAATCAATCTATCTTGCTCGGGACCGAAGTATTTCGATGCATGTTATCAAATTTACCCTAGGGGTGAATTTTGGATAACAATTTGGTGACTCAATGGGTCACCTACCTGCTAGGTAGAAGATACCAATTGCTCCGAAGCGATCGATTGGGCATGGAGTCATCAAATATTCTTTTAGAACCCCAACCGACTCGGAGAATGTGCAAGGAGGAAGATGGAATATCACCGATGGGAGCAAGGACTGCAAAACATCTCCATGGACAACAAGTTGTGCCAAAGCACTTATGGAAAACAAAAACTAACCTATAACAAAACAATGTGCACAAGCACTTGGAGGAATGAAAATCTAATATAATATTTACAAGGTAGTGAATTTCCCTCTGTAGAAGCAATGCTTGAGATAGATTCCATTTATTGGAATCTGCAGTTCTTCACCATCCAATGGGGCCAATTGGAAAGCATTGCTATTCTTGCACTTCGTGACCATGTATGGGCCACTCCAAATGGAATCAAATTTTGAATGCCTTCCCGGTTTTGCTCTATCCACATCCCATTTCAACACTAGATCTCCAACCTGAAAAGATCTATCTTTGGCCTTCCTATCAAAGGTCTTCTTGATCAAAGCTTGATCCTTTTCCATTGCTTGGGATGCCTGATTTCTGATCTCTTGCAGCTCCATCAACTCTGCATACCTCACCTCCATGGGCTCAAACTCTAGCAACTCCAGCTACTTCATGAGTTCCAATGTTGGCAACTCAAGTGACATGGGCAAGATTGCCTCTCTTCCATAGACAAGTTTGAATGGAGAGTTACCTGTGGATCTTTTGGGAGTTATCCTATCAGCCCATAAGGCTGATTTCAATTTGGTATGCCAAGACCTCTGATTCTTGTCAAGAGTCCTCCTAATGATCCTCAACAAGTTCTTGTTTGTAGACTCGGCCTGGCCATTACCTTGAGGGTAATAGTTTGATGAAGTGCTTAGGTAAATCTTGTTCTTGACAGCCCACTCAGTCACCTTAGATCCAATGAATGCCAATGCATTATCAGAGATTATTGTAGCAGGTACACCAAATCTGGTTGTTATCCCCTCATAAAAGTCTAAGATGCTAGACTCATTTGCCTCTTTGAGTGCTACTGCTTCTGTCCATTTGGTGAAATAGTCCGTGGCTGTCAAAATCCATTTGTGCCCTTGGCTTGAATTGGGATTAATGACTCTAATGAAGTCCAAACCCCATTGCATGAATGGCTGGTCAACTGAGATTAGATGTAATGGAAGGGCAGCAAGTCTCTCTTTTCCTGTGAAGAATGCACAATTCTTACACCTCTTGATCCATGCATAGCAATCACTGAAGATTTTAGGCCAATAATAACCAGCCTTCATGATTTTTAGAGCTGTCACTCTTGGTGCAAAATGACCACCAGCTGGTCCACCATGAAACTCTTCCAACACCCTTTGAATCTGATTTGTGCTAATGCACCTTAGTAGCACTCCATTCACATCTTTCTTGAACAAAACTCCATCAACAATGGCATACGGAACAGCCTGCAATCTGAAGTGTCTTCTTTGGGTATTGTTCATCTCCGGAGGGCATAGGCATGTGCCTAGGAAGTGCATTATATCTTGGGTCTAGCAAGGAGTGGGGGCAGCATTGTTTTCTTCTTGAGTGCCACATGGCTTATGGCTGTCCTAGATCACAAAAAGCCTCTTCTTCATTACATACTTCTCTTTGCTTCCCCAAACCAGCTGCTCACATAATCCTTTCCTCTTACCAGCTTGGTGATCTTGATCTCAATGTCATAATCCATGACACGGGTGATCCAACCTACCCTTTTCTCATTCAAATCCTTGTTGAGGAGGAAGTCCTTAACCCCAACGCATGTGAGACCAGCAACTGGACCTTGTTGTTTGAGATTAAATGCTTGAATTTCTTCAAGCTTCTGATTACACGTAAATTACATGCTTCTCAATAAAAGAGTATCTCACCTCATAGTCATCTAGGCTCCGGTTGAAGAAAGGCAATTGGCTGCTCATCATTATCCTTGTTCTGCTATACCAAAATGGCGAAATAGTGTCATTACCTCCAAATGCATAGAGGATGAAATCCTTGGAGAAGTCTCAGGTTGATGAGAGTTGGTGCCCGAGAGATGGCTTCTTTGATTGCTTCAAAACTCTCCTTGCCTTCTCGCTGTCCACTTGAAAGCCATTCTCTTCTTTAACATTTTGGTGATGGGCTTGACAAGGGCTGCAAAATCTGGGACAAACCTTCGAATAAAGTTTATCCTTCCCAAGAAACTCAAGGGCCTTCTTGTGGCTTGCAATGGTAGTGCTCTTATGGCTTCAACCCTCTCTGGATCAATTGCTAATCCTTCCTTGGAGACAATATGGCCAAGGAGCTTTCCTTCATGTGCAAGAAAGATACACTTCTTAGGATTCAAAGACACTCCAAATCTCCTGCACCTCGTGAAGACTTGCCTCAAATGAGAGAGGTGGTCTGCTGCATTTTTGGAAAAAATAGTGATATCATCAAGGTAAATCAGCACCACGTTGTTAATCAAACCTTTGAATGCCATGTCCATTGCCCTTTGGAAGGTAGCACTAGCATTGGACAGCCCAAATGGCATTTTCCTGTATGCAAAAGTTCCCATTTGGTTGTGAAGGCTGTCTTGAACTGGTCTTCTTCCTTCACCATAATCTAATTGTAGCCTGAGTAGCCATCAAGTAGTGAAAACCTCTCGGAGCCAGCCACAACTTGCAAGATTTTCTCCATGGAAGGGAGTGGGTAATGGTCCTTGAGAGAGGCTCTATTCAAGTCTCTGAAGTCAACACACAATCTGATCTCTCCACTCTTCTTTCTCGACCGAACTATGTTGGCAACCGAACTAGAATGCTTGATTGGGAATATGATCGTTGACTCAATCAGCTTGTCCAATTCTTTCCTCATGAGAGGCTCCATGTGTGGATTGACTAGTCTTTGTTTCTTCCTGACAGGCTTAGTATTTGGATCCAATTCGATGGTATGCTGAGCTAAGTTGGGATTGAAACCTTTCAAGTCTTCATAGCTCCAAGAAAACACATCAGGGAACTCTTGACACAGCTATATGAACTCATACCTTTCTTGTTCAGTTGTCATCCTTCCAATTTGAAATGGTTTGTTCTCTTCTAAAAGATGGATCTCCTCTCTTGATAAGTCCTCCTTTCTAAACTGATCATTGGGGTTAAAAATGGACTCCAAAGTGATAAGTCCCTTGGGCAGCTTGTTAGTTCTCAGCTGTACTACTTGGTCACCATACTGTTGTTCCAATCTTTCTTGATTCTTGGCTGAGAACTCAGCTTCTTCTTGCAAGAAATGGATGATTTGCTGGTCATTCTCAAACACTTGCCAACTAACATTGTTATCTGGCACTGAAGGCCTCACAATCACGTGGATGTTTGGTTGTACCTTATCTTGTTGAATGCTTTCCACAATGTCAAAGGCTGCCCCTACTGCTGCAAGCCTGTCAGCAACTTGATTCTCTTTCCTAGGAATGGATTTGATGCCAAAACCCTCAAAATCTTCCATGAGGTCCCACACCCTATTCTTGTAGCACCTGAGTAGATCATTCTTGGTAGCATGCTGTCCCTTGACCTGATTTACAATCAATTCACTATCACCAAAGACTTGCAAGTTCTTTATTCTCTTCTTGATTTCCCAATGCATCCTCTTGCACTAAGGCTTCATATTTAGCAGTGTTATTGGAGCATGCAAACTGAAATCTAAAAGTTGAATAGTACTTTACTCCTTGAGGTGAAACAAGCATAGCTCCACCTCCTGCACCTTGCCTACTCCTTGATCCATCAAAAACAAATAGCTTGCCATACCTCATTGTCATCCTTGTGGTTTGGCTTTGTGATGCTAGGAATAGGCTGATTTTCTTCGTGTATGCAATAGACCCCTAGCTCGATTCTTCCACCTCTTGATAAGGATCAAATGCATGTATCTTGTTTGCCCATTCATCAAGAGTTAGATCCAGGATGCTTCCAACCTTGGTGTCGCTTCATCGGTTCTTGGGTGATCTTCTTGATCAAATGCTTTGAGCAATTGACATTAATCGACTTGGAGTGTAAGGCTCAATATGGAAGTTTGCAATAGGTTCCGACCTGATTGTGGTTTTGGTGCCATACCTCATTCTAAACAAAGCATGTGTGACCAATCAGCAGAAAATATCCCCCAATCTTGGTTGTGAAGTCCTTGACAAACAAAGGGCAAAGAGTGGTGGAAGGTCTATGACTGATACATCTTGTAAAAAAACATTTGGAGCTACATGCAAGGTAAGACTCAAGTTTCTAATCACTCCAACTATTGTTACTTTGCTGTCCCATCCAGCTGCACTACCCCTTTGGATATGGTTTCATCTGGAGCCCTATCTCGATTAGCTATTTGTTTAGGCATTACTTGAGCTACTTGCCCCGAGTCTATCATGCAATTGTGCACTAGCTGATTTCCAATGATCAATGAAACATAGAAAGGAGGGGGCTTCAACATTTTACCTTGCTGTCCTCCATGATTTCCCTCAGGCTAGGCAGCATTTGTAAGCACTTTGTCTTGCATCTGAACTTGCTGATTTGAAGTTGGCCAGTCCTTCATGGCAGCTTGCAGCAGATCTCTTTGGCCTGGGATAGATAGGGATTCCCACATTGATATATTAACATTTTCTTCTTCATCTCGATCAATGATAATCTTGAATGGCGATGAAGGATCTCTTTGTTGTCCCTTGGTTTGCACATTCACTCCTTGCATGTGGGCAGCAACAACTAGTATTTGAGTTGGTCTAGAACTGCTTCTTGGCTGCCCTTGTGCATTTGAAATTGGATTTTGCTTGCCAATCATTTGTGGAGCCATAGAAGGTCATGGATTGGTTAGGGCTAATGGTTGTTCTTCACCTAAATTCCTCCTTTTTGACCTTGTGTTGGCTGCAACACCTTGAGAAACTACTTGGTTCATGCCACAGAAATCTTCTACTTGCCAATTTACCAATGTGGTGTCATTTGGAGCTGATTGCTGTTGGAATGTTTCTTGTTGTTGGTTGTTTCCTTGACTGCTATCACCCTCCACACCAGTAGTTGTCACCATTAGTGCTTGATTCAAAGCACCATTGAAGCACATGGATTAGTTATGAGGCTCATTGCATGGAAAACACTAGTCATACTCCTGAGCAATGTTGTTTTGTGTTGGCACCAATGCCTTAGAGGTAGATATGGCATTGGGGTTATAAGGCTGAAATGGTCTATTAGCAGGAGGCCTTGTTTGATTCATATTTGCAGCTGGGTTAGGTGGCCTTTGTGGTTGGTATGGCTGCCTGTTAGGCTGAGCTTGGGGTTGATAAGAAGGTCTAAAACCTTGGGCCTGCTACCTCTTGAGAGTAACCAGCTCATTGCCTAGGTTTTGTAATTGCTTCATGACTTCTTGAAGCTCATTTGGGGCACTTGGAGATGAAGTGGAAGCTTCGTTTGAACTCCGATTTCTAGGAGTGGGAGAAGGAGCCAAATTAGGTGCTTAATTGGTGTTTGGACTCTCTAAACTTGGAAACAATGGCATGGGAGGTCTAGGGGCAAGTTTGCCACTTGATCAAACAATTTTCAGCCCTAATGGCAATGCTATAAGCCATAGGGATAGTTATGCCTCCCATGGACTAAATCAACATAGAAATATCAGAATTTAGAGCTTTGAGATAGTAGAGAAAAGCACCTTCATTGTTGGCCCGACTTGCCACTAGAATTCTCTCCCAAGTCTTTTGAAATCTGAAGTTGAAATCGATCACTGCTCATTGGGAGTTCTCTTGATGGTTGTCCGCTGCTCCAAAAGAGACAAGTTGTCTTCCTTCTCTCCAAATTGCTCATGAAGTGCTATACACAGCTGATTCCAGTTTGTGATAGAACCAGCTCCAAGGCTCCTAAACCATTGCAATGCTTTACCCTTGAATGAAGATGCTAGTAACTTGACAGCCACTTGCATCTCATTGATTTCATGAATTGCACAAAGGTTAGCAATATCTTTAACATGATCACCTGGAGTAGTCTAATTTTCTCCAGTGAAGTAGGGAATGTTCTTCAAGGCTGCAATAGGAATTGGATGTTGTGCATTGAGGGCAAGTGGGCTGCTACCTGTGAAGTTGACATAGGGGTTGTTTTGTGCCATTCTAATTGGTCTTAAAACCCTTGTTGACTGGAATGAAAGCCCTACCAGTGGAGGAGTTGAGAGAGTTCTGTTTGGTGGAGATGGAGACCTTTGAATCCTTCTTCCTCTTTGCCTTCTTCTTGGGGATAATTGCAGATATTCAAACAACACTTCTTCTTCTCCAACTCTTGACCTTGTGGTGACTCTTCTCATGAGTTTTTAGGCCTGCACTGCTAAAACAAGTTGATTCTTCCCCTTGGAGTCACCAGATATGCAAATAATAGCTCTTTTCAAGCAAGAAAATTACAGCAGATGCACATCAACTTTGCTGCAATAAAAATGAGACCTCTAGTGTCCCACTGGGCATGCCAAAACTGTTGTTGCAGAATCACAGCACCCTTGGATGCAGATCAAGCTTCTAGGTTGATCACTCTAGCATCCAGTGTGATTGCACAACATGGAAACCTCTCTCCAAGTGTGGGACTTGTGAAACTAAGAGAGGAATCTCCAGATTAGAGGCTGGTTCCTCAAACTCCTCTAATTTAGATCTATATTTGCACAACTACAGAGGTTCAGATCCTAATCCTACTCTAAATTGCAAGGAGACAGGGATAGAAATGCAAAATTGAAACTAACTAAAGATGGTGATGCACCAAAAGGAGTGGTGAATATTTTTGTCATGCAAATAGACACAGACCAAATATTGCAACATAAAACATACACAAGCTGATAAGATATAATTTAGGATCTGAAATGAAGCAAATAATACAAACAAAGAATCAAACCCATTCACAAAGCTTGCATTATCATTTCCAATGTCAAAACCATCGCATTACAACCTCGTAGAGGTAGAAAACTCTATCTTTGAAGAGGTCTGATTCTTGCAACAATCACTTGCTGGAGGTGAAAGAAGAAGATTGCTATGCCAAAAAGTGTTCCCCCTTTAGAAATGAGCCAAATCTGGCTTTTACATTGCATGGGTCGAGCCCAGGAGAGAGAAAATGTACAAAACATGGGAACCCATTCCTCATTGACTACAAATGCATTAAATCAGCATGGAGGACCTTACAAACCCATACCCTACCATTTTTGACCAAATTGGAGGAGAATGCGACCCATTCTGCATTAAATTTGGTCGCTAAAATGTCATTTCTGGCCATGAACACGTGTCAGAGCCGTTTCTTAACTTTATCTCTCTAGACTGAACCAAAATTCAAGATTGACCCTAGAATCATGTAGAGAATTTTATAAGCTTTCCAATGATATAAAGAACGTGCAAATCCGAGCTCTGGATCGAAAGATATGGCGATATGAAGATTTAGGGCACAAAACAGTAAAAATGGGTTTTGAAAATGTTTCCGCGCTCCGCCACTGGGACACGTGGCATGATCTAGTTGGAGGACAGGGGCACGGGGTCATCCTTGTGGTTTTAGTTTTTGGCCAAAACTTTTGCCAAATTCTCTAATTCCTCCCCAAGCTCCACACTCCCCTTCTCCTTAGGACACGTGTCCTATGTTTATTGGCCCACGGGCCGACTCTTCAAACTTTGCCCTTTGAAATTTTGGACATTTTCTCTTATGACACATGGTGTTTCCTAATTCATCCACGGCCTCGCCACCTTTTCACGCCCGCGTCCCTTTGGTCCGATGTCCCAAACTATCTGGGACAAATTCTCCGATCCACCCACTTCGGCTTCCCCGTCCCTCATTGAGGTAAAGACATGTGGCGTTTGTTGATTGACTTCGGCTCCTTCGGCTTTCCACATCCCCGCCCCTATGTCCCAACCGTCCTGGACGAAAGTTCTCTCTCGCTTCGCCTTAACTGGGTGGTTCGCGTCCTTCGCGTACTCACGGTCCCGATGTCCTGCATCTGCACTGCACAATAGTTAGTCAAATTTTTCCTCCTTCACCCGAATTGGCTTTCCGTGTCCCTCACGCCCCGATGTCCCATTGCTCTGCGATCGCCTTTGCGGCGGCTTTCGCCGATTCGCACCCCCGATGTCCCAACTATCCCAACCGGGCCGCAAGGACTAGGACTTAGCTGATTTTCATGATTTTTTCTACCCCAAGCTTGTTTTTTTGTAACTTTTTCACCCTTTTCTAGAACTTGCTCTTTCTTCTTGGATAGAGAGTTAGAAAAAGCCGAGGGACCCCTGAAACATGATTTTTGCCTTGAATCAATCTATCTTGCTTTCGGGACCAAAGTATTCTCGATGCATGTTATCAAATTTACCCGGGGTGAATTTTGGATAACAATATCATCATCGTACCATCATCATTATTATCTTCACCATCTTGCTGGTCCACTTCACATGGAGGATGCGGCGTAGAAAACACCTATCACACCAATGAATATCAAGCAACTTCCTCAACAAAGCAAAGAACCCTAGCGGCAGCTAGGGGATCGTAACACTCTTCCTTCACATGCTTGAGGATGTCTATTTGCAAACCCCATGGGTCCTTTCCTCTATCATCGATCTCTGATCACCCCTTGGATGATTGGTAAATTTGTCATGGTTTTGTGCTTTTGCTAACCTTATGAAGTCTCGCCCAATTGCCTTCTCTGCCCGAGCTAGCTTGTATGAGATTTATTTGATAGCCCCTACCAAAGTTTTCACAACCTCCTCCAAATCAGCACCCTTGCTAGCTTGAGGTTTTTCAAGGTTTATCAACTTTACACCATCCCTCTTGAGAGTTTTCCTAATGACGGTAATGTTATTTTAAATCTATAATGCCATGGTAAAGGCCTCGCCTTAAATTGGTAGGGTTCTTGTCTCTTAGGTAATAGGCTGCCTTCTTATCAAATGCATATGCATATTTGATCAAGCATGACTCATCACATGGCCTCAAATTAACAGGAATTCTTCTCAATGTTTTGTTAAATCTTGTGTTAAATTCATGCACTAATTCATTGGGGTTCTTCTTGATATTTTCAAATTCGCATAATGAAAAACCTAGGATCATTTTTTTGTCACCATATCGAATCTAAATGCATTCTACATTTCATTCCATGAATCAATAGAATTATTTGGCAAGGCCTTGTACCAATCCTTATCATCCTCTAAAGTGTGGAAAAAAATTTAATGTACACATTCTCAAATCCAATTTCAAAATCCTCCATCATATTAATAAAGAGTTTCAAATGTTGATCACCTGTTATGGCATTATTCCCTTGAACTTTGGAAATCTACTCCTAACATCATGAGGCACAATATTGGGATAACCAACCATTCCCTAAAATTTATTAGGCCAAAGGTATTGACCAAAAATGGAGGCCTAGGTGGAGGTTGAGCCATGTTGTCTCAGTGGAGGTGATCTTGGGGGTGACAAAGTTGATGAGGAGTGCGCGAGGTATTTGGGGCTCAAGAATGTGGTTCACAAGATTGTTATTCTCTAGGTGTTGATTTTTTGGAAATTTTTACTAGAATTGAAACACACAGTGTAGATTTAATAAATAACTCACCAGTATGTAAGAAGGAACTTCACTAGTTGAAGTAAACAAGTTTATGAGAATATTGCAATCGGAATCATCGGAAGAAGAGTGATAATCCTCTATTAAAGTCTTATCTCTCTCAAGAATGGATATTCTTTTTCTTGATGTTTGACCTTCAACAACCTTCCAAACTTTTCTCTCCTCTAAAATTTTCTTTCCAAATTCTTGAAATAACTTTCTACTTGGGTCTCTCCTAAGGAGAGATCTTCTTCCTTCTAGTTTTATAGAGATTAGCAACACCAAAAAAACAATGACATAAATCTAAGACACTAGTATTTATCAAGATCAAAACAACATGGAGTCGCCACTAAGGAATTTCACCCTAGTTATGCAAATGCACTAAAATAATCTATTAAATACCTATCAACACCGAAAATCTTGCCAAACTTTACAGATCGATATTGATTTTTCTTGAATCTATCAACCACAAATGCAAATGAAATGCAACTATTGCTAGAAACTAATAAAACTACAGACATAGTTTGAAACATTTGCATACACCTTACAAATATGAGTATAGAATGATGCTTTAATAATATATTTGCATACGTAACTTGCAAGAGACATCACTAAGGTTTGATATGCATTTAAATATTTCAAATATTTATGCACATGGATTAGATTGAACTAAGAATTTCCCGTAAATAATGCCACTTGGTGTTGGTACCCAAATTTTTTTCCTTTTTAGTTTGAACAACATCAAAGATATGGCATGAATCTTGAAGATAGATAGATCATGATGTATGTCATTTTGTAGCTAGGGATGTGATCTAACTGCACTCAAAATTGTGGAGAGATGGATAAGACTCTAAAAGGATTTGATCTTATCCTAACTTTTTAGGTTGTGCCTTTCAACCAAGGTAAGAGAACATTTTTTCCAACCCTCAAATGGTGAAGGAGATGAAGATATCCCTCAATTTGTGCAAATAGTATGAAAAGGGCCTTGGGAAAATATGATCAACACTCCAAATTTGACTTTCACAAGTTGTCACTTCTAGATTATGGAGATACTTTCAATGCAAGGCAAGGGTTACTGAAGACATTTTGAAATCCTGATCTGTTTTACATACTTTAGCAAATGGATTTTGATCTTTTATGGGTATACAGGTCAAAACAGGGGTAAAACAAGGTAGGATTAGTTGTTTTGAATGATTTTTTGGGTGGGAGTTTAGATAAGACAAACCAAGGTCCGCTAGACTCTTTGAGGATTTCAACAAAATATGGAGAAACTTAATAGTAGAAAGTATCAAAATGGTTAATCATCCCTTCAACTAGGATATGTGCATTAAATGGAGGCCCAGATCTACACTTTTCCACACAATCTTTGATCATATATCACAAAATCTTGAGTTAGAATGAACCAATGAAGCATTTAGCAATCACTATTTAATCATGACCTAAGGTGCACCCAAAGGTTTACAAACAATCTCTGAAGTCAAGGAAGGTAAAGTGATTTTAAATTTGTTTATCTCTTTATTAGATGAAAGCTCTTCTGAATGTGAGATTGCAAATGCCACTAAACTATCACAAGAAATGAGACCATGTATGATCAAGAGATATTTTAAACACAAGACTGCAATAGGAAACAAGAAACACAAATTTGAAATGCATTCTGAAATGTAAGCATTCACATATTTTTCCCAAAGACAACACAGAATAACTCAAAAATGATCAGATTTATCAACAGGGAATGTTTTGAAAAACAATCTCAGAGCTTGTTAATGGCTATACATGTGCAACCAACTTAACATGATTTGAAATCTGATACAGAGAGAGTTACATGAGTTTCTCAAGTGGTCACTCAGAGAATGGGCTTCTTCCTAGATTTTCCCATGAAATTTTTAGTTTTCTAGGATTTTTTAAACTCTTCCAACCCTTTGCATGAAAAATTCATGAAATATATAGCTTTCAATCTCCTTCGAGCCTTCTTTCCCAAGAAAAGAATATGCCAAAGGATCAAATTTGTTACAAAATTCCGCATGATTCACAGACAGAACGCTTTAATGAAACACGTCCAAAAATTTGCCAGCTTGTCTCAAAAAGAGATGAACCATTTCAAAATTCACATCATTATCAATTGTGGAGGCATGTTTTTATCTTCAAAGCATCCAAATCCCCTTCCTTTCATTATTTCAATCCTTATCCCTCCAAAATTTGATTATGCAACTTTTGGATCTGATATTTCACATTTATGGATGGGTTAGGGAAAAAATTCATTTCAAAAACATCCACAATCTTCAAATTGACCTCAAAACCAATTAAATTAGTCCTTATAGGCACATACGACATGAATTTGTCAAAAATTGATGAAAATTGATGTAAAAATCACATCTCCAAGCTTCCTGGAGCTCAAATGGCGGCCAAACTGAAAAATGCACAATTACCATTGATCTTCCTTTATCCTTTAATTTGAGCCCTCCACATGTCACAATGTGATTGGAAATGGGCTTGGGATCACCTTTTGACATTTTAACACTTTTGGAAAAATGTAAAAATTTGACATTTTTCTCCGCCCCTCCACCCTTTGAAAATGGGCCTAACACGTGTCCCAAAGTGGGCCCCATTGGAATCGTGGACCGATTCTACACATTTCCACCTTTTTGGAAAAGGAAATTTTTCCAAATTATCTCTATGGGCCCACATCTCTAATTCTGTTCCTGACACATGGTGCAATATGACTGGATACAGAGTCGTGGCTCAATTTTAAACATTTTTCCTCTTTTTGGAAAAAGGAAAAAATTTATGTTTTTCCTCCGCGGCTCCGCCCTCCCGCAAGACACATGTCCTCACCTGATTGGCTATGGGGCAATGCTCTTATTTATATTTTAACAAAATTTTCCACAAAGGAAAATTTTCACCATTTCCTCCACACTCCCGCACCTCTGCCTTTCCCTGCCATGTGGCGATTGTTGATTCACTACGGGCTTGTGCTCCTTTTTAATTTTATGCCTTCATGCCAAAAATGGGAAAAAATATCAATTTGTCCCCGAGGCCCAAGTTCCACCTCTATGAAAATGTGACATGTGTCCACCTGTGACTCACCATGAGTTTTGGATTATTTTGTGACTTTAATCTTTTAACCAAATAAAGTCAAAAACTTCAAAAGAACCCGACCACCGTACACTCATCAAGCTTTCTCTAAAGCCGCCACGTGTTCCATTCTAATTCGATTACGGGCCCTAGGCATTTTCTTTGCACTTTAACTCTTTTTCCAAAATGCCTTAAGGCACAAAAAGACCCATTGCTTCTCATCCAATCAAAAGAGGACACGTCAACAACATTAGAACCAATCAGAGTAAAGTGGAGCCATGGGACCAAATTCACCCTTTTGCCAAAAAAGCAAAAAGTGATAAGTTAAAAAAATCCATTTTCCTCACCAATTAGAATAATCCACGTTGCTGATGACTGACTCAAGAAGAAATTAATGGGCAAATGACACCCGTCTCGATCACAAAACACGTAAAACACCAGGATGCCCTAGAATTCCATTTTTTCACTAAGGACGACAAATTTCTCTAAATCGAACCAATCAAACATGTTTTTAAAGCATTTTCATCATGGAATTGGATTTTCAATGGCATACAAGTGTAAATTGATCAATTTTAAACTTCCACAATCGGGCAAAAGGAAAAATAGCAAAGCCCGCAATTTTGGAAAAATAAAGGCACAAAATAGGGCACACATATAGATTTCTTTCAAATGGGAAAAATAAAAAGTTTTTCAGCATTTCAAAGCATCCAAGCAAGAGGGGAAAATTTGTAGATCACTAATTTGAGAGAAAAACGTTTCAGAGCACACAGAATGAAGGAAAATTTAGGGCAAAATGGTGCAAGCTCAAAAATGGCACCAACATCGACTCTTCGCCGAGGATGGGCACTCCCAAACGAGTGTCACAAGAATAAAATAAGTAGACCAAGTTCCAAAAACAACCATTGGGAAATGGAGTCAAAATTATAGAGCTAAAAATAAGACCTAATTGACAAAAAAGGCTACCAAGAACAGGGCAAACCACAAATTGACAAAAAAACAACAAAAAAAGAGCCAAAAACAAACACTATACACTATACAAGTGGTGCATACCTCAAATTTTGGGATTAATCCAAGAAATGTTTCAAATTCTTGCCATTAACATGCAATTCAAGTGATTCCCATCTAAGTCCTTGAGAAAAAGGTATTTTCATCAATTCGATATCAATGGAGTAAGGGCCCATCCACAATGCATCAAATTTACCATGTTTTCCCTTAGCTTCATGTCTTCTATCCCACAAAAAACTAGATCTCCAACATTGAAGGCCCTAGGAGTGACCTTCTTGTCAAAAAATATTTTCAAAGTTTCTCTAAATCGACATGCCTTTGGTGGGATGCTCTTCTTTCTTCATCTAGCTCAACAACTGATTAATCCTTGCTTCATATGGACTGACCTCTTGATCTTCAAGTTGTTGAAAAATTAAATGAAGATAATTGCAGATGTAAGGATAGCAGAGCTTGAGTTCCATACACCAACTCAAATGGGTTCTTACCAATAGCTCTTTTGGCAGTGATTCTATCACCCAAACTGCAAATTTCAGTTGTTCACCCCATTTTCTCTTGTTCAACTCCAAGGTTCTCCTAATGATCTTCAACAAGTTTATTATTGTTGACTCAGCTTATCCATTTCCTTGAGGGTTATAGTTTGAAGCATAAGTCAGATTGGTTCCATACTCCTTGCACATTGCCATCAAGGGTTTAGCTCTAAAACACATGGCATTATCAGCAACAATCTTGACTGGCACACCAAATCTGCATATGATATGATTCAACAAGAATTCCATAACAACTTGGTGTGTTTCTTTCTTGGTGGGGATTTCTTCTACCCACTTGGTGAAGTAATCTGTGGCTACAAGGATCCACTTATATCCAGCACTAGAAGGGTCTGAAATCTCACCAATGAAGTTTATTCCCATTGTTTGAAAGGAGATTCAATTGATACAAGTTACAAAGGAAGGGAGCCTAAAGCTTTCATTCTTCTAGAGAAATGCTTTGATAGCTTTCACATTTTCTAACCAGCAAGGTTGCAGCTTTGAAGAGAGTAGGCCACCAATAACCAACTCTCAAAATTTTGTGAGTCAGTAACCCTTCCGTAAAAGTATCCTCCACAAACTCCCCCATGGAAATCAACAACTATTTTGGGAGCTTCATCTTCTGTTATACATTTCAAGAGGACACCTTCAGGGTTCTTCCAAGCTAGCCCAAAATTAGTGATGATGTATTTTTGAGAAGTCACTTTGAGATCTCTTTTCTTATTTTTATTCAAATGATCAAGGTAGCATTGGTTTCGAGGTAAAATATTACATCCTTATACCACCAAGAACTTACCAAATTATCAAGAACATCTACCCTTTCTTCCTCTACTTCATTCACTTCCACAGTCTGTAAGTTGCTCTCAGCCATGAGCTTAGCAAGACCCAAACCTCTCACCAACTTTGTGGTTTGGATATCCATGTCATATTCCTGTAGTTTGTTCACCCATCTACATATTTTTCTTGAGATCTCCATCTCTAATAAGATGTCTTTTACCATGGTGTGGGGAACATAAGCAACATCTTTTGAACTTAAGATATAAGGCCTGAAAACCTTTGTTGCTTTTACCAAGGCAAATGCTTGTTTTTCCATGATTGTGTATTTTAGCTCAACATTTGTAAATCCTTGTGAAAGAAGGCAATAGGCCTCTCATCCCCATCTTCATCCTTTTGCAGCAAAATAGATGCAATGGTATTTTCAAAAGAAAAGGAGAAGATTTGGAAAGGCTTCTTGTAATTTGGAGCTGCTAAGACAGGTGCATGTTTTAATGCTTCTTTGATTCCTTCAAAAGCTTGAATAACAACCTCCTCCCATTTGATAACTTGGTCTTTCTTTAACATGCATGTAATATGAAGAGTCAATTCAGAAAAATTAGACACAAACCTTCTAACGAAATTGATATTCCCAAAGAAGGATTGATGCCCTTCTTTGTTATTAGAATTGGAATCTTGCTGATTGCTTCTACCCTCTCAGGGTCAATCATGACACCAACATTTGAAATAATATGACCAAGCAACTTGGCCTTTTTCACTCCAAAATGACACTTCTTTGGATTGAGATAAATGCCATATTCTCTACATCTGATCAACATTCTTTCCAAGTGCTGCAAGTGATATTTTTTGCTCCTTGAAAACACAAGTCACATCATCTTGATAAACTGTAATGAAGTCATTTATGTAACCAGCAAAAGCAACATCCATTTCTCTTTGGAAAGTAGCTCCAGCATTCATAAGACCAAAAGGCATTCTTACATAGACATATGTTCCCCAAGGAGTGGTAAAGGTAGTTTTAAATATTTCTGACTCCTTGACAACAACTTGGTTGTAGCCAGAGAAACCATCTAGGTGGACAACAATTTAGATCCAGTCACTAATTGCAACATGTTTTCCATGTTTGGCAAAGGATAATTGTCTTTCAATGAAGCTCTATTTATATTTTGAAGTCTACACAAAGTCTGATATCTCCATTTTTCTTTTTGACTGGCACAAGGTTTGTAACCCAAGATGAATACCTTATGGGCTGAATGACCCTCCCTCCTTCAATTTTTCTTTAATTCATCTTGTATCTTCACTGAGAGGAGTGGATTAATTGGCCTTTTTTTCTCAAGGGCTTGGCATTTGTTTCAAGAGGAATCTCATGCTGAAACAAGTCCTCTCTCAATGCTTTCAACTCTGAATAATACCAAGCCCTACACTCCAAATATTTCTTCATAGTTGAACATAGGACTATTTTTTCTCTTTGTTTAGATTACTTCCTAACCAAACTTTTCTTGGTTTATCATTAGTGCCCAAGTTATGCTCTTCCACATCCCTTGAGGCGTATACATGTTTTTATTGATGATGTAATCAACATTGTCAAAATTTGACTCAAGTGCAACAAGACCTCTAGGAATGGTGTTAGTTTTCAATTGGATAATATCCTTTCCAAACAAATTCTCTCTTTCTTCAGTCACACACACCATTGGTTCCCAATCAATATTCTGATCTGTAAACTCACCTTGATTTTGTAAGAACCTTTACACTTGAGCATCATCATTAAACACTTGCAAATGTTTGATGTTGTCAAGGACAGTTGGCCTAGTTAACACTTCAATATTGTACTCAAAATAAGGTGAAATGGTGCAATTTCCAAATCTTGACCCCAACACTACCAACTGTTCAGAGCAGCATTGAAAATTTTTTCATGATGCACAATGTTGAAGGAATCAAACATCTTAATTAGATCCCAAACTGCATGTTTGTACTATTTCATCCGCTGATTTTTTTGTAGCATACAATTTTCTTATTTGTTTGACAACTAGCTCTGAATATACTTTTGCAATGATGTCCTTAACACCATACTTCCATGCAATTCTCAGACCCAACAACAAGGCTTCATACTCAAAGCAATGTTGTTAGTACATTCAAAATTCAGCTTGAAGGAAAAAACAAACTCTTTTAAGCTAGGAGAAATCAAAATTATACCAGCACCATTTCCAAATTTGGAGCAAGCTCCATCAAATAACAAGGTCCAAGGAGAACCTACCTATTCAAGGAACTTTGACTGATCCATCTTGTTCTATTTTCCATCAAAGAAACCCAATAAAGTTATCAACATCAACATCAGCAAACAACACTTCATAGAAGCATTGTTGGGATCTTCAATAAGGTGTAACATCTTCTTTTCTCCATAGAGCTTGACAAGGCTGCCTTTAATGGGAATAGTGGAAAAATACATGTCCATTTGAATAGTCCCACCAACACTTACAACCCACTTTCTTGACAAAATCATACCCCATTTGGTAGGGCAATAAACAATCACAACATCAAGTTTTAAATTCTTACATGGATAGGCTGCAAGTTGTACCACCAAACCATTAACACAACCAACTACCAAAAATTCTCTTGAGTCCATGGCAGTACACTTTCCATAGGCTATTGTCACTTTGATATCCAACTCATTCTTGACTTCCCGTGAGGCATGACATTGCATGATGCACTAGAATCAAACATACAATTGTGAAGTAGTCTATCCTTTATGATCAAAGTTGTAAAGAATGGATCAACATTCAATTGGGAATCAACCAAGGATGTTCCCAAGTATACCTCAGTGTTTCTCCAAGATCCTCTAATTCTAGTGGTGTTTCAAGGTCTGCAATGATTTGAGGAGGAGTTTCAACAATGTTTACATTTCTGCTTGGGGTACTCTTCTCCTCTTTCAATCCCAAGTACTCAAATGCTCTCTTCTTGTGCTTAGGAATCCTAAGAAACTCAATGATTGGAACACTCACTTTGATTTGGCTCAATACTTGGGCTATGTCATAGGGAACATTCTTTGGTAAGGCAGCATTGGAAGGGAAACAAGTAGATTCATTAGATGGCATGGGATTCTTGGCATCTTGGGCATGAGGAGGACTGAAATTTTTGCTTGGGACAACAAAGCTTTTGGCAGGTGTTTCTCTTCTAGGAGCTTCTTTGGGAATACTTGTAAGAAAGGGTGTTTTAGGTTTGGTTTGAGGCCCAACTCCCTTAACAACCTTTCTCCTAGTGTTATAATATTTCTCTTGAGCCATAACAAAATTCATTAACAATTGTGTATCTTCCTCCGAAGGGATACCACCATCATACTTCTTAATCATCAAAGTTCTTAAGTATTCAAAGTCATTGTTAGGAATCTCAAAGGAAGCTTACACTACATCTACCTAAATAGTATGAGAGGGAAGAAGGACTTATACCCATTTGATGCAATCCCAAAAGGTTGCAGCTGTCCTTGCACTTATTACCTCAGTTGATGTTGCTCCTTCTTATGAGCTTGAAGAATAGCCCACCATGCAGATATCATCATCAGTACCATCATCATTATTAGCTTCACCATCTTTCTAGTCCACTTCACATGGAGGATGGGGCAGAAAACACCTATCACACCAATCAATATCAGCAACTTCCTCAACAACAACAACCCTAGCAGTTAGGGGATCAGTAACACTCTTCCTTCACATGCTTGAGGATGTCTATTTGCAAACCCCATGGGTCCTTTCCCTCTATCATCAGATCTCTAATCACCCCTAGGATGATTGGAAAATATGTCATGGTTTTGTGCTTTTTGCTAACCTTGTGAAGTCTTCCAATTCCCATCTCTTCCCAAGCTAGCTTGTATGATATTTCTTTGACAAATTTCGCCAAAGTTTTCACAACCTCCTCTAAATAAGCACCCTTGCTAGCTTGAGGTTTTTCAGGGTTTATCAACTTTACACCATCCCTATTGAGAGGTTTCCCAATAACCTTAATATTGTTTTCAATCAGTAGTGCCATTGTAAAGGCCTACCTTAAATTGGTAGGGTTCTCATCTCTTAGGTAATAGGATGCCTTCTTTTCAAATGCATCTACATATTTGATCAACCATGACTCATCACATGGCCTCAAATTAATAGGAATTCTTCCCAATGTTTTGTTAAATCTTGTGTTAAAGTCTTACACTAATTCATTGGGATTATTCTTGATATTTTCAAATTGATAATAGAAACCTAGGATCAGTTTTGTCACCATATTGCAATCTGAATGCATTCTTTATTTTAGCCCATGAATCAATAAAATTATTTGGAAAGGCCTTGTATCAATCCCTAGCATCCTCCTCTAAAGTGTGGACTAACAATTTATGTACACATCCTCAAATCCAATTTCAAAATCCTCCATCATATTAATAAAGAGTTTCAAATGCTTGATCACCTATTATGGCATTATTCTTGGAACTTTGGTAATCTACTCGTAACATCCCGAGGCACAACATTAGGATAACCATCCATTCCCCTAAAATTTATTGGGCCAAAGGTATTGACCACAAATAGAGGTCTAGGTGGAGGCTGAGCCATGTTGTTGTCTAGTGGAGGTGATCTTGGGGTGACATAAAGTGATGAGGAGTGCAAGGTCTTTGGGGCTCAAGAATGTGGTTCACAAGATTGCTATTCTCTAGGTGCTGATTTTCTTGAAAGTTTTACTAGAATTGAAAAACACAGGTGCAAATTTTAGAAGGAACTCACTAGGTACAATAGAAAGGACCTTCACTAGTTTAAGTGAACAAGTTTATGAGAACATTTCTTGAATTAGAATCACTAGAAGAAGAGTGATAATCCTCTATTAAAGGTTGATCTCTCTCACCAATGGATATTCCTTTGCTTGATGTCTGACCTTAAACAACCTTCCAAACTTTTCTCTCCTCTAAAACTGTCTTTCCAAATTCTTGAAATAACTTTCTACTTGGGTCTCTCCTGAAGAGATCTTCTTCCTTCCAGGTTTGCAGAGATTAGCAACACCAAAAAAAAATGACAGAAAGCTAAGACACTGGTATTTATCAAGATCAAAACAACATGGAGTCGCCACTAAGGAATTTCACCCTAGTTGTGCAAATGCACTAAAATACTCATCAAATACCTATCAAAGACTAAAATCTTGCAAAACTTTATAGATCGACATTCCTTTTCTCTTGAATTTATCAACCACAAATGTAAGTGAAGTGCAACTACTACTTTGAAACTCGATAAAATTAGAAATAGTTTGAAACCTTTGCATACACCTTGCAAATCTAAGTATAGAATGATGCTTTAACAATATATTTGTAGATAGAACTTGCAAGAGACATTACTAGGGTTTGATATGCATTCAAATATTTCAAATATGTATGCACATGGATTAGATTGAACTAAGAATGTCCCCGGAAACAACACCACTGGTGTTGGTACCCAAATTTGTTCTCCTTTTCAGTCTGAGCAGCATCAAAGATATGGCATGAAGCTTGAAGAAAGATAGCTCATAATGTATTTCATTTTTAGCCGGGGATGTGATCTAACCGCACTCAGTTTATGGAGAGATGGATAACACTCTAAAAGGATTTGATCTTATCCTAACTTTTTTAGGTTGTGCCTTTCAACCAAGGTAAGAGAACATTTTTACAACCCTCAAATGGTGAAGGAGATGAAGATATCCCTCAATTTGTGCAAATAGTATGGAAAGGGCCTTGGGAAAATATGATCAACACTCTAAATCTGAATTTCACAAGTTGTCACTTCCAGATTATGGAGATACTTTCAATGCAAGACAAGGGTTATTGAAGACATTTTGAAATCTTGATCTGTTCTACATACTTTAGCAAATGGATTTTGATCTTCTGTGGGTATATAGGTCAAAACAGGGGTAAAATAGGGTAGGATTAGTTGTTTTGAATGATTTTTGGGTGGGAGTTTAGATAAGACAAACCAAGGTCCACCAGACTCTTTGAGGATTTCAACAAAATATGGAGAAACTTAACATAAAAAGTATCAAAATGGTTAATCATCCCTTCAACTAGGATATGTGCATCAAATGGAGGCCCAGATCTACACTTTTCCACACAATATTTGATCATCTATCACAAAATCTTGAGTTAGAATGAACCAATGAAGCATTTAGCAATCACTATTTAATCATGACCTAAGGTGCACCCAAAGGTTTACAAACAATCTCTAAAGTCAAGGAAGATAAAGTGATTTTAAATTTGTTTATCTCTTTTTCGATGAAATATCTTCGAATGTGAGATTGCAAATGCCACTAAACTATCACAAGAAATGAGACCATGTATGGTCAAGAGAGATTTTAAACACAAGACTACAACAGGAAACAAGAAACACAAATTTGAAATGCATTTTGAAATGTAAGTATTCACAGATGTTTCCCAAAGACAACACAATAACTCAAAATGATCAGATTTATCAGCAGGGGAATGTTTTAAAAAATAATCTCAGAGCTTGTTAATGGATATACATGTGCAACCAACTTAACATGATTTGAAATCTGATACAAAGAGAGTTACATGAGTTTCTCAAGTGGTCACTCAGAGAATGGGCTTCTTCCTAGATTTTCCATGAATTTTTTTAGTTTTCCAGATTTTTTAAACTCTTCTAACCCTTTGCATGAAAAATTCATGCAATATATAGCTTTCAATCTCCTTCAAGCCTTCTTTCCCAAGAAAATAATATGCCAAAGGATCAAATTTGTTACAAAAATTCCTCATGATTCACAGACAGGGACGTTTAATAGAACATGTCCAAAAAGTTGCCAGTTGTCTCAAAAAGAGATGAATCATTTCAAAATTGCATCATTATCCATCAGGAGGCATGTTTTCATATTCAAAGCACGCAGACCCCCTTCCTTTCATTATTTCATCCTTATCCCTCCAAAATTTAACTCAGCAACTTTTGTATTCGATATTTCACATTTTTGACGGGTTAGGAAAAAAATTCATTTAAAAACATCTATGATCTTCAAATTGATCCTCAAAACTAATTGATTGGTTCTTTGAGGCAAAAAACATGAATTTGTCAAAAATTTGATGAAAATTGATCAAAAATCACATCTCCAAGCTTCCTAGAGCTCAAATGGTAGCCAAACTACAAAATGCATAATTACTGGTTGATCTACCTTTATCCTTTAATTGAGCCCTCCACGTGTCACAATGTGATTGGAAATGGGCTTGGGATCACCTTTTGACATTTTAACACTTTTGGAAAAACTTAAAAAAATTGACATTTTTCTCCGCCCTCCGCCCTTTTAAAATGGGCGACACGTGTCCCAAAGTGGGCCCCATTGGAATGGCGACCGATTCTACACATTTCCACATTTTTTCATAAAAGGAAAATTTTCCAAATTATCTCCTTGGGCCCACATCTCCGATTCTATCCCTAACACGTGGCACAATATGACTGGATACGGAGTCGCAGCTCAATTTTAAACATTTTGCCTCTTTTTGGAAAAAGTAAAATTTGTTGTTTTTCCTCCGCGGCTCCACCTCCCAATAGGACACATGTCCTCACTGATTAGGCTACAGGGCAGTGCTCATATTTATATTTTAACAACATTTTCCACAAAGGAAAATTTTCACCATTTCCTCCACACTCCCACACCTCCACCTTTCCCTGCCACATGGCAATTGCTGATTCACTGAGGGCTTGCGCTCCTCCTTTTAATTTTATGCCTTTGTGCCAAACAATGGGAAAAATCTCTATTTTGCCTTGAGGCCCAAGTTCCACCTCGATGAAAACGTGACATGTGTCCACCTCGTGACTTCACTTTGTAGAGTTCCGGATTGTTTTGTGACTTTAATATTTTAACCAAATAAAGTCAAAAAACTTCAAAAGAACCCGACCACCCACAATTCCGTCCTTGGCTCTGAAGCCGCCACGTGTTCCATTATGATTTGTTGTGGGCCCTAGGAATTTTATTTGCACTTTAACTCTTTTCCAAAATTCCTTAAGGCAAAAAAATACCCGTTGCTTCTCATCCAATCAAAAGAGGACACGTTAGCAACATTAGAACCAATTAGAGTAAAGCGGAGCCATGGGACCAAATTCACCCTTGTGTCAAAAAAGTAAAAAGTGATAAGTTAAAACAATTTTCCACTTTGTCCCTTGGCAAATTAGAACAAGCCATGTTGTTGATGACTGCTCAAGAATAAATTGACGGGAAAATGATGCCCGTTCGACCAGTCAAAACACGAAAAAATGCCAGGATACCCTAGAATTTGATTTTTTTGCTAAGGATGACAAATTTCTTGAAATTGAACCAACTGAAACATGTTTTTAAAGCATTTTTTTATCATGGAATTGGATTTTCAATGGCATACAAGTGCAAATTGATCAATTTTAAACTCCATGATCGAGCAAAAAGGAAAATGGTAGAGCCTCATGATTTTGGAAAAATTAGCGCACAAAATAGGGCACACATGCAGATTTCTTTCAAATTGGGGCAAAACAACAAGTTTGTGAGCATTTCGAAGCATCCAAGCAAGAGGGGAAAAGTTGCAGATCACTAATTTGAGAGAAAATGTTCCAGATCATGCGGAATGAAGGAAAAATTTAGTGTAAAATGGTGCAAGCTCAAAATGGCACCAACATCAACTCCTACTTGAGAATGGGAACTCCCAACCAGAGCCACAAGAACAAAAGAAGTAGACCAAGTGCCAAAAATAACCATTGGGCAATGGATTCAAAATTGTAGAGCTGAAAAACTAGACCCAATCGATAAAAAATGGCTGCCAAGAACAGGGCAAACCACAAACCAACAAAAACAGAGCCAAAAAACAAAGACTATACACTATATAAGTGGTGCATACCTCAAATTTGGGGATTAATCCAAGAAATTATTCAAATGCCTTCCATTAATATGTATTTCAAGCAATTCCTTATCTAATTCCTTGAGAAAAGAGGTAGCTTCACCAATTCTAATATCAATGGAGTAAGGGCCCATCCACAATGCATCAAATTTACCATGTTTGCCCTTATCTTCATGCCTGTTATCCCACAACAAAACCAGATCTCCAACATTGAAGGCCCTAGGAGTGACCTTCTTGTCAAACAATCTTTTTAACTTTTCTCTAAATCGACATGCCTTTCATGGGATACTCTTCTTTCTTCATCCAGTCAACAATCGATTAATTTTTGCTTTATATGGACTAACCTCTTGATCTTCAAGTTGTTGAACAAAATAAAATGAAGATAATTGTAGATGTAAGGGTAGTAGAGCTTGAGTTCCATACACCAACTCAAATGGGCTCTTACCAGTAGCTCTTTTGGTAGTGATTCTATCAGCCCAAACTACAAATTTTAGTTGTTCACCCCATTTTCTCTTGTTCAACTCCAAGGTTCTCCTAATGATCTTCAACAAGTTCTTATTGTTGGACTCAGCTTGTTCATTTCCTTGAGGGTTATAGTTTGAAGCATAAGTTAGATTGGTTTCATACTCCTTGCACATTTCCATCAAGGGTTTAGCTCAAAACACATGGCACTATCAAAAACAATCTTGATTAGCACACCAAATCTGCATATGATATGATTCAACAAGAAGTCCATAACAACTTGGTGTGTTTCTTTCTTGGTGGGGATTGCTTCTACCCACTTGGTGAAGTAATCTGTGGCTACAAGGATCCACTTATGTCTAACACTAGAAGGGTCTAAAATCTCACCAATGAAGTCTATTCCCCATTGTTTGAAAGGAGCTTCAATTGATATAGGCTGCAAAGGAAGGGAGCCTAAAGCTTTCATTCTTCCAGAGAAATGCTGGAAACTTTCACATTTTCTAACCAGCAGGGTTGCATCTTTGAAGAGAGTAGGCCACCAATAACTAGCTCTCAAAATTTTGTGTGTTGTAACCCTTCCAGCAAAGTGTCCTCCATAAACTCCCCCATGGAAATCAGTAACTATTTTGGGAGCTTCATCTTCAGTTATACATTTCAAGAGGACACCTTCAGGGTTCTTCCAAGCCAGCCCAAAGTCAGTGATGATGTATTTTTGAGAAGCCAGCTTGAGGGATCTTTTCTAATTTTTATTCAAATGATTAGGGCAGCATAGGTGTCTGAGGTAAAATATTACATCCTTGTACCACTCAAAACTTACCAACTTCTCAAGAACATCTACCCTTTCTTCCTCTACTTCATTCACTTCCATAGTCTACAAGTTGCTCTCAGCCATGAGCTTAGCAAGACCCAAACCTCTCACCAACTTTGTGGTTTGGATATCCATGTCATATTCCTATAGTTTGTTCACCCATCTACATCTTTTGCTTGAGATATCCATCTCTAATAAGATTTCTTTTACCATGGTGTGGGGAACATAAGAAACAACTTTTGAACTTAAGATATAAGGCTTGAAAACCTTTGTTGCTTTCACCAAGGAAAATGCTTGTTTTTCCATGATTGTGTATTTTAACTCAACAACTTGTAAAGCCTTACTAAAGAAGGCAATAGGATTCTCATCCCCATCTAGTTTGAAGGACAAAGGCATGGGTTCACCATCAAGTGGAATGAGGATAACTCCTGCCCCACCCCCATGCTAACACTTGGAGCCATCAAAGAAGAGTGTCATTTGGTAAGTGGGTTCATCTAGGGAAAGAGTGGTAATCGACTCATCCGGGCAGCTTAAAGTTAGAGAGTTGATCCACGAAATAGGTGCGTTGGCCAATTGGTTAGTGATAGCTTGGCTCTTGATGGAATCTTTATGGATGAATTCGAGGTCAAGGTCATCTAGAAGTATAAGCCAACATGCAGCACATTGATTTTGGTAAGGTTTGGCATACAAGAAGTGTAAGGGGTCGGTGTTGGTCACAACATAGGTTTTGTGGTTGAGTAGGTAATGGCGAGTTTTGTGGTAATGAAAAAATAAGGCTAAGCAAACCTTTTCGGGATGGGTGTATTAGGTTTTGTAGTCCAAAAGAATATGGCTTATGTAATAAACCACCTACTCCTGTGTTGTTCATCGTGATGAGTGAGCATGGCCCCCAAGGAGTGATCGGTAGTTGAGATGTATAGGTAGAAGGGTTAATCATCTTTAGGTGGAATGAGTACGGGTGGTTGAAGAATGTATTGTTTTAAGGCCTAAAAATCTTTATGATAGTCATCATCCCATTTAAAGGAGACATCCTTCTTGAGAAGGTGATGAAATGGTTGACACCGATAAGACAATTGTGAAATGAAACAACGAATAGATCGAACTTACCTTACGGGCTATGGAGTTTCCTAAGATTAGTGGGTGGAGGAATCTCCAAAATGGCCTTGACTTTAACAGGGGTCAACTTATATACCATGTATGGAAACGATAAATCCAAAGAGATTTCCGAGAGAGCTACGAAGACACATTTCTTGGGATGAAGGTGAACGAATATTTAATGAGATGGTCAAAGATGATTTTTAGGATGGTGAGGTGCTCGCGCAGGCGTTTGGATTTGGCAAGGAGGTTTTCCACATAATCTTATAATATATGATGCATGATGTCATGGAAGATGTAAGTCATAGCCGCCGATATGTGGCACCAAAGCATTTTTAAGGCCAAAAGGCATGACTCAATAGTAGAAGGTTCCCCAAGAGGGTGATGAATGGAGTTTTATGTTGATCCTTTGGGGCAAGTAATATTTGGTTATAACCGGAGAAGCCATCCATGAGTGATAGCATCTCATGACCAGCGGTAAGGTCAATCAACCTGGTCAATACCAAGTAGGGGAAAGTCATATTTTAGGAAAGCTAGGTTAAGGTCACAAAAATCCATGCAAATGCGAAGTCCCCCTATCACCTTAGTGATAGGGACAATGTTAGAAATCAACAAGGATAATCAAGGGGTAAGATGAAGGAAATGGAAAGAAGGCGCTGAAGTTATTCTTTAATAAGAAGGAAATGTGAGGGTACATCTTCCTCAACTTTTGTTTTATGGGTTTGGCATTAGGAATGGTTACGATATTATGGACCACTATAGTGGGGTCAATACTGCATATCTATGTAAGACCAAGTGAAAATGTGGTTATCGTTTCTAAGAAAAGAACTGATGGCTTCTGTTTAACAACATCCAAAGATTGGTGATCTTTAGAATGTGAGGGTCGTCCAGTATGAATGTTGATTTTGATATTTGATTTATTGAACATGGTTTGGGTCTTAGATGGTAGCGGCCGATGAATATATGAATCTTCTACACCAAGGTAGGTGAGTATAGATTCATCATCTTAGCATTGAACAACGTTAATTGAAGGTGTATTGTCATCGATCATTTCAGGATATAGGAAGGGAAGAGAGGAAGGAGCCTTGCCTCGCATTGATAAGTTAGAGGCCCCAAGGAAATGGTGTTTATGAAAAAAAAATTTTAGGAGGAATGGATTCGGATCCATTGACTCTGTCGGCGAAGGTGACGATGGTGGTGATGAAGATGGAGAAGGGATGATGTCTTCAATGAGTTTAATGTAGGCCTTCTTGGAAGGTGGTTCAAAGAAAGTCGATACCCCTATGGTCGTTATGCTTACGAGTAGTATATGGAATAATAGTATGGAAGCCTTGCTCATAAAATCCAAATCAAAGCCCTTCCATACACATCGGTGTAGGAAGGTGTGGGAGAAAGCAGTGATTGGTGAGTGGCTGGAGGTCAGCGGAAAATGGGTGGGTTTGTGACGATGGTTCGGGTGTGTAATTTGTAGTATCAAGTCCCCATAAGTAAGATTGGTACGAAGGTGGGGAGGACCATAAAGGAGGTGCTCTCCTATATGGTGATCATAGTGAGGGTTCTGGTGAAGACTTCCATACTCTTGTGGAGTAAGGAATGTGTTGACGCTTATATAGTGATCCTCCCGAGTGAGGTGTTGAAAAATGCCTTCCAAGGGATCGGTGGTTGGTATGTGGGTAGCTGGAATAGACGATGTGTCGGAGGTCAGATCGGAGGTGGAGCTAATGGATTGAGAGGCTAATGGTTTGTGAGTGGAGGTTGTAGCAACGGTAGGAATGGAGGTATGTGCGGTTGAGGCGGCCAACTACACTAGTGAGTGGAGGTGGAGGTGAAGAGGCGGTGGGTGTGGAGATAGATGCTTTAATGGGTATGAGCATGTCATTGTGTCGATAAAGCATGTTACAAGTTTTGAAAGGTGATGGATCAGCTTTGGAATGGTATAGGCGTGTCCTTCATGCTTGAACTTCACACAATGATGCAAAGTTGAAGGGACACTGACCCATGACATGAATCCAAGGTCTACTAAGCAACAAGTTATATTGAAATTTCCCCTCTAAGAAATAAAATAACTTTGGAACAGTACGGGGCCCATGCAAAATGTGGAGGATGACGGTGCCAAGTGTAGAGGTGATAGCATCAATGAATGAATGCAATATGGCGGGATGTTTATGCATGTGATTTTTAGGTATGTGCATTTGAGCGAATGCATGGGAATAAATGATATTAATTCTAGTGCCCCCATCAATCATAACATGACATACACGTATATCATCGATGTGAATAGAGATGAAGAGAGATGGGTTTGGGTCATCGGTTTGGCGTGGTGTGATCTCTTCCTATGAGAAGCTAAAGGAGGCTATTTGGTGAGTAGGTGGAGGTGTCGATAAAGTTGGCGATTTGGTGAGAGAGGCTACATGATGGGGTGTGATAATGGAGGCTACAGGTGTAGGGTCATTGGGTAAAACCTCAATAGATTACAGGACCTCCATGAGAGCTTGACAATGGGATTTCGAGGTTTGGATGAGGTCATATAGGGACATTTTGAGGGGAGATTGGTGTAATTGTTTGAGCATTGTGCGGCGTGTGTGACCCCATTAGAAATAGGATATGTGGGGCCGTGGATAGTGATTTTTGGTGTGGGTGTAGATGGTACATTGGGTATAGGATTGGTTGGTGAGTCGGTTTCCTTTTCCTTGCCTTTTTCCTTGAGCACGATAGCAACATGGATCATGTTAATCGAGGTGGGGAGGTAAGTGAGGTAGGTGAGCCATGAAAGGTATAAGCGACATGAAGGGAAAAAGCACGGTGGTGGGAAAGAACCTTATGGCATGATTTTAGCACACTGACATTTGGGTGGAGGTTTGACGAGTTCTTTGATACAAACCATGTTAATTTCAAATCTCAAGGTGGTTGTAACATTCCCATTTTAAGACTTTAGAAACAATGGAATTTTTTTAACATAATGTTCTCTATTATAAATAAAACATCATTTATAACACACATTCCATGCCAATCAATCTCATAATAGATAACCATTTGCAGCTGTAATGACTCGGTATGATATCGATCTCTCATTCCATGACTTGGTTACCAACCAATCTCTCATGTTAACTTAAGTATAGAATACTTTATGTATACTATGTATATTTGGTTATCCTACACAATCCCAGTGTACTTGAGTGATCTATTTAAAGAACCTATCTGAATATTTTTACCAATATTCATCTGACATCATGTTACTTTAAACTAGGTGACATAGGACAACACAACCAATAGCTTGCGATACTTTGGCCAAATATTTTCAACATACTATTCATGTTACTATTCCTAGATGACATACTCATCTTTCTCGGAATACACCCTTCATCTCACTCTTTTGTCATCTAGAATGGTCTTTACTGACAACCATCAGTCCACTTGTCCAAGGTTTAACCCTAGCCCTAGTTAGAAACATAATTTATTATAGGAAAATGCTCATAATGTCTTATGGTATATGGGCATACTTGGTTGACCTAAGTCAACCAAATGTGCAAAGTACCCTAAGCCATTAAAAGCTATTACTGTCCTAAACATGCCACTAACTTGACCTAGAGAGAAACTAAGTTCAAGTCCTTATTTGTGTGTAGATCTAGATGATCAATGCGGAAGAGTGTTGCCACATGTCAACCTGCAACGTTGTATCCTTGAGAATACCCTTGTCTTCTCAAAGGTATAGTCTGCCGATTGGCGTGTGCAAACATCCTACGAAACTACCTCATCGAGATGTACATACTCCAAGGAGGTTATTAATACCTTATAATTTGTATTATTGCACCGATTACAACAACCTGCTAAACCCTAATCCAACACTCCATAAGTTCTTTTCTAAATTTGATTCATTTAGTCATTAAATAACTTCCTTAACTTATGATTTATTTTTAGGTTTGTTTTACTTGGCTTAAAAAAAAAAACGAGGACAAAAACATCAAAAGTCCCATTAAATGTAACTTAACCATTTCAAGAAGGTGTAACAACCAAATAGATTCAACTAGAAGTAGACTTTATAGGAAATGAAGTCTAACGATCAACGATCATATCGCCATTCTTTAGATTACATTTCTTTGAGTGAGGAAGAATCTTCCTCTACATGATTTAAGTGTTAGGGTTTGTCGTACCATTCTTATCTTTCACAATTTCTATAGTTTTACTACATATTCATTACACATTCCAATTCTATGTTAGAATTGTTGAGATAAAATTATTATCTTATGCAACTTAACAAGTTGCATCTTAATAAGGAATCCAATTATTTCCCTTTTAACCAACCGATCAAGTTTACCGAATTAAGCATATAACGAGATATGAAAAATATCATTTTCCATCTTCTTCATAAATACAAGATAATTTACACAACTAATACAAGTAAATATCAACTTTCAATTCATCATTAAAAACTATACATTACAAGACTATGTATTTTAGGCATTACGTATAACAAACAACCTTTATTCCAAAAAGAATACAACTTTTCTTTTTAATACAAATAATGGATGCACCAAAACTCTTTACATAAGATCCATAATTAAATAATCCCAATACAACATGAAAGTTCTTGTCCTCCTTTATCACTTATGATGTCCATCGTAAAATTGCTAGCACGGGTCGGTTTAATGAACTAAGCATGATAAGCACTATGCATTAAAGTAAAGTGCATTCTACTAATTGTTTCATTAAACGATTCTCGCTTTAATGAAGTAATTAATGTACAACATACAATAATCATAAGTAATCACATCTAGAAAGAAGTACAATTAAGAAAATCTGAATTTACTTTTAAGAAAAGAGCATATTATAATCTGCAACATCATAATTATATCACAAGACGTAATTGATCTTTTCAATTACTTTTAAATAGTCAACAAGTCTTTTCCTTCCATTATTTCATAAATTCATAAGGATAGAGAAACACATTAACTTTTCCATGCAACAAAGGAGTTAGTTACAACATATCTCATATTAGTATGCTTCATCTTTCCATATAGACAAAGGAGAAAATCAATACATATTTATTTCTCGGACACAATTTCTCGAAGGAAAGAATCGGGTTTAGAACACGCATCACCGCCTCGGTCTAAGATGAAAAAAGAAGAATTCCTTACATAAAGAGGCTACAACAAAACAAGAATCCCAATTCCATTCCAAGAAGATTAAAATAGTCTAAAAGAAAGCCTTACTAACTTCTATTTTCTAGTAGATATAATGCAAAGGTTTGAAACTCGGATTGCCCACAATCCAAGCTATACTTGACAATTAAATCTCTTAACCAATCCACTAGAAAATGTCCTTCTTAGAAGAGAATCAAATAATGAAAAATTCAATCAATGAACTTAAACAGTCAACATAAAAGTATCTCAACCAAAATGGACCCAATCCATATTTCATTTCATTTATACTATGAAATGAAATCCTTTATTAAATACAAACTTAGAAATTCTCTAGCTAGTTCCCAAAAGAGAACTCAAATAGAATGCACAATCAAAGGATGCACATTACCAACATTCTTTACAAAACTTACAACTACTTACCTATTTTCATTCACCAAGCTCAAATCCAAATTCAATCTCAAAACAAAATTCACAGTATTGTCTCTAAACAACATACTATCCTCAAGAGGTATGATTCACTTCCCTGTCTAAAACCCAGACATCCATTCAAAGAAATCAACAAGGAATAGAAATATGCAACCATATAAGATAGACAAGGGTCGATGAAACTCATGGTCCTAGGGACTAAATTTCCCAAGCATTCAGGATAGGGATATCATATTCCCTTCAAACGACACACATAGAAAATAGGTTTAAATTCATCGTTCAATTAAAACCCACGAATCAGATGAAATATTTGAAGAGAGTAGGGAACTAAACAAACTATTCAAGACAAGTACTGTCCCCAACTTCTTACACTTCATTTGAGTAGAATCACCACAAGCCCCTTGAGTTCCATTATAAGATTATGATAGGTAAGAATTTTCTCAACATAAGGACAAAAATGAATTAAATAATACATTCCATATGCTTCTTCAATTGATACGACTATCCCAAAAATAGATTAGAGTTCCATTCCATTAATTCATGAGAATTAAACATCCAAGCTCCTTACATGACATGGGATTCACTCAGGGAAGAGAGGGAGAGGTTTTACTTCAAACTCACACTCCTTGTCATATTCAAGAACATCATTGTGCGGCTGAAATACTAGAGTAATACAACAATTCTCGTATAAGAAGCAAGAAGAGGAATTTTGAAAAGAAGATACTTGGTCTACATTCGACTAATACAAAACTCCAAAGGTCCCTTTGGATAGACTGAATTAATGAGATTAAAGCTTTACAAAACCAAAACCAACCAAAACCCATCTCATGAAACAAGTAAACACATCAACTCCCACTTAGATCAAGAACATGCAAAATTAAAATACACATACAATGTCAAATATGACTTTGAACATAAGTTCAGACTTTTCCAGACTCTAACACCGACTCTATCAACACAACATTCCAATGCGAGTCTAGTATTCATAGTTCCATAATTAAGAATAAGACCTTAGCTTTGAGTAAAAGTATAGAGCAAAACTCACAACTCAACACCGATTTAGTATGAGAAATAAATATAAGTACGGTGTTGAAATACGAAATCTCAACCAAGAGTTCAGATCTATACTAAGTTCCATTCAGTCCAAACAATCACAAGGCCCCAACAAAAGCTCATAATAAAGCATGAAGCTTCACACAAGCTTAGAACATCCACGGAGCTCTATTACAACTCCCAAAACACAAAACTTAAACAGAGATATAGAACCAAACAAACAACAATGCCAGTTTAGAATGGCCAAGGAACTCTACTTCAAGCTCAATGAACTAATGTTCTTAATGATAGTTTAGAACAAAACATATGGCAACATGTGCCCATTCAGACAACACCAGACTTGAATACAAGCTACAGAGCTATCTAAAACAAGTTTGTTTGAATACCAACCAGAACTAGAACAGATAAAGTTCACAAGAACTACCATCTAATAACCAAGGATTCATATTCCAAAACCCACATAAATTTCAAGAAAACAAGCAAGTAAATAACCAGATACATCATGCAAAAATATATATCTAGTGAGTAGAGTTATTTTAATGAATCATTTAGAAGAAAGCAATAAATCTTAATGGGTAGAGCCTATCATGCCTGATAGTTCCTATGTCGATTTGAAGAAGACTTCCAGCCGAGTTTTCAACACCCCTTCTTCTCTAAGAAAGATCAAACAACAATAATCCTTTTCCACAATGCCTCTTATACATTTGTCAAACTGAAAATATATCGAGAATTCAAAAATAGCCACTAAGTGCAGATCAAACCGATGGTTCAAAAACCAGATAACTCCATGCAAAGCAAAAATCGTGAAGCATGCAAAGCAAAAAACCCCAAAAAATCCACCATCATGCCTTCCAAGACAACTTGCTCACCAAAACTCGAGGTGAATTAATGTAATTAATTTACATATTCCTGCCTATCTCTCCTTGCCACCACCATCTAAAGTTTGTGAGACTAAATTTAACTTCTACTTGCATTTCAAAACTTAGTTATGCCTCCATGTAGGTTCCTCCAAATTTCCATGTAATTACCAATTCTAGTAGTACTCTTCCTTTTAAATACAAAAATCACATCTCATTAATAGCCTAGGAACCGTTGCTTACCTCCTACTTTCCAATGACCCATAAGTTCCCTTTCATATCCATCGAGTTTAGGATAGATAGAATTTTCTAAGGTTAGATCTTAGGTTAATTTAAAATATATAACCTTCAAAAATAGATTGTCACCTTAGGTTAGGTCTTAGTTTAACCAAATATAATAGGTTAGAAATAACTTAGCATCCCTTAGGTTATTTCCCATTCATATTAACTTAGTGTTAATAACTTAGGTTAGGATGTCATCCCACGTAGAGTGGTGTAGAAGAGTTAGGAAAATCACTGAGTCTTGAATCCATTAGGATAGACCTTAATAGATATTGGACAAGTTCATATTCTCACTTTCTTCAAAATCTTGAAGCAATTTTCTACTTCCCTTAATGTCATTAAGTGCCCTACAAGGTTCAATCAAGAAGAGCCAAGCACAACACACAACGTAAATGTAGGCGTGGTCTTTCAAGATGATAAAGAATTTGCAACAAACACAAGTTCGATCACATTAAGTCTCTTAAATAATGAATGTCATCTTTTCATTCAGTTTAGATAAGAAGATTTAAAACATACCTTGGATAAATGGAATTGATCTAAGGATGAGTCTAATTGCAAAGGATAAGTTTGCAATCATTATGACTTGATTACAACTTACTCATAAGAATTGAAATAGATTATTACAAGCAACAACATATCAACCCTATAATAAAAGAGTAGAAATGGTTTATCCATGGCAAGCATGATTTTTCAAAACCACGAAGCATACATTTGTCCGAAAATCACATGTCAATGCTTGTAATGCAAAAGAGGAATATAATAGTTTGACAGGTGTTATATACTTCCCTCCTAAAAAGAATCATCGTCCCGATGATTATCTCATTTAATCATTGCATTCTGAATAATCAATTTATTCACTTTCATAACATAAGTTTGTAACAATATCTGAATTTTAATTTCAATAAATCAGCATTTACATAGTTGTTTATTCATAAATTAATAGTTGTCTATCCATAACCATAGCATATACTTATTGACATATAAAGATAAAATCACATTTTTTTAATTTTTTTTATCGGTCCTCAAAGTCAATTATGATCAAATAAATATGGAAAAGAAATTTGCATATCATCCAGTTTTCCCAAGTTGCACTTTCTTCATTAAACTGGTCCCATTGGACCTTGTATTGACTTATCTCATGATTTCTTAAATGCAACTGGCAAGTTTCCAACACTCGTATGGGTTTAACCACAATTATTCTTGGGTCTTGGACCTTTAAGGAATTCAATTTAATACATGTGATAAATTTAAAATATACTTCTTAAGCAAAGAAATATGGAAAACATCATGCATTCATGACAAAGCAAGAGGTAATGATAAACGGTAAGCTATAGGGTTGATTACTTCAACTATCTCAAAAGGTCCCACATAACGTGGTGATAACTTGGTAGCCTTGCCAAAAGTTATAGAGCTCTTTTTCGGTTTAACCTCAAGAAAGACTTTCTCACCAGTTCAAATTTCTGTCTATCCGCTTTAAATCAACATAACTCTTTTGCCTGTCTCACTTCTTTCAAGCATTCACGAATCATTTTAACTTATCGTTCCATTTTAGTAAGAATTTTAGGTCCAATTACCTCTCTATCCTCAATGCTGTCCCAACTAACCGGGGTTCGCATTTTCTTTTGTGTAATGCTTGAAAGGTGACATCTTAAGAGAGGCATGATATGTGTTATTATATGCAAACTCAACTAGTGGAAGGTACTCTTCCCACTTATACTTAGTTAGTCCGTATAATACATTCGTAACATATCCTCCAAAACTTGATTAACTCTTTCAATCTGTCCATCTTTTTGGATGATACAGGCAAAAGTTCACTTAGTTCCTAGAGCTACATTAAGCATTTGACAAAACCTTGACATCATTCTAGGATCTCTATAGGATATGATTAATTCAGGTACTCCATGTAATCTAAAAATTTCATGTACAAATCTTTTAGCTAACACAGGAGAATCATCCTTCACTTACCTGATAAAATGTGCTACCTTTGTAAATAACTGTAAAATAACATCATGTTTGTTTCTTGACATAGGAAACCCTTGAACAAAGTCCATGCTTATCACTTGCCATTTTTGTCTTTACTAAGGATATAACATCATATGTTTGTTTCTTGTGTCACAAAATAGAAACCCTTCCGTGAAATACTTTTTTTATATCAAAGTCCATGCTTATCACTTTCTTTCTCAAATCATTTAAGCATATACTCTATTTTCAAATCGTAAGATTCCTTCGCGGAAAACCTTTACTATGAGGATACATATCATTCAAATATTTGTATTCATAAAAGCACTAGCTTTACTTGCTGAAAGTGCATATAACACTTCTCCATTTAACATAAGAGACATTCAGCATCACCAATCTATTTTCTTTACCCTTGATATAACTGTGTCAAAATCAATTAAGACTTTAATCACCTTCATTGTCTATTTGGCTGACATATTTTTTCCCATTCCCTTCAATTCAAAGGTTTAAAGGTAATTTTTTTTATATCAAATCATGTGGAATAATTCAACACATATTTGTACTTTTTAACTATGACATGATAATTTTGTAACAAAATCTAGAAAAAGATGATTAGTTACCACCATAAAATCCCTAAAAGTTTATTCCTCTTTCTCAAATTTCATTTATTCAAAAAAAAAATTTATCCTTCTTCACGTAGGAAGTTATTGGTACAACCATTACTCTATTATAGTTCCATTCTTACTTATTACATGTCCCAAATAGTGTACTTATTACATGTCATAGAAAAAAACATTTAGAAAGCTTACCAAATAACCATATCTTTCTTAATATTTCCAAAACTATCTTCAAATGCTCATGGTGTTCCTCTAAAATTTTAGAATATATGAGAATATCATCCAAGAATACGAGCACAAATTTGTTCAAGTATTTTTGAAATGTATTATTCATTAAATTCATAAATGTTGCGGTGTGCATTTGTTATTCCAAAAGGTAAAACTGTGAACTCATAATGTCCATACCTTGTTCAAAGTTGTTTTATGAATTTCTTCATCCTTAATCCACAATTGATGATATCCGAATGAAGATCTATCTTAGAATATACCAATGCTCCACACATCCGATCAAATAAATCATCAATCCTAGGGAGTGGGTATATATTCTTGATTGTTGCTTTGTTTAACATTCGTAATCAATGCACAATCTAAGTGTTCCATCCTTTTTCACAAAAATTACAGGTGCTCTCTAAGGTGAAACATTTGGTTTAATCAAAACTTTAGAAAAAATTTCTTGCAATCGAGCCTTAAGCTCTACTAATTATGTAGTAGTCATTTGATACGGTGCTTTAGAAATTGGTTCGGTTCCAGGCTTGCTCTCTATTGTGAAATCAAACTCCCTTTTGGGTGGAAGACTTGGTAATTCTTAGAAATACATCACCGAAGTCTCGTAATGAATAGCAGATATTTTTCCATGACATCATTGTTTTCTTGATTGTTTTGTAATTTTAAGCGCATATAAGGTACAACCTTTATTTTTGGCCTTTTTAAGTTGCATAGATGACAGTTTTCTAACAGAAATCTCACGTTTCACACCCTGAATCTCTACTATTTTCTGTAGGTCATCTAAACAACTAATGTGTTTTTCAAAATAGTCCACTTTAGCCTTATGTTCTGCTAACCAATTAACACCTATGATTACATCATAAGACCCCAAAGGTGTAACATAAAGATCAACTTCAGTGGAAAATTTAGGTAAATCAAGGATTGCTCCAAAAAGACACATACTAACTGTATGAACAACATTGTTTCCATACTGTACAGTCCATGTTTTATCCATGTTTCCAGCTTTTATTTTTAGTTTTGATGCTAATTTACTAGAAATAAAACATTCAGTAGCTTCGGTATAAAAATAATAGTTATAGGTAAACCAAATAACTTACCCAAAACTTCTATGGGCGTGGCCTATTTCTCAGCCTACTTGTCAGCTACTGCAACATGTATCTTGTGTTGCTTGATTACGATCATCCTTTTTCAAAGGGCATTGATTTGTGTAATGATCTTTGCCACAGTTATAACATCCTCCTATAAGGCCCTTCCTAGGATGGGTTTATTTCCAGCCTTAGAGTTATCGTTACGACCCCATAGGTCTTCTCCATTATTATTGTTCTTGGCAAAGTTATTCCATGCATTATCAACAAACTTGTTTGTTGCTTTGCTTTATCTTATTAGTATCGATTGAAAACTTACTTTTCATTCCAAATTTCTTCCATGGTCCTTTCTTAGGTGTAAGAGATGATGAAGAGGAGTTGGGAATTTTCTTCCTTAATTTCTCCTTATGAGTAGAAATTGCCTTTAATTTCTGTTCTGCCTTATGGCCTTTTCAAAACCCCTTCCATCATGGTTGGGGCTGTGAACATCCACCTCTCCTCCTATAACAGGATTCAATCCCATGATGAGTTTCGTATCTTGAACTTCTCATTAGTTTGGTACTTGAGGTACATACTTAAGGAGTTTTGTAAAATGTTCCCAATACTCGATTCATGATTAGCTTTCCTTGAGCTAAGTTCTGAATTCATCATTTTTTATCATAGTAAAGTTGCAGCAACCAACGTTTCCTAAAGTCACCTTGAAATTGATCCCATGTGATATTAGTTTCATCAATATTTAACTCAGCCTTACGGCTGTCCCACCATGAAGATACCCCATGGGAAAGCTGATATGTTCCCCATATCACCTTTGTTTCTTTTGAGAAATTCCTTATTGTAAAGTATTTCTCCATTTCACTAAGTCAATTCTCAGCCCCATCTCCTAATGTGGTGCCATCAAACTTGGGTGGACTTATCCTTTTTATATCATTAGTGAGTTTAGCTGCCAGCCTAGCCTTTTTGTTCTCAGGATGAACAAGTATGTTCACATTATTATTATCAACACCTACATTGGCATTGTCCCCTAGAGGTGGCTGATTGTTGTTATCAGCATCATCTTCCTCCTCATTTCCCATTACTTGTTGTTTAAGTACATCTAAATGATCTCTTGTGTCCAACAGGGTAGTAAGGATCTCATTGAGTTTCTAGGAAGTTGTTGCTCCTTCCTCAGGTAGAGGATTATTTGCAACATTTCCTCTTGTTCTAACCATTTTCTATTACAAGAAAATTTAAGTTTCATCAGATTATGGACACAGTAGGTCCAAGAGCTGCAACCTTTAGCTCTGATACCAAGATGTAACATTCCCATTTTAAGACTTTAGAAACAAGGGAATTTTTTTAACATAATGTTATCTTCTAAATAAAACATCATTTAGAATGCACATTCCATGCTAATCAATCTCATAACAGATAACCATATGCAGTTGTAATGACTCAAGATATGATACCGATCTCTCATTCCATGACTCGGTTACCAACCAATCTCTCATGTTAACTTAAGTATAGAATACTTTATGTATACTACGTATACTTGGTTCTCCTATCCTATCCTAGTCTTGAGTGATCTATTTAAATAACCTATCTGAATATTTGTTACCAATATTCATCTGACATCATGTTGCTTTAAACTAGGTGACATAGGACAACGCAACCAGCAGCTTGCGATACTTTGGCCAAAGATTTTCAACATATTGTTCATGTTACTATTCCTAGACAACATACTTGTCATTCTAGAATACATCCTTCACCTCACTCTTTTGTTATCTAGAATGGTCTTTACTAACTACCGTTAGTCCACTTGTCCAAGGTTTAACCCTAGCCCTAGTTAGAAACATAATTTATTATAGGAAGACACTCATAATGTCTTAGGGTATATGGGCATACTTGGTTGACCTAAGTCAACCGGATGTGCTAAGGTACCCTGAGCCATTGAAATCTACTACCTATCCTAAACATGCCACTAACTTGACCTAGAGAGAAACTAAGTTCAAGTCCTTATTTGTGTGTAGATCTAGATGATCAATGCAAGGGTGTTTGCCACATTTCAACTACAACATTATATCCTCGAGAATACCCTTATCTTCTCGGAGGTAAAGTCCTATAGTTCATGTGTGTGAACATCCTACGAAACTACCTCATTGAGATGTACATACTCCAAGGAGGTTATTAATACCTTATAGTTTGGATTATTGCACCGATTACGTAAAACACTTTACGCTAAACCCTAATCCAACACTCCATAATTTCTTTTCTAAATTTGATTCATTTAGTCATTAAAGAACTTGCTTAACTTATGATTAATTTTTAGGTTCATTTTACTTGGCTTAACAAACAGATATCCAAGGGACAGGACAACAACATCAAAAGTCCCATTAAATGTAACTTAACCATTCAAAGAAGGTGTAACAACCAAATAGATTCAACTAGAAGTAGACTTTATAGGAAATGAAGTTTAACAATCAATGATCATATCGCCATTCTTTAGATTACATTTCTTTGAGTGAGGAAGATTCTTCCTCTACATGATTTAAGTGTTAGGGTTTGTCTTACCCTTATTATCTTTCACAATTTCTATAGTTTTAATACATATTCATTACACATTCCAATTCTATGTTAGAATTGTTTAGATAAAATTGTTATCTTATGCAACTTAACAAGCTACATCGTAATAAGGGAATCCAATTATTTTTCTTTTAACCAACTAATCAAGTTTACCAAATTAAGTGTATAACAGATATGAAAAATATCATCAAGATAGATTTTCCATCTTCTTCATAAATACAAGATAATTTACACAACCAATAAAAGTAAATCTCAACTTTCAATTTGTCATTAAAAACTATACATTACAAGACTATGTATTTCACGCATATTGTATAACAAACAAACTTTATTCCAAAAAGAGTACAACTTTTTTTTGAATACAAATCAAGAATGAACCAAAAATATTTACATAAGATCCATAATTAAATAAGCCCAATACAACACATGAAAGTTCTTGTCTTCCTTTATCACTTACGATGTCCATCTCGCAAAATTTCTAGCACAAGTCAATTCAATGAACTAATCATGATAAGCAATAAGCATTAAAGTAAATTGAATTCCACTAATTGTTTAATTAAATGACTCTGCTTTAATGAAACAATTAATAGACAACATACAATAATCATAAGTAATCACATCTAGAAAGAAGTACAATTAAGAAAATATGAATTTACTTTTAAGAAAAGAGCATATTATAATCTGCAACATCACATGTAACACCTCTCAATCCATTATTCTCTTGTCTTAAAATAAATTGAAGCATTAAAATAATTTATGAGTAGTGCGGTATCCGGTACCACTATGTTTTCCCATGTCTTCTTTGTGAACACATACGCATAGCCGAAAGGGTATGCATACGCATGCACAATTGTATGCATGACATCGCAATGGCTCCTATTGTCACATAGCCATAAGATGAGTAATGTTTTAATTCATATTACATGTTGGTACGTTATCATGTTTCGTTGATGATGGTTGTAGTAATCATCATTGATGGTCATGTGTTAATGTTGTGTGTTATGAAATACCTTCTGGTTAGAGAAGATGAACTTTCATTATGGGATGCATAATTGGCATCTGTACCTTCATGGCTATTATTATTATTTTACTTTTGCATGTTGGGGAGTTAAAGTTACAAAATAGGGTTGAACTTATACACTACCTCTATACTTTAGTCATTATGAGGAAATGATGATATTTAGTAAGGTACTAAACTATATATTGAACTTGGTTTCTTTCATGACTGTTATATTAAGTTTGATCAAATCTTACATTGTGTAGCATGGGATAAATGTTTGATTAATCGCCGGTGAGCTTGGCTATGAAGATGATGTGATCATCACCTTCGACCTATCCGAATGTCCTCCGTGCAAACTCTGTTATGATAAACTTCTATAAGTTGTGAACTTAATTAGATAACATTTTAAGTTATAATGAGGCATTCAATTATTAAGATAATCGAGAGGCTATGAGTCAGTCTTTAGATTATTACCACTTATATTTTGACAATGAAATCAAACATTTGTGGGTATAGTTAATAACTATATAAGCCATGCATTGAAAATTTAGGGCCTATAAGTCGAATGATACATAGAATATCCATCGTGCAATATCTAATATATTTATTAATGCAATTTATTACTTGGGATATCAGCTAATCACTAACCTCGATTCAATAAAGGTTTCTCCATATGATAGTTATATGCCTATCCATGCAAGCAGATTAGATTTAGAAAGAGAATTTAAACTTTTCTAAAAAATGAATCCCGCCATTTTGGTGGAGAAATCTTTACCGGTGGTGGAAATCTGTTTGGGAATTAAATAGCATTGACTATATATTAAATGCTCATAAATGAGCATGGGGAATGGGAAGATTCTTGAAGAAGCTACTGTAACCACTAGAAATCCATCTTTCTCTCTCTATTCTTGCATGTCGATTATGAACTCTTCTTCTTCTTTCAAAACTCTACTTTTGGAACAAAAATTTGCATGCAGTTTTGAAAGATAATTCGTTGGAAGTTTTGGAATATTAGAAGAGCTCAAATATTCTATATAAAAGGATGGTTATGTGAGAAATATTAGTTTTTATTGTTGGAACTTTGTATTGTTTGACCTTGCGCAAGAAGCTTTGATAATCACATCTCAAAGTGAAGAATAGTCACTAGGATTGCAAGGTGGATGGATTTCATTTTACCAGCATGAATTGCTCTCTCCCCCTCTTAATATCTTATTCAATTTGATATTTGAATAGATAATCTTCTGCAACATTTTCTTTTGTTTGAATATGCATTTGAGGAAGGTTACTATTATACATTGTATGACTCTTGCGAAATTATGAGTGATGGTGTTTGAGCTTTCAGAGAGCTATAGAAGTAAATGTTAGTTTGGGTGTTATTGCACTATGTGATTGTTACTGATAAAACTATGTGCTACTATATTATTGGGAATTGAAAACTCATTTATCTGAGTTTGGTTATTCTCTATTTTGATTATTACTTCATTTAGTATTACCCAGATGCCTGAAATGTTTATGCGGTTAAGGAAAAATACCTTAAGTGGCCTCAGTCGAAATTTCTAGGTATTATGGGGAATTACGCTAGCTTTACTTTAAAGATAAAACCATGTTCGAGTTTTGGATTACTTTGTTTTCAAGTATTGGATGAAAAACAGTAATATTGGGAACATTGATGGTTAATAGGTATTCATCGAGTTGAAATCTTGAAGATTCAATCACTTAGTCCTTGGTCTTCAACTTGGACATAACCATTGATGTTTTGATTTGTAAATTTATTTTTGTTGCTATAACAATCTATCTAGTGATAATAAAGAGGTTTTGGGGCCTGCTATGACACAATGGAAACAAAATAATATGAATTCCATAGGCCTGAAACTTTACCCTTAGTGGCTTTAAAAAGGATGCACTGTGATTTTTAGTACTGTTGAGTTAATACCTTCTTCTTAGTATAACTAAATCAGTGTTTAGCCTTGGGTTAATTTCCTCCTAGAACATAGGGTTGATTCCATGTTAGAGAATCCAGTAAAAATATTGAATAAAAACCCATAAGGGGATTTATTGATTTAGTTGTTTTTGTTGAGCAGTCTTATCCAGTCGGTCTGGGTGCATAAAATGATTGTTACTGTATATATGATAAGTTACTTTAACTAGTAAATTGAAGTGCATGCTTGAGCGTGAGTAATTAACTAGGGAGCTCTAAGCTCTGTATATGTTGTTTAGCTATATCTTATCGGTCTCCGTAATGTGAATATAGAGACCTCCTAGCAATGTAATAAGCCAGTAATAAGTTAAATTCTTTTGAGGTGTTGATTAGTATCGACGACAACTGGGATGAGTCCGAATAAGCAAGAAGGTTACGAGATATTTTGAAGGCTCTTGGTTTGGTTAGTTTAATTAAAGATTACCTTATTAATGTCTACCTGGGAATTGGATAGCCTAATGTCATATGTTGAGTTTAGTGGTTTCTATATTTGAGAAAAATAAGGATTCCCTAGTAAGCTAGATTTGAATAGGATTAAAGAACAATAAATAAATATTCTAATAATAATATATCACTGTTCTGAAAGGACGTTTATATATATTTTATTTAAAAAAATATCAACCTATTCTGGTAAGAGATGTCTGGAGGGAAGTAAGGAGAAAGAACGTTTTGAGGGTTGTTGTTCTGAATACCCACTTATAGTAAATTTCTGTTAGATACATTGAGTAACATGCTGAGATCAGTCCTTAGGGATAGTAGAAAGAATACCTTAAGAATACAAGGAAATAATAGTATACTTACATGTTTTAAATGTTTTGCTTCAATGGCTCAACTGTATTAATTCCGTAGAGTCTACCAATTATGCCATATTCCCTTATTGGAAAATGAGCTCACGAGATAAGCATATCTCATCAATTAAATTCTATCGATTTGGAAAATAATAGTTCTAATTCAAGAGATAGATACCTTCCATTACCTTTTTATCTTTTGACATCTCCAAGTCTCATTGGGGCTAAAAGTCACTATACTATTTCTGTATATTATAAGAGCTAGTGATTACTTCCACTTTTTCATGTTTCAGATTAGTGAAACTATTGACAGCAATTTATTTAGACTTATAATTTATTATGTTATTGCAAGTGGAATGAATGCTATGAATTCTTTAATCCTATGTTGTTACATATATTTGATTTTAGGTGAATTCCTTTATTCAAGGCATTTAGAATTATGATAGGGAATAGTTTTAGATGGATAAAAATAAATTATGCTAAACACTTGATGATTGATTCTTTGCATTATTAATTTGTTACTTTGATAGATAATGTTACAAAGATATCATTTAATCAATATTATATTGCATAAGTTATTAAGTAGGAAAAGGGGTATTCATGCCACCATGTTGGGTGACCATGTGCAATTTTGTACATCAACTTTTCCATTGCAAAGAAAAGGAACTTTGTAGCAAACAAAGTCCGGATGAGGCATTTTGAATTCGCCTTAGATGTATGAGTAATTATATTGTATGTAACTTAAATTTTTAGTCATTACTTATTGTGAATATGATGGCTATTGAGCGTAAATATTCTGACTCACTTATGAGCTTCATCTTGGTTTAATGTTATGAAGGAAAAAGGGGATAAGTGATGATGTGTAGAAAAATATATCTATTTTAACCAGAGGCATTAATCCTATTCCAATTTGTGTTCAAGTTTGATTAGACACTTGACCTCTTTATTGTATTCTTTAATTGTTGAGAAGCAATTAAGATCTTTACAGATCAACTTCTCAAATTAATGTAAGATATGATATATGATTTCCATTTAGATGCATGGGTCATTTCTTAATATAATTTGCAAAAATTAATATCTTCGAAATATTATTGGTTATGATAACCATTTTTAATAAGTTACAAAATATGTAGTTAATATGTAGTTCTTAGTTACCAAATAGAAATGTTGGGAAAATATTCTATCCTGTTACTCATTAACAATGAGGTAAATAAAGAAATATCTCAGATTATCTCAAAGTACTACTAGAGGTAGGTGGGCACCATAGCATAAACAATGTTTCATATAACATTGTTGTGTATCATCATAATATAACTGAGTTCTATTTTCTTAAAGCATGTTGGTATATTTGGTGAAGTGACTTCACTCCATAGGGATCTTAAGAACTTGATCGATTGGCTTCACTAAAAATATATGGATATGTATTAGTAGCATGTATGGATACCCTACAACACTCTAACCTCTACTACTATGAATTTAATTAAAAAGAATAGAGTAAATTAGTAATGAGGTAAAAAGGAAAACATCAGTGGCTTCGGTAGATAGAAAATAGGATAATATCCTTAAGTGATGGTTCATATCTAACGCCTTGAAAGGTCATGTAATATAATCCAATTAAAATAGAATATGATCTTAAAAGTTTAAACAATTATCAATAATGGCAGACACCTACTCTATATGAGTTAAGAAGTGATGCCATGTATGGAAGCAGTAATGAATCAAGTAGAATGAATGGAATTTGGGAAAGTTAAATTGAAAATATAGTAAAAAGGAATTCATGGATAATATGATCCATGTTGTAGAAATAATAGTTTAAGGATTTAATACCAGAATTGGTATAGTAAACCATACTTGGTTGACTATTGTTCTCATGGCAGCATTTTAGTTCCTTATGGTCAAGTTGTGTTATCAGGAATGTGATCTGGTCTGATGACTATTCAAGTGAAGAGGATTTGACTCTGAATAATCAAGTTCGAAGGTACACCGATACCTCTATGAAGGTTTAGGAACCACACTTATATAAAGATAAGCTTAATACAACCATAAATAAATTCGGAGGGTGTAGGCTTACTTCCAATTGAACAAGAGGGTATTGGTCCTATAACCGATTTACATTGTCAAACAAATACGGTCGCCAAAGATGTCGACATGAAGATGTATTAAGATCAGTCTCATTGTTCAGGAATCGATGTATGTGATAATTTTCTCTAGGAAATGATAACGGATTTAAAGAGGGATTGTCCCATAATGCATCAGTATGAGCATGCAATCATGATATCCATTACAATGGAATTAAAACGGGAACACACGTACTAAGTTAGGAAGAACATAGTATCTTAATCCTAAACCTAGTCAACCTGGTTATTATATCCAAAGAGGATTAGAAAATAATCCTTATTAAAAGAATCAAAGACCTTATGTGGAAGGCTATGATAAGAGTGGATGAACGGGAAAGTATCTCATCCAACCTATTATAATAGGTACTCCAGATATATCTCACTTGCTGGATATAATAAAGAAAATGAACAATCTTGATTAAGCTACCACTAGAAAAAGTGTGGTGTTTAAGCTTAAAATGTGTATTGGCATCAATGGTCTAAGACTCTATATTACTTTATAAAAAGTATGAGTCATACTTAAAAACATAGTTTTATGTAGGTATATATCCTTAAGATGAAATAAAGGAAACAAGGGCTTAATTGATTAAGCAGGGACAAATTTTAATCTGTAATGTTGTTCCTAGACCAAAATAGTACCATTCTCCAATTATGGGTAACTTGAGCATGAAACCTAGTAAGGAAATCAAGTGAAATGGAGATTGAGGTCCTGGGATCAACTCAGATTGGATATTAGGTACGACCCATTTGTGGAGAAGTGTCGTAAAACCTAGACTGTTCTTAAATGATAATAATTACCTTGAGAACATTTGATACCATGTCCCATACTAGTTTCTTGGCAGGCTAACTCATTGTAGTTACTACATGCCGTCGTATCCTTATAATGACGGATAACATTATTAGGATACTATTTTTAGTAATTGTATTGAGTTATCTTATCAAGAGGTTAGAGCGTGGCTTGTTGTTATCTTAAGTGCAAATATTGATAGAGTTACAAAAATAGTTGGGACCTCCTGGTATGCACCCTTGTATCAACTTATGATGGCTACGGAAGGGAAGTGGTTAAGTAACAAGGTGAATTGTTACGAAAACACTTACTTTCCCATAGGTATCATAGGATGACATTGAGGTATTCCTTAGTGAAGATTAAACTCGGATTTGTGTCTTGTTCAAGACTTGTAGCTATTTACAACATTAACATTTGTGAATCCATATAATTGAATAAGTGAATAAGGTGAGATGACAAGATTCCAATGGCGAGTGTGCCATCATAGAATCGAGCATGGCATACATGACTCAGAAACTTTGCGCAAAGTGGTGTAAGCTGCTGATTACACTGTTGAGATTTCACCAATATCTAAGTTGTGCGATGCGTGATGATTTCATAGGTGGAACCTAGGTACACACTTAGGGATTTTTCACTTATATAAATATATATCATGTTAAAGGAGAACCAAAGGGGTACATTTTATGTATGGCTCATATAGAGCATTGAGGGAGAATGAGTAGGTTCAATATTATCTCATACAACTACACATGGTTCATGAAAGTTATCAAAAATGGATTGCTTTAAGGTTTATGTAGATTTAAATATATGGGTATTTAAATCAGCTGCATAAAGATGTATAAAAAAATTCTAGATATGAGGTGACAAAAAGTGGATGTTACATTTTGGTATCAGAGCTGAAGGTTGTAACTCTTGGACTTATTGGGTCCTTACGCTAATTAAAACTTTTATTTTGTTTTTAGAATAAAATGGATATGAGAAGGATGCACCAAGAAGAAAGAACTGGGTCAGATTTTTTTGTGGTTTTCACGGTGCAAAATTTAGACCAAATTCTGGCAATCCTTCAATATACCTGAAACTAGATAGATGCCTTGGAGCAGCTGGTGATGGGTGGAAATGATAAATCGGATAAAAGACAACTTGAGTTTGTTACTAATGAACAACAGGAGAGTTGTTTGAATGATGAACTGGTCAATGGTGACAAGTTTTGGACTCACCAATCCAAAAATGAAATAAACCCAAGATTGGAGAAAGCACTTTGGATAAACTTGGACCCCTTTTTGATAAGGTGGTATTTGAAAAGGGCAGTGGGCTAAAACCAAATCTGCTAGACTTTTCCATGCGTAAAAATGAAAAGGATCATAAGAATGATAATTCTTCTTCATCTCGGAATGCTAAGAAAATTGGTGGAAAAAGCATAACAGAAAATGTGTTCGCTAAAAATAAAATTGCACAAAAACTTGCAAATGATAGCACGGAAGAAAAGGTATGGCATTATTGCAAATAGAAAAGTTAAATGCGGTCAATCGGGACTTGTTGGAGGATGTTTCTTATGTGGTAATGGACACTACGTGAATCAATGTCCTTTAAAGAAGGAGAACAAGCATCGAGATGATGAAGCATATTGCAAGAATTGATAACAAAGGAAAGGAACATGTATCCTCTATGAAGGATACAGAGGAAATTGTGAAGGAATCCATGAGATTAGTATTTTTCAATCCTAAAAGAAAAAAATATAGATTTTTGCACTTAATGAAAAAAATAAAAAATAGATCAACAATTGTGAAGCCTAACTCTACCTGGTGGTATGGATTAAAAATACCCAATTTCAAACTTGTATCGGATAAAGTAGCATTTATCTGAATGATTGTTTGGGTTTCTGTTAAATATTTGACGTAATTAATTACTATTTCAACTCCAAAATACAGAAATATATCATATTTTAGTTTGTTGACTCTTAATATTGGGATATAAAGTTGTTGATGGCAAAGTCTTTAGCTTATAAAGTAACTTTGATGCTAGTCACTTCGTAAGATTTAAGGTAAACAAGCTTTCTTGGTCTTCAAAAAAACTATCCGTACTCATTTGTGAGACAATGTTTGTTAAGAGTTCCTAAATGAACTTTTTGATGACTCATTGTGCTTCGGTAACCAAGTTGATGGTGTTCTTTGATCCAACTAGGATCTAAGAGTAATGAGTAAGATACGTTGAAGTGATGGATGGATGATATAGCCAAGTATGACTTATATCATAATTAATGCTTAGTTTTACCAATTACTATGGAAGACTAAGAAAGTCCGGAATTATATATTCAAGTTTAATCAAGTTTCAGTTGAAGCCTTACTTGAAATGGATCTTATTACAACCGGATGTAATAGGAAGTAATTCGGTTTTATGTATTGTATTAAAGATTATACAAGGCTGAAAGCTGAGTTATGAAGTATGTTTTTCCTTCCTTATTACTAGTTATCATTGTATATAACTTGGAGATATATGGAGGCTATTATTATTATTCCATCATGGAATATTTTTGAGTTAATGGTAAGTAATGATGTTACATCGAGACGAGTAAAACTCTGCGGTGACATAAGTATAACTAATATAGTTGTGATAACATTACTCTGGTTTTGGTATTACTTGGATTGATTGTGGAAATTGGATTGGGTAGAGACCTATGGAAAACATTCTACTCAATCATCTTGATACTAGTAGATATTGAGAAAACTTAGATTGGATACTTACACATCTTATTCTACTTATTACTTGTATGCAAAGTGATTCGATTGGAATATGTTCACTGAGTTATTATAATATATAATGGATGGGTATTATTTATTATAACCAACATCTGTATGGTTTTAAGGTTTCTGAATTTTTGGTTTGTAAAGATAGAACATTGAGTAATGACATTACTCAAACAAATGAAACATAAACTAATAACCTTGAGGTATAATTTATGCGTGAAGGATCTATTCTTCTTTATATATGTGGTTATGAAAGGAGTAGAACCATTTGTTGTTCAAAAAAACCGGCTTTAAAAAGGAACACCACTAGGAGAAACTCGATGAAATTATTAGTTACATAGGAAAATACTCAGAAAATCAAGTTACGAAACAACCCAGCCTTGTAATGCTTGGGGAAGTAGAAAAGAGATAGCTTTTCTTTTGTTTGTTTCAGCCTTATAAAACTTGTTTTTGACCTTTCTTTTTATATTCATTACCTAATATTGTATAGTATGAATGGATGTAATGAAAAAATCATGTCATGTATTTTTCTATGGGGCTATTTTTATTAGCGAAAGGTTGCTACAGCTGAGAGAATTAATTTTCAGATCTGAAAATTTCAAGATTTTGAAGTGGATGACGACAATTCTCTTCAAAAAAGAATATACTTCTATGTTTGATTTGATAGAGATTAAAAGATAGAATTAATCGGACGATGATTCATTAGAGGGGAAGAATGTAACACCTCTCAATCCCTTATTCTCTTTTGTCGTAAAATGAATTGAAGCATTAAAATAATTTATGAGTAGTGCGGTATCCAGTACCACTATGTTGTCCCATGTACTACTATGTGGACGCATACGCATAGCCGAAAGGGTATGCATACGTGTGCACAATTGTACACATGACATCACAATGGCTCCTATTGTCACATAGCCATAAGCTGAGTAATGTTGTAATTCATTTTACATGTTGGTATGCTATCATGTTTCTGTTGATGATGGTTGTAGTAATCATCACGGATGGCTGTGGTAATGTTGTGTGTTATGAAATACCTTCTAGTTAGAGAAGATGAAATTTCATTATGGGATGCATAACTGGCATCTGTACCTTCATGGCTATTATTATTATTTTACTTTTACATGTTGGGGAGTTAATGTTACAAATTAGGTTGAACTTATACACTACCTCTATACTTTAGTCATTATGAGGAAATTATGATATTTAGTAAGGAACTAAACTATATATTGAACTTGGTTTCCTTCATGACTGTTATATTAAGTTTGATCAAATCTTACATTGTGTAGCATGGGATAAATGTTTGATTTATTTTCTAGTGAGCTTGGCTATGAAGATGATGTGATCATCACCTTTGACCTATCCGAATGTCCTCCATGCAAACTCTGTTATGATAAACTTCTATAAGTTGTGAACTTAATTGGATAACATTTTAAGTTATAATGAGGCATTCAATTATTAAGATAATCGAGAGGCTATGAGTAAGTCTTTAGATTATTACTACTTATATTTCAACAATGAAATCAAACATTTGTGGGTATAGTTAATAACTATATAAGCCATGCATTGAAAATTTAGGGCCTATAAGTCGAATGATACATAGAAGATCCATCAGGCAATATCTAATATATTGATTAATGCAATTTATTACTTGGGATATCAGTTAATCACTAACCTTGATTCAATAAAGGTTTTCTCCATGCGATAGTTATATGCCTATCCATGCAAGCGGTTAAATTTGGAAAGAGAATTTAAACTTTTCTAAAAAAAGAATCCCGCCATTTGTGGTGGAGAAATCTTTTACCGGTGGTGGAAATCTATTTGGGAATTAAATAGCATTAAATATATATTAAATGCTCTTAAATGAGCTTGGGGAATGGGAAGATTCTGAAGAAGCTACCGTAACCATTGAAATCTATCTTTCTCTCTCTATTCTTGCATGTCGATTATGAACTCTTCTTCTTCTTTCAAAAACTCTACTTTTGGAACAAAAATTTGCATGCAGTTTTGAAAGATAATTCATTGGAAGTTTTGGAATATTAGAAGAGCTCAAATATTCTATATAAAAGGATGGTTATGTGAGAAAGATTAGTTTTTATTATTGGAACATTGTATTGTTTGACCTTGCACAAGAAGCTTTGATAATCGCATCTTGGAGTGAAGAATAGTCGTTGAGAATGCAAGGTGGAAGGATTTCGGTTTTACTAGACATGGATCGCTCTCTCCCCCTCTTAATATCTTATTCAATTTGATATTTGAATAGATAATCTTTTGTAACATTTTCTTTGGTTTGATTATGTATTTGAGGAAGGCTACTATTGTTACACTTTATGACTCTTGCAAATTTCGAGTGATGGTGTTTGAGCTTTCAAAGATCTCAGAAGTAAATGTTAGTTTGGGTGTTATCACACTTTGTGATTATTATTGATAAAATTGTGTGATGCTATATTATTGGGAATTGAAAACTCATTTATTTTAGTTTGGTTATTCTCTATTTTGATTATTACTTCATTTAGCATTACCCGGATGCCCGATATGTTAATGCGGTTAAGAAAATACCTTAACGTGGCCTACTCGTAATTTTTGGGTATTATGGGGAATTACGTTGGCTTTACTTAAAAGATAAAACCGTGTTTAGTTTCGATTACTTTTTTCGAGGATTGGATGAAAAACAGTAATACTGGGAACATCGATGGTTAATATGTATTCACCGAGTTGAAATCTTGAAGATTCAATCACTTAGTCCTTGGTCTTCAACCTGGACATAACCATTGACATTTTGATTTGTAAATTTATTTGTGTCGCTATAACAATGATTATGATAATAAAGAGGTTTTGGGGCCTAATATGGCACAATGGAAACAAAATAATATGAATTTTGTAGGCCTGAAACTTTACCCTTAGTGGCTTTAAAAAGGATGCACTTGTGATTTTTTTAGTCTGAGTTAATACCTTCTTCTTAGTATAACTAAATCATGTTTAGCCTTGGGTTAATTTCCTCCTAGAACATAGGGTCAATTCCATGTTAGAGAATCCAATAAAATCTTGAATAAAAACCCATAAGGGGATTTATTAATTTAGTTATTTTGTTGAGCGATTTATCCAAATTAGTGCAGGGTGCATAAAATGATTATTCTTACTATATATGATAAGTTACTTTAACTAGTAAATCAAGTGCATGCTTGAGCGTGAGTGATTAACTAGGAGCTCTAAAATATACAATGTTTAGTTATATCTTATCGGTCACCGTAATGTGAATACGAGACCTCCTAGAAAAATGTACTAAGCTAGTAATAAGTCAATTCTTTTGAGGTGTTGATTAGAATCGATGACAATGGGATGAGTCCGAATAAAAAGAAGGTTATAGTTATTTTGAAGGATCTTGGTTTGGTTAGAGTAATTAAATATTACCTTATTAACGTCTACCTAGGAATTGGATAGCCTAATGTCATATGCTAAGTTTAGCGGTTTCTATATTTGAGAAAATAAGGATTCCTAGTAAGCTAGATTTGAATAGGATTAAAGAACAATAAATAAATATTCTAATAAGAATATATCAGTCATGCCCGAAAGGCCATTTATATATATTTTCTTTAAAAAATCAACCTATTCGGTTAAGAGATGTCCGAGAAGTAACGAGAAAGAACGCTTTTGAGGGTTGTTGCTTACAATACCCACGTATAGTAAATTTTTGTTATATACATTGAGTAACATGCCGAGATCACCTTAGGGGCATCATAAAGAATACCTTAAGAATATAAGGAAATAATAGTATACTTACATATTTTAAATATTTTGCTTTAATGGATCAACTATATTAATTCCGTAGCATCTACCAATTACACCATATTCCCTTATTGGAAAATGAGCTCACGAGATAAGCAAATCTCATCAATTAACTTCCATAAATTTGGCAAATAATAGTTCCAGTTCAAGAGATAGATACCTTCCATTACTTTGTTATCTTTTGACATCTCCAATCTCATCGAAATCTGAAAGTCACTATACTATTTCTATATATTATAAGCTAGTGATTACTTCCACTTTTTCATGTTTCATATTAGTGAAACTATTGACAAAAATTTATTTAGACTTATAATTTATTATGTAATTGCAAGTGGAATGAATGCTATTAATTCTTTCATCCTATGTTGTTACATATATTCGATTTCAGTGATTTCCTTTATTCAAGGCATTTAGAATTATGATAGGGAATAGTTTTCAGATGGATAAAAATAAATTATTCTAAACACCTGATGATTGATTATTTGCATTATTAAGTTGTTACTTTGATAGATAATGTTGCAGCATATCATTTAATCAAATATTATATTGCATAAGTTATTAAGCGGGGAAAAGGGCTATTCATGCCAGTCATGTTGGACTGACCATGTGCAATTTTGTACATCAAATTTTTAGTGCAGGGAAAAAGGAACTTTGTGGAAAACGAAGTCTAGATGAGGCATTTTGAATTTTCCTTAGATGTATGAGTAATTGGATTGTATGAAACTGTAATTTTTAGTCATTACTTATTGTGAATATGATGGCTATTGAGCTTAAATATTTTGACTCACTTATGAGCTTCATCTTGTTCAATGTTATGAAGGAAAAAGGGGATAAGTGATGATGTGTAGAAAAAGATTTTTGTTTTAACCAGAGGCATTAAGCCTATTCCAATTTGTGTTCAATTTTTATTAGACACTTGACCTCTTTATCTTATATTCTTTAATTGTTGAGAAGCAATTCTAAGATCTTTTATGGTCAACTTCTTGAATTAATGTAAGATATGATATATGATTTCCATTTAGATGCATGGGTCATTTATTAATATACTTTGTAACAAACTTAATATCTTGGAAATATTATTGGTTATGATAACCATTTTTAATAAGTTACAAAATATGTAGTTAATATGTAGTTCTTAGTTACCAAATAAAAATGTTGAGAAAATATTCTATTATGTTACTCATTAACAATGAGGTAAATAAAGAAATATCTCGATTATCTCAAAGTACTTGCTAGAGGTAGGTGGGCACCATAAATAAGCAAACAATGTTGCATATAACATTGCTTCGTATCATCGTAATATAACCGAGTTCTATTTTCTTAAAGCATGTTGGTATATATGGTGAAGTAGCTTCACTCCATAGGGATCTTAAGAACTTGATCGATTGGCTTCACCGAAAATATATGGATATGTATTAGTAGTATGTATGGATACCCTAGAACACTCTAACCTCTACTACTATGAATTTAATTAAAAATAATAGAGTAAATTAGTAATGAGGTAAAAATGCAAACATCACTGCTTCGGCAGATAGACAATAGGATAATATCCTTAAGTGATGGTTCATATCTAACGCCTTGAAAGGGCATGTAATATAATCTAATTAAAATAGAATATGATTTTAAAAGTTTAAACCATTATCAATAATGGTAGAGACCTACACTATATGAGTTAAAAATTGATGCCATGTATTGAAGCAAAGAATGAATCAAGTAGAATGAATGGCATTTGGGAAAGTTAAATTGAAAATATAGTAAAAAGGAATTCATGGATAATATGATCCATGTTGTAGAAATAATAGTTTAAGGATTTAATATTAGAATTGGTATACTAAACCATACTTGGTTGACTATTGTTCTCATGACAACATTCTAGTTCCTTATGGTCAAGTTGTGTTATTAGGAATGTAATCTAGTCTAATGACTATTCAAGTGAAGAGGATTTGACTCGAATAATCAAGTTTAAAGGTACGCCGACACCTCTATGAAGGTTTAGGAACCAAACTTATATAAAGATAAGCTTAATACAACCATAAATAAATTCGAGAGGGTGTAGGCTTACTTCCAATCGAACAAGAGGGTATTGGTCCTATAACCGATTTACATTGTCAAACAAATACAACGCCAAAAATGTCGACATGAAGATGTATTAAGATTTGTCTCATTGTTCAGAATCGATGTATGTGATAATTTTCTCTAGGAAATGATAACGGATTTAAAAAGGGATTGTCCCATAATGCATCAAGATTAGCATGTAATCATGATATCTATTACAATGGAATTAAAATGGGAACACATGTACTAAGTTGGGAAGAACATAATATCTTAATCCTAAACCTAGTCAACCTGGTTATTATATTCAAAGAGGATTAGAAAATAATCCTTATGTAAAGAATCAAAGACCTTATTTCAAGGCTATGATAAGAGTGGATGAATGGGAAAGTATCTCATCCAACCTATTATAATAGGTACTCCAGATATATCTCACTTGTTGGATATAATAAAGCAAATGAACGATCTTGATTAAGCTACCACTAGAAAAAGTGTGGTGTTTAAGCTTAAAATGTGTATTGGCATCAATGGTCTAAGACTCTATATTACTTTATAAAAAGTATGAGTCATACTTAAAAATGTAGTTTTATGTAGGTGTATATCCTTAAGATGAAATAAAGGAAACAAGGGCTTAATTGATTAAGCAAGGACAAATTTTAATCTGTAATGTTGTTCCTAGACCAGAATAGTACCATTCTCTAATTATGGGTAACTTGAGCATGAAACCTAGTAAGGAAATCAAGTGAAATGGAGATTTAGGTCCTGGGATCAACTCAGACCGGATATTAGGTATGACCCATATGTGGAGAAGTGTCGTAAAACCTAGACTGTTCTTAAATAATAATAATTACCTTGAGAATATTTGACACCATGTCCCATACCGATTTCTTGACAGATAACTCATCAAGTTGCTACATTACGCTTATCCTTATAACGACGATGAAATTATTAGGATATTGTTGTTTAAGAATCGTATTGAGTTATCTTATCTAGAGGTTGGAGTGTGCCTTGGTGTTGTCTTAAGTGCAAACCTTGATAGAGTTACAAAAATAGTTGGGACCTCCTGGGTACGCACCCTTGTATCAACTTATGATGGCTATGGGAAGGGAATTGGTCAAGTAACAAGGTGAATTTTTAGGAAAACACTTACTTTCCCATAGGTATCGTAGGATGACATTGAGGTATGCTTTCGTGAAGGTTAAACTAGATTTTTGTCTTGTTCAAAACTTGTAGCTGTTTACAACATTAACATTTGTGAATCCATATACCCGAATAAGTGAATAAGATGAGATGACAAGATTCCAATGGTGAGTGTGCCTTCATAGAATCGAGCATGGCATACATAACTCGAAACTTTACACAAAGTGGTGTAAGATACTGAGTACACGTTGAGATTTCACCAATATCTAAGTTGTGCGATGCCCAGTGGATTTCATAGGTGGAACCCGTGTACACACTTAGGATTTTTCACTTATATAAATATATATCCTGTTAAAGGAGAACCAAAGGGGTACATTCTATGTATGGCTCGATAGAGAATTGAGGGAGAATGAGTAGGTTTAGTATTATCTCATATAGCTGCACATGGTTCATGATAGTTATCGAAAATGGATTGCTTTAAGGTTTATATAGATTTAAATATATGGGTATTTAAATTGGCTACATAAAGATGTATAAAAAAGTTCTAGATATGAGGTGACAAAAAGTGGATGTTACATCGAAATTATATCATAAGACTTAATTGATGTTTTCAATTACTTTTAAACAATCAACAAGTCTTGTCCTACCATTATTTCATAAATTCATAAGGATAGAGAAACACATTAACTTTTCCATGCAATAAAGGAGTTAGTTACAACATATCTCATATTAGTATGCTTCATCTTTCCATATAGACAAAGGAGAAAATCAATACATATTTATTTCACGCACACAATTTCTTTGAAGGAAAGAATTAGGTTTAGAACATGCATCACCGCCTCACCCTAAGATGACAAAAGAAGAAGTCCTTACATAAAGAGGCTACAACAAAACAAGAATCCCAATTCCATTCCAAGTAGATTAAAATAGTCTAAAATAAAGCCTTAGTAACTTCTATCTCGCTAGTAGATATAATTCAAAGGTATGAAACTCAGACCGCCCACAAATCCAAGCTATACTCGACGCTAAATCTCTTAACCAATCCACTAGAAAATTTCCTTCTTAGAAGAGAATCAAATAACGAGAAGTTCAATCAATGAACTTAAATAGTCAACATAAAAGGATCTCAACCAAAATGGACCCAATCCATATTTCATTTCATTTATACTATGAAATGAAATCCTTTATTAAATACAAACTTAGAAATTCTCTAGCTAGTTCCCAAAAGAGAACTCAAACAGAATGCACAATAAAAGGATGCACATTACCAACATTCTTTACAAAACTTACAACTACTTACCTATTTTCATTCACCAAGCTCAAATCCAAATTCAATCTCAAAATGAAATTCATAGTATTGTCTCTAAACAACATCTCATGTCCTCAAGAGGTCTCGATTCACTTCCCTGTCTAAAACCTAGACATCCATTCAAAGAAATCAACAAGGAATATAAATATACAACCGTCATAATATAGAAAAATGATAATGAAAATCACAATCCCAGTGGATTGAATTTCCTAAGAATTCGGGATAGGGATATTGTATTCCCTTCAAACGACACACATAGAAAATAGGTTTAAATTCATCGTTCAATTAAAACCCACGAATCGATGAAATATCCTCAAGAGAGTAGGGAACTAAAAAAGCTCTGTTTAAGATAAGTACTATCCCTAACTTCCTCCACTCGACCGAGTAGAATCACCACAAGCCCTCGAGTTCCATTATAAGCTTATGATAGGTAATAATTTTATCAACATAAAAGACAAAAAGGATTTAAATAATACATTCCATATGCTTCTTCAATCAATACGACTGTCCCAAAAATAGATTACAGGTTCCAATCCATTAATTCATGAGAATTAAACATCTAAGCTCCCTACATGACACAAGATTCACTTAGGGAAGAGAGGGAGAGTTTTTACTTCTAACTCACATGCCTTGTCATATTCAAGAACACCGTGTGGCCCGAAAGACTCGAAGTAATACAACAATTTTCGTACAAGAAGCAAGACAGAGGAGGTTTTGAAAAGAAGATACTTGATCTACATTCGACCAATATAAAACTCTAAAGGTCCCTTCAGAAGACTAAATTAATGAGATTAAATATTTACAAAAACAAAACCAAAACCATCGAAAACCCAAATTTCGTGAAATAAGTAAACACATCAACTCCCACTTAGATCCGTAACATGCAAAATTGAAATAACTCGTACAATGTCAAATATGACTTTGCTCATAAGTTCATACTTTTCTAGACTCTAACACCGACTCACAACACAACATTCTAATACGAGTCTAGTATTCATAGTTCCATAATTAAGAATAAGACCTTATCTCCAAGTAAAAGTACAGAGAAAAACTCACAACTCAAAGACCAATTTAGCATGAGAACTAAATATAAGTACAAAGTGTTGAAATATGAAGGCTCAACCAAGAGTTCGATCTATACTAAGTTCCATTCACCCAAATGATCACAAGGCCCCAACAAAATCTCATAATAAAGCATGAAGCTTCACAAAACTTAGAACATCCACGAAGCTCTAATACAACTCCTTGAAACACAAAACTTAAACAGAGCTATCAAAACCAAACAAATAACAATGCCACTAGAATGGCCAAGGAACTCTACTTCAAGCTCAACGAACTAATGTTCTTAATGATAGTTCGAGAACGGAACATATGGCAACACCTGTTGAGACAACACCGAACTTGAATACAAGCTACGAGCTATCTAAAATAAGTTTGTTTGAATACCAACCAGAATTAGAATAGATAAAGTTCACAAGAACTACCATCTAATAGCCAAGGATTTGTATTCCAAAACACATATAAATTTCAAGAAAACAAGCAAGTAAATAACTAGATACATCATGTAAAAATATATATCCAAAGGAGTAGAGTTGTTTTAATGAATCATTTAGAAGAAAGCAAGAAATCTTATTAGGTAAATCCTATCATGCATGATAGTGCCTCTACCGATTTGAAGAAGACTTCCACCGAGTTTCCAACACCCCTTTTCTTCAAGCAAGATCAAACAACAATAATCTTTTTCCACAATGCTTCTTATACATTCCTCAAACTGAAAATATATCGAGAATTCAAAAATAGCCACGAAGTGCAAATCAAACTAATGGTTCGAAAACCGAGATAGCTCCATGCGAGCAAAATCGTGAAGCATGCAAAGCAAAACAACCCCCAAAATCCACCAAAGATGCCTTCCAAGACAACTTACTCACCAAAACCAAGGTGAATTAATGCCATTAATTTACATATTCCCACCTATCTTTCCTTGTCACCACCATCCAAATTTGGTGAGACTAAATTTAAATTCCATTTGCATTTCCAAACTTATTGATGCCTCCACGTAGGTTCCTCAAAATTTCCATGTAACTACCAAGTCCTGAAGTACTCTACCTTTTTAAATACAAAAATCACATCTCATTAATAGCCTAGAACCGCCGCTTAGCTCCCACTTACCAATGACCCATAGGTTCCCTTTCATATCCCATTAGTTTAGGATAAATAGAATTTTCTTAGGTTAGATCTTAGGTTAATTTAAAATATATAACCTTAGGATATAACCTTCAAACAATAGATTGTCACCTTAGGCTAGGTCTTAGTTTAACCAAATACAATAGGTTAGAAATAACTTAACATCCCTTAGGTTATTTCCCATTCATATTAACTTAGTGTTAATAACTTAGGTTAGGATGTCATCCCATGTAGAGTGGCGTAAAGAGTTAGGTAAATCACCCGAGTCTTGAATCCATCATGATAGACCTTAATAGATATAGGACAAGTTCATATTCTCACTTTCCTCATAATCCCAAGTAGGTTTCTACTTCCCTTAACATCATTAAGCACCCTACAAGGGTCAATCAAGAAGAGCCAAGCACAACACAAAATAGAATGCAGGCACTCTTTCAAGATGATAAATAATTTGCAACAAACACAAGTTTAATCATTAAGTTTCTTAAACAATGAATGTCGGTTTTCATTCAGTTTAGATAAGAAGATTTAAAACATACCTTGGATCAATGGAATTGATCCAAGGATGAGTCCAATTGCAAAGGATAAGTTTGCAACCATTCTAACCAGATTACAACTTACTCATAAGAAGTGAAATAGATTATTGCAAGAAACAACATATTAGCCCTACAATAAAAGAGTAGAAATGATTTATCCATGGCAAGCATGATTTTTCAAAACCACGAAGCATACATTTGTCCTGAAAATCATATGTCAATGCTTGTAATGCAAAAGAGGAATATAATAGTCTGACAAGGTGTTACAGTGGTTCTAAGAACTATAGGGGTAAAGGTCCGGGCCGTTGAGTAGGCGTGAGGTAAGTGCTATGGGAATGGGTGTTGGTAAAATGGGGTCCTCATCAAGAAGGTCATCATCACAAAGTTTTCTTTGGGAGGACACAAATCGAATAAGAATGGTTTGTAAAGATTTATAGTTCTCGACATCGTGCCCTAGCACATGATGGTAGGAAAACATTTTGGTGTTGTTGAACCCATTTGATTTGGGTTTGAGTGGGTCATAAGGTTTGAGAGGTAGTAATGTGATTAAAGAATTTTTAAGGAGGTTAGTTAAGATTTTTGCAGAGGACCCCACTAGTGGATCACAATGGGAAGTGAAGGTGGGTTTGGGTGTAGGCACGATGGACCGTAGAGGAGGAAACGATTTTTACACAAGGGGGAGTAGGTCAAGCTATGGTTTTAGGTGTTGGTGTGATCTTAGGCATTGGTCATGTTTGTTTGGGTAAGGGTATGGTAGACAAACTGATAGGAGAATGTGTGGTTGTTTTGACTACCTTATTGGAGGGTAGCAAATTTTTGTCCTTAGGTTACACCTTCTTGGATAAAGGTGATACGGGCACATGAGATCTAGAGGGAAAGGTGGATGGTGGAAGAGGGTGCGTTACCCACACATGATAGTGGAGGTTCTCTCGAAGGTAGATGGTGCAGATCATGCCAAAGGTGTGAGGAAAGAGACTGAAGTGTCATGGGTAGTGAAGGAGTGATCGATGGTATTAGAGGTATGGGTGGTAAAGATGTTACAGATGTGGGTGGAAGTCGTGGCGGGTGCTTGGGTATGTTTAAGGTTTACGATGGAGGAATGGGCTACTGTGTTTTTAGTCTACTGGAGGGTGGAGGTTTCTTAACCGTGTTAGAAGGGCGAGGTCCTAAAACAGATGAAAAGAGTGAAGGTGATGAAGGTATGATTGGTGGGGTTGGAGTATGATTTCTATGGGATTGGTCCTTTTGGTTGGGTGCTTGAATTAAGCTTGGCGTTGGTTTTGGAGGATGTGGCTAAATCTAACTTGATGGGTGGATGAGTAAGGCTGGAGGTTGGGATGACCCCTAAGGTAGTAATAGGTTTAGGTGAGGAAGACGATGTAGGTGTGGGTTTGGATTTAGATGCATGTTGGGTTATGGGTAGGGGTGTGGTTTGAGCCATGAGTGGTATCATGGTGGAATTTGTGATAGTTGTAGTTTTATTTGGTTTGATTGGTTGAAATATTTTTGGGTAGATAGTGGAAGTGTCGCTAGCAAGTGACATTTGCATTTGTGTGAGACAGAAGCGAAGATGCCCCCAAAGTAAGGCTCTATGTACATAATCTAGGAGATCGGCGAGGCGTGAAAATGAAACTGTTGTAAGTGAGGTTGATGAGGATCCAATGGAAATTCCCGTAAAATGTGTCTTAGAGACAGGAATTTGCTAGCTTTGGCTTCCGTGGGTAAGAGAGCTGAAAGTAAGTCTGCAAGATCTTGGGTAGCTGATGGAGAATGATCACCTAGAGGCAAAGGTATCTCTACTAGATCCTTGATAGGTGGAGAAAATGGGTGCTCCTCGGTGGGTGGAGGAGATGATGGGTGCTCCTCTATGAGTGGAGGAGATGGACAAATACGTTTCATGGACTAGAAAATTACTATGGGTGATGGATCTCTAGGTGGAGAAGTCAAAGGTGAAGTAGTTTCGATGTCAACAGGAGTCTCCTTCATGGGTGAGAGAGGAGATGAAGGATGTCCCTTTATGGGTGGAGGAGTAGGTGAAGTGGGTTCAAGTGTAGGTGGAGGAATTCGGGCTAAGATTTCCTCTATGGAAGGAATATGAGGTAATTGGGTAGCAATGGATGTACGCTGAAAATAGCATGGACCTCACGGGTATGGCTATCATGAGTTGAGGAATCTCTAGTTTTATTGGAAGAAGGGGCATGATTAGGAAAGGGTTTCTTGAAGATGTGTAGGTTTTTATTGGCAAGTGCGTTAGGATTATCCAAGGTTAATTCACCTTTCTCGAGCATTTCTTGGACAATATTTTTGAAAGTGATGCAATTACCATCACTATGACCCTTCACTCGATGATAGTTGTAGAAGTTGTGCTCTTTATACCATGTGGGTGTGGGGCGAGCAGGGTCAAAACTAGTGTGTGGTTTTATGGGAGGAAGGGTGATGGCCCACTTTAATGAGCTTTTCTAAGATAGAAGAATAAGGTTCCCCAATTGGGGTATATTTTTGTTGTTCTCGTCTGAATTGAAAAGTCTAGACAGGGGAAAGATTAGATGAGGGACTAGCCTGATTTGATGGATGAGCTAGGCCAGCCTTGAGTACCACCACGTTAGCGGTTCCCTTGGCTTTTGAATAATTGTTCTATGGTTTTGGAGCAGAAGAGGCATCATTTTATTTGAAGGCCGAATTCTTATTGCGTAGTTGTATTTTCTTCTCTTTAATGGCCCGAATCCCTAACTTTCGTGTCATGGTGAATGCCTCATCGAAGGTTCGAAATTCTAGACTGCGGGGGTTAGAGAAATATGTATAGCACAAGCCCATGTGAAGAGCTCTATGAGTTCATCTTGTGGTAGTTGGAATGTGAGGTAATTGATCAAGCTACATCAATGAGCGACAAAATCATGTGATAAATTTGTCGTCATACCGACGTGTAGAATAGAAGTCAGTCATGGTAACCTTCTTAACAACGTTAATGGAGAAGTGATCCAAGAAGGCTTGGGCTACCTAATTAAATGAGAAGATAGAGTGTCTAGGTAACCCACTATACCAATATAATGTAGGCCTAATCGAGAGACATGGGAAAGGTCCTCGAAGCAAACCATCATCATGGGTGATCGATAACACCCATGTTTGAAAGACCACAAATGTTGTTGCAGGTCTTCTTTGCTATTGAAGCGGTTAAATTTAGGCATTTCCTAATGCATGGGATACAAACGGATAGGAATGGATGGGTGTATAGGCTCATTACAAATATCATCATAGGTGAGAGTGTTGTAAGAGCCAAAAACCGATGCTTCCAATGTGTGCATCTTATCCATCATTAACGAATTAGGTCGTTGGTAAGTTGTGATGGTTGGGTGACTCCTATAGTGTAAGAGGTTTGGTGTTGGGCATATGACAAGGGTGCCATTCTAGTATATGATGCTATCATATAGGTAGATTGGGAAGGAGGGAATAAAATAGGGGTATGTACGAGAATGAATGATAGATGAAACGGGAGGATGGTGATAGTACGTATATGGAGGTGGAAGGGTTGTGGTGACCCTAGTGGCAATGAGGGCTAAGGATTATGGGATAGAAAGGACAACATTTTGGAAAGGGGAGGGTAACTAACACCGGGGTGGTTATGTAGCTACGGGTATATATGAAACAATAGGTGCATATGAGGTTATGTTCGCAGGTGGTTGGTGAAGGTAAAGTGGATGTGGTGGGTATAACGAGATGTGGCGATCCGACAGCTTATATCAAGCATGGGGCCCAACTGCAAATGATTGGGGGTAAGGAAAATATAGGTAGCACAGAGCTAGCGAGAGGTCGGGGTAGAAGTAGGAGTGAGTGTCGAGGGATAGATACGGGCATGTCGTATATCAACTACCCGAGGCTTCTCGAGTGGATGAGTGGGAAAGATAAAACTACAAGGCGGTAGGGTTCTGGTCAAGGAGTCATGTGAACTCCTCATCTCTTGTGATGATAGTGATAGGTTGGGTAGGATCCACGGGTGATAAAATAGAAGGTGGTGTAGGACTAGGTGGGAGTGGTTGACGGCCGGTGTGGAATATGAGGGCGTTTACTTGGCTTCGGTTAGCACCATGTGAACAAGCACTGATGAGGCAAGACTTCTTTCTGTAAATGACACGAAAATATAATAAAGACAAGATAAATAGGTGGTGGTGGGTGAATTGGGGTTAAAATGTCAGCCATAAAACTACATAGTCTAACTAATGTCGGTTAGGGTAAACCGACATCGATCCACGCTAACCGTTGTCGGTCCACTGTGGAGAATGAAAAGTTTTTCAAAATAAGGAAAAAAGGCCAATACTTTGCCAAGTATGTAAGAAGCTGATGGAATTACCAGTCGTGAATATGATAAGAGTGACAAAGACTCTAAACAGATCAAAGAAGGTGAATAGGTATCCTTTTGGGTAGGTTAACGAAAATAATAAATGAACTAACACCAATTGAGTGAAACCGATGGTGATCGGAAAGGTGTGTGCATGTGTACTTTGCTTAATGCTAAATCAAATGGAACAAGAACTACCACCTAAAATAGTTCTACAATTTAGCTAAAACAAAGCATAAACACCATCAAGATAGAGAACTAAGCAAGATCTAAACTAACATTATAACTTTGAAAACATGAGATCAAAACTATGCATGCTATTTTAACATCTCTACTCTCCTAGATTACCAACAAAATGCATGGACCTATTTAGCTCCAATGGCAATCAAAAATTTCTTGTTTGATCTTTAAAGAATGCAAGAATAGGAAGCTTAGCTCTTAACAATGGTGACCTCTCAAGAAGACAAAATGCAAGCTCTTAGTCTCTTTGCTATATGCTTTGCATTTTCTCTCTTAAGAAGTTTAGGTGTAGGTATAAAGGTAGAAGGAGGGCTCCTTATATAGCCCAATGGATAAAGGAAACACTTCATCCCTTTGCATGTGGGATAAAGGTAAAACATGATTAAAAATGGATAAGGTTGCTTTATTAAAAGTAACCTTACTTTAGAAGGGTTAAATTTATGCTTAGCAAGTCATGGGAGTTGAAGGGTGTTTTAAGTAATCAAAGGTGATTAACTAATAGGTAGATGTAAGCTTATAGAAGCCAATTAGAGGAATATTAGTATGATTTAGGCTATTAGGAGGGGATTAAATCAATTAAATATTGATTTATTAGTTAAATGAAGTGAAAGGCTAATTAATTAATAATAATTAATTAGTCTAGATAGAAAGGAGTAAATAGTTAACTAAGGTTGTTAATCGGGTTGTTAGTTCGACAGTGACTTAATCAATTAGTGTATTGTAATTAATTAACGACAACAAGAGGGAATATGAGTGTTTTTGACGATATGTTGTCGATTTGCGAGAAAGGGGATAATTAGCGCAATTTAAGTATTTAAATTGCTTAGGCATAATTATGGGTGTCTACATTTTCCCCTCTTTGGGGTGGCGTAAGTGACGCCACTTCAAAGATAGTAGACGAAAGAAAATTTTGAAGGGATAGAAGAAAAATTAGTAGGAGGGAGAGATGCCCCCTCGAGTGTCGATGGGGTGATGAAAGAAGCCGATCGACGATCGAAAAAGATGAGAGATAGGCAGAAGAATGGGGAAGGGGCAGGATGCCCTGAGAGAGAATATTAGGGGTGAGAAGAAGGTGATGCAGAAGAAATATGGAGGAGGGGAGAGAAGAGCTTAGCTTCCGGTGTTTATGTGTATTGGAACCATTTTGATGTCATCATATTACCATAGGAGCTACGTCATTGGTCCTTATGAAAAATATAAGCATACGACAAAGGTAGAATGATATGAAAAGCCATACTATGAACAATTGCCCATTTCTGAAAACACCAACTCCACATAACATACAACAAGGAAATGTAGTACGAGAAGGAAATAAGCTCATCTAACGAGAAAAAACAAGTACAAACGCACATACCCAACCCAACAATGGTCAAGATAATTGTATAAATGTTTTGTTATTAGTGCTAAAGAGATCCACAAGTTCATGATTGATGACAAGGGTTAAAAATGATGCCCCAAGAAATGTTACATGCAAGGGGAAATGATAATGGACATGGGGTCCAAGAAAAGCATGTGTGCACAACAAAACAACACCAAACAACAAACGTGCCTAGAGTACGAGAGCATTTAAGCAAACAACTAGATTTGTGAATGGTTGTGAATCCAATCCATGAGTCATATTAATCGGGAAGATGTGAGACAAACCAAGTAGGATATGGAGAAAATACCATGCACAAGACACAAGTTTCAGCCGTAATAAGCAAGTTACCATTTTTATAGGCTTTTTACTTTTTAGGATTTTTGAAAAATTTTGCCTTGTTTTTGAATTTTGACATATATACTATTTTTATTTTTATTTTTCCAAATTGTGGTGAACATTCAGAGAAGAAAATAGAAGAAGAAAGAGAACAAAGGGCCTAGGGGCAACAAAAAGTTCCCTAGGTGGAGGAAAGAAGAAATAAGTGACGAGATAATGTCCTTGGTTAGTGGAAACTTAATAAAAATAATTATTTACAAGAGTGTGGAGAAGAAGAAAAATCACCAGGGAGCAATAAAATTGTATGAGGGAGAAGAAAGGGGTATCGGACAACAAAAATGCCCCAATATGGTGAAAAATAAGAGAAAAATAATTATTTAATAAAAATAATTATTCCACGATGAATAGAGGAGAAAATGGCGATCGAAACGGGCCTCTAGGCCATCACGGTGGTGAAAAACGGGTTAATATACCCCACCTAGGGGTAAAAACATCGTGACCAATTCATTTTAACCGAGCCATTTAGAATTTCTTCTTGTGAGGCTCTGATAGTGACGAGAACCATGGTGATCGCACGAGACCAATTGAGGCATGCAGATGTAGTCCGAGGGTACCAATGGCACGCAGACAACGACCCCTTTGTGAGTATCAAACCCTAGCTCATTAATTTCAGTCATTAATGCTTTAAATTTGGCATTTATCCCTAGGAAGTCACGTCGGTGCACTGCGCACAAGCGTAAGCATCGTTGGGGCGTAGGTGTCCCTTTGGGGGTGCATACGCACACCAAAGCACACACGCACACACGCATAGGCATAAAATGCACACACAACACATGTGCATGCATGCATACACACGGGAAATGGGGTGCACTCGTGAAAAACGTGGCATAGACACAAAAAGGTGTGCGCATATTGAGTATGGAGCTAAATTACTCATGTTTTAGCATGTAAATAGAACTTCTTTGGCCGAAGTTGACAAGAACCGACATCGGTTAGAGTGTGACCAACATTGGTAGGGAAAGTTAGGCCCGTGTGATTGGGTAGAACCGGCATCGATTACTCGTGTGCGATGAGATTTTAATTAACTCTTGGGTTTTATTTCTATTTTTAGTATTAGAATAGATTTAATGAATGTAATTGCATGGCTAAGCGCCATAAAGTCTTAAACAACTATTTAAAGCATAAAGCTAGGGTTTAGAATAGGATTGATCATAAATACAAGATAATTATGTGAGAGAGAATTCTTGGTGAAGAAGGCAAAAATATTGAGGAAGAAAGTACTAAACATCTGAGAGGTGTGGAAGATTGTATATCTTTTCAAAGCTTTAGATAATATATTGGCTTGTTTCTTGGTGGACGTAGCCCACACTGGGTGAACCACGTTAAATATGGTGTTGATTTATGTCTCTTATTTTTCTATAATTCTTTTGGTAGAATATCCACTTTTATTTACATGTATGCTTAGATCTGATATATTATATGTACAACCGGTGTGCTAACCCCAACAACTGGTATCAGAGCTTTGTTTGAGGGTTTTGTGTGTTGATAGATTTACTCACAGAGGGTTTTCTGATTGAGTGGGAGCTACAATGATAGAAGATAATAAATACAAGGTAGAGAAGTTTGACGGCTGAAATTATCAATTATGGAAGATGCAGATTGAGGATTATCTATATCAAAGAGATTTATACTTATTGTTGGATGAGAAGTCTAGACCTACGAAGATGACTGATGAAGAATGGAAGATTCTTGACAGAAATGCTTTGGGATCTATAAGATTGAGCTTGGCAGCATCCATGGCTTCCAATATTACAGAAGCGGCTTCTACGGTAGACTTAATGAAATCTCTTGCTAATTTATATGAAAAACCTAGTACTTCAAATAAATTTTATTTGATGAAGAAACTTTTAGTTCTAAGATACATGAAGGTGAATCGCCTCTAGTCATTTGAATGATTTTTGATCTATTGTAAATCAGTTAAAATTGGTTTCAATACCATTTGATGATGAAGTAAAAGTAATTTTATTCTTATGTTCTTTTCCTGATAGTTGAGACAACTTGGTAATGGTTGTTAGTAATACAACATCTGCTAATAATATTTTGAAGTTTGATGATGTGGTTAGTATAATCTTGAATGAAGAAATTCGTAGGAAAAGTACAGAGGAAACATCATCTGGAAATGCTTTGAATGTAGAAAGCAGGGGCAGGTAGAAGGAGAGATCCAAGAGTAAGAGTAATGGGAAATCAAAGTCAAGGGATAACAGATCTAAATCCAAAAGTAAGGGAATTACTTATTGGAAATGTGGAAAGAAAGGACATGCAAAGAAAGATTGTTGGTCAAAGAATAAAGAGAACCAACAACCAGACAAAGGTAAAGAGGTGAATCTTGTTGCATTAGAGGTAATGCAAGATGCTCTTATTCTTTCTTTAGATAGTAGAATTGAATCATGGGTTTTAGATTCAAGAGCTTCTTTCCATGCAACCCCTAATAAGGGTTATTTCATAAATTATGTCCAGGGTAATTTTGGGCATGTTTATTTGGGTGATGATGAACCTTGCAGTATTACTGGTAAAGGGGAAGTTCATCTAAAATTACGTAGAATGGAAATACATGGGTATTGAAATATGTGAGGCATGTGCCAAGCCTCGGGAGGAATCTTATTTCTGCAGGGAAACTAGGTGAATTTGGTTGCATGGTTACTTTTACAGAGACTCTTAGAAAGTCACCAAGGGTGCTTTTGTTGTGGCAAGAGGTAAGAAGGTAGGAACATTATATTTATCTACCTATATTATTGATTCCTTTTCTACATTATCTACTTCAGATTCAGATGCATACATGTGGCATAATAAGTTCACTCATATGAGTCAAAAAGGAATGCAGATCTTAAAGGCTAAGGGTAAGTTATTAGATTTGAAAGATTTAGATCTTGATTTCTATGAACATTATATCTTTGGAAAACAAAAGAGAGTGATATTTCTCAAAGTTGGGGCAACTAAGAAGGAGTAGAAATTGGAGCTTGTACACTCAGATGTGTGGGACCATGGTGGATCTCGGTAGCTTCTCATGGTGGATCCCAGTATTATGTTACTTTCATTGATGATGCTACAAGAAAGGTATGGGTTTATTGTATTAAACATAAATCTAATGTTTTTGAAACTTTTAAAAGATGGAAATCCCTTGTTGAGAATGAATCAAATTCTAAGTTAAAGTGCCTTAGATCTAACAATGGTGGTGAATACTATAGCAAGGCTTTCAATGATTATTGTTCAGTGAATGGGATACGTAGAGAAAGAATGGTTCCAAGAACACCATAGGAGAATGGTGTTGCCTTTTTGAGAGAATGAACAGAAAATCATGGAATGTCCTAGAAGTATAAGGATACATTACCTAGACTGCCCAATGTAGTTTTGGGTAAAAGCTTGAATTGATACATCCCCATTTATTTGATTAACCATGGCCCTTCAAGTTCATTAGATGGAGGAATACCAGAGGAAGCATGGACCGGAAAGAGGTAGATCTTTCTTTTCTTAAAGTTTTGGTTCAAGATTTTGTGCATGTTGATAGAGAAAATAGAAAAAGTTGGATGCAAAATCCAAGAGGTGCACTTTCATTGGTTATGGATCGTGATTTCAGATTTTGGTTTTCATTTTTGGGATTTAGATAATTCTAAAATTGTTAGGATTCATGATGTTGAATGGACTAAAAGAGAGTGTACGGGGATCAAATTTTGGTACCAAAGGATGAGAAAAATTGAGAAGTTTATTGATGAAAATGAACTCTTGGTTTTAAAGAAACACCTATAGAAATAACAGAACCGGGTCGGTTAGGCCCCCCCAACATTGGTCGAATCGATGAACCGCCGGCAGGTTACAGAGGATCGAAACCGGTGTCGATTAGCCTTCCAAGAAAAAAGGAGTTCTTCTGACATCGGTTAGAGGTGACCATCTCGACATTCTGGCGGTCACTATTTCGGAACGTTTAGATAATTCTAAAATTGAAATGTCTAGGAGGTCCAGATTGAGCCTCCGGTACCCCAAACTCCCGTGAGAAGGTCACAAAGGGTGAGTAAACTTCCGAAAGATTTTCACATTCTCTATTTTATCTATTATTGACTGATAGTGGTGAACTAGAAAGCTTTGAAGAAGCAATGCAGGATAAAACTCATGTTCAGTGGGAGCATGGCATGGATGAGGAGATGAACTCTTTGGAACAGAACCAAACTTGGGATTTGGTTAAATTGCTAGCGAGAAAATAACGTTGCATAACAAGTGGGTTTATAGAATTAAGGAAGAAGAGGGTGGATAGAAAAGGTACAAGGCAAGGCTTGTAGTAAAGGGATTTACACAAAAGGTAGGTATTGACTTTGGTGAAATATTTTCTCTTGTTGTTAAGATGAATTCTATTCGTAATGTATTGAGTTTAGTTACAGTAGAAGATTTGCATTTAGAGTAACTAGATGTGAAGACATTTTTCCTTCATTATGATTTGGATGAAGAGATTTATATGCATCACCACTTGGGTATGAAGTCAAGGGTAAGGAGAAATTAGTGTGTAGGTTGAAAAAGATCCTATATGGGCTCAAGCAATCTCCAAGGCAATGGTACATGAAGTTTGATAGTTTTATGCATGAGCATGGTTACTTGAGATGTGAATCTAACCATTGTGTTTATTTCAAGAAGCTTGAAAATGGGAGCTATATTATTTTGTTATTGTATGTGGATGATATGATTATTACAGGATCTAGTATGTAGGACATTGGTGAGCTTAAGAGAAAGCTAGCTCACACGTTTGCAATGAAGGATTTGGGAGCTGCAAAAAGAATCCTTGGCATGTAAATACATAGAGACAGAAAAATAAGAAATTGTATTTGTCTCAGGAGGATTATATCTACAAGGTGTTAGAAAGGTTCAACATGCAGAATGTAAAACCTATTAGCACACTTATGGCTAGACACTTCAAATTGAGTAAAGATCAATGTCCTTCATCATAAGAGGAGGTCAAATACATGACACGAGTTCCATATGCTTCAGCAGTTGAATTCTCATGTATGTTATGGTTTGTACAAGACCAGACATTGCACAAGTAGTGGGAGTTATGAGTAGATATATGGCTAATCCAGGTAAAGAGCATTGGAAAGTAGTCCAATGGATACTTAGGTATTTGAAAGGGACATCTAGCATGTAGTTATGCTATGGAGGTTCAGATATTTCATTACGTGGCTATGTTGATTCGGATATGGCTGGAGATCTGGATGGTAGGAGGAGCACTACTGGATATATTTTCACAAAGAGGTGGAACAACGATTAAGCTAGCTGGATTTTGATATTGCGAAGGGTTTTGGCTTTGTCTACTACAGAGGCAGAGTATGTTGTAACTATAGAGGCTAGTAAGGAGATGATATGGATGAGTAGGTTCATGGAAGAGTTGGGAAAGGAGCAAAGTAATTGTAAATTATTCAGTGATAGTCAGAGTGTAATTCATTTGGCAAAGAACTTAACATTTCATTCGAGAATGAAACACATTCATTGAGATATCACTTCATACACGGCAAGTATTAGAGGATGGACAAGTTGAATCTAGGAAAGATTCATATGATCAAGAACCACAGGATATGCTAATGAATCCATTAGCAAAGGAGAATTTGGAGCTACACTCCACTTCTGTTGGTCTTCAAGTTTGAGACTTGAAGAGGAAGAAAGAAAGCTAAGGAGGAACTAAGAATGGTACTTGTACAGGTATAGTGCAGTAATTAATCTCCAAGTGGGAGATTGTTGAGTATGGAGCTAAATTACTCATGTTTTAGCATGCAAATAGAACTTGCTGGAAGTTGATAGTAACCGACATCGGTTAGAGTGTGACCGGCATCGGTCGTGCCAAGTTAGAACCAGTGATGAGGTTGGGCAAAACGCATCGGTTACCTATGTGACGAGATTTTAATTAACTCTCGGGTTTTATTTCTATTTTTAGTATTGGAATAGATTTAATGAATGTAATTACATGGCTAAGTGCCCTAAAGTCTTAAACGACTATTTAAAGCATAAAGCTAGGGTTTAGAATAAGAGGATTGATCATAATTACAAGATAATTATGTGAGAGAGTGAAGAAGGAAAAAAGCTTGAGGAAGAAAGTACTTGAACATTTGAGAGGTGTGGAAGATTGTAAATCTTTATTATATATCTTTTCAAAGCTTCGGATAATAGATTGACTTGTTTCTTGGTGGACATATCCCACACTCGGGTGAACCATGTTAAATCTAGTGTTGATTTATGTCTCTTGTTTTTATATAATTCTTCCGTAGAATATTCACTTTTATTTGTATGTATGCTTAGATTTGATATATAATCTATACAACCAATGTGCTAAACCCAACGACGCACACACCTAGGAGCATACACGTGTAATCACAAGCACCAAATGTGTGGTGCATATACCAAAAAGGGCGTGCGAGGCATCCGAATGAGGGCACAAGCACCGAGAAGACATATGCACGCAAGTGCAAGTGCCAAAAATGAGGTGCACATGCCTAAAAGGGCGTGCAGGCATCCTAGATAGGTGGAGAAAAGATAGGAAAGTGTCAAAAACATGAAACTTAGAAGAATTTTTAGGATTTTTGGGTTAACCCTAAAAGGGTAGATAGATTTTAGAAGAAATGTTAGTAACTGACTAGTGACTTGTTATTTTATAGAGATGATTACCGGTTTACGGATGTGGGAGAGCCACTCCTGATAGCGAGAGCTAGAGGGGAGCATGCACTTTGGCGAGACCGGCGTGAGTCATGGCTATACTCCTCGAGGTGGTGGGGCTAGGACCTTTGTCTCGAATTCCTTATATTACACTTTGGATCATGGCCTATTGGCTTGCGCTAGCTTGAGCTGCGATGACATAGCGAAGAGTCGGTGCTTTAGGATCCATATAGGAGAGATGACCGTGACTATCGAGGATGTATGGTGGATCCTTCGTGTGTTGATTATAGGCACCTTGATTGAGTACAACGTAGATGTAGGGCTGATTAGAGCAGCTTGCAGTGACCTTTTTGATGTTGATCCATTCCGCAAGATGGGATGACTATAGCTTTGCGCAGTGTATCTTCGACCCCACATTGCATCGGGGCCCTCTTTACATTATGAATCTTATAAGTGGTTTCTTACTCACTTGATAAGACAGGGACCTCATTCCCGAGAGGACTATTACCCTTGGTTCATGGCATCTTTAGTGGTAAGAGATATTGTTGGGGGCAGTGCATACTAGCCCACCTATACTGGGATTTACATTTGATCACATACCATGGTCAAAAGACGTGGGTCCAACCTCTTTATTACTTGATATGGTCATGGGACCACATTGTGATCGACATTGTACATACCCAAAATTGTAGGGTATTGCACCACCAGAACAATGTTACACATGCCCCAATGATGATACAGTCACCTCACAAGGTGTTCAAGATCCATAGAAGCTTGCAAAGTATATGTTAGCATCCCAAATGCTTTATCCAAGTTCCTTGTGCTTTGTTTTATCCCTTGCCCCTCTTTTTCTTGGCCTTTTGACCTTTAGTAACAAAACTGGGTGTCTTGCCTTGCTGTGGTGGCGGTCCTTCATGCATTTTCCAACACATTCCTTTGATCACAACTTGCATGAATTTTCAAAATTTACCATCTTTTCTCAACTACCTTAGCTTGTATTTATGTTTTTGGTTCCCTATAATAGTGTTTCTCCATTGTTTAATGGTAAAAGAGTTCCATTCCAAGTTACCCTTTGGTGAATGAGAATTCTATAAATAGCTGGTTTGTTTTCAAACAAATGGCCCCTCATCCTCTCAATTCTCTTGTTTAGTTTTTCAATTCCTTGCTTAGAATTTTGTTAGTTTCATGTTTTTCTTCCATTGTTGGCATTTTGGAGGTCATATCATCTTCTTGTTTCAAGTCTTGTTTCATTACTACTGCATACAATCAGTTTAAAACATAGAATAGCTTCATTTCTAGACTAGAATCCATTAAAGTTGCAGGTTTTGTTTTGTCACAAGGATAATTTCTGAAACTCTCGGTACACTTGTGTTGTATTCCCACAATAAATCTCGCTAGGAATTGCATAGTCAAGCTCTGTTCACTTGCGCTATCCCTCTCCTACTCGCATTATATTCGGTCTATATCCAAAGCTACCATTGTTCAATTGTTATCTTCTATTGATACTATCATATACACACTTTCTGGATTCACGAGGACATGAAGGAATGAGGAGATCACACTAGGGGACGAAATCACACACAAACTAGATTTACCACTATTCTCAGAAACACCGGTTTGAGCTATCAAAGTTCTAAATTACAACATATCAAATAGAGTAGTGAATTATTTCATTTCAGTTAAAAATTTCACTCTCGATATCACCAGGAAGCTATGGGGATTGATAGTTTCTGAGAAAATGTGATTCATTCCTCACTTCTGAGGTAGGATCGAGAGCCTTTCAAATTAATATGTTTAGTTGCTTAGATATTTAGTATAATATCACAATTACATAGGAAAATAGCCATACCAGGCTACTTTGTTTGTTTTCATTTTGTTTCTAGATTAGTTGTCCATTTTATAGATATACTAGAGTAGTTGCTCTTCAATTTCATTGAAATACGTCATTAAAAAATACAAAAATAGCAGGATGCTTACATAGTGTAAATACCTCTTTTATAATCAATTTATTAAATGTTAGTTAGAGGTTGAATCATCTTTGTATGAAAATCACAAGACCTAGAGAGCCTAGAGAATATATATTTAAACCTATAGTGCCTCAAACCAAATTTACCCACCCATGACTTTAGCTGATATAGATCGGACCTTAGGATACAAGTCTTTCGAGCCACAACAAACTTACAAGTAATTAGTGAGCAAACTAAGAGGATTGAATATCAAGATGACAAAGCTTACACATTCTCGGTCAAACCATCCAAATTATAGATTCCTTAATAAAACACCTTAATGACCGTGCAAGGGTTCGAATGAGAACAAACATTTGGTTTTGATCCTTTGGTTCCATAGCCTAATGTAGAGACCTCCTTTTGATATAGACACTAGCTTACATATCCAAGTTGCTGTAACACCCGTTAGGTACTCCAAGAAAATCATACAACTTCTAGTTCTAAACGTAGAAGTTGAAAAGGCATATAATTACTTGGATAGTCGGAAGAGGGATTGATTCTTCACATGACCATAACAGGTCCTCAACAACCAGTACTCATGGTTGTGATCCCAAAGTCCCACAACCCAACGACCACTAAAAATTAGTCAAGTATCGACACCGGCTTGCGAATGCTTTGGTGTTTAGATCTTCACCACTCCCGCCGATATTATAGCCTAGTTTTCCATATTAAACATAGAGGCCAATCAATCCAATATTTTCTAGGCTAGACCAGAAAACCACCCATAGCTAACCATAAAATCCACTAAAAATGACCTACCACTACTTTCATGACCTTGTTTGAGATATATACGAAGCTCCCATAATTCACTTCCCACGTATCCAACAACCAAGAAATAGGATCTCGGCAGAGCTCAACATCGATTGGAGCCTCCGAGCAGCCATTATATCCGAACGAGCCATTACACCAATCTAGGTTAGGAGGGCCTTCTTCACCTTAGATTCACAGATTCCATTATTGCGTGTTGAGGATTTAAGATTACTTGATTAGCTTATACATATCCATTCACATTCAACATTCACCGGCTATCTCACACGACCTCGGGAAGTTAGGTATGAGGAAAGGGTACTTGTAGATTCCCATGCTCACTTGTCACTTTTCCATCGTACAAAATTGGTGAACCCAACATGAAACAAACTAATATCCCTCTTTCTATTTTCATTTCTTCCATCCACCTTCGCTCTTTCCCATTATTCTGTGGGTATTCATATACCCCCCGAATATGTTGGGATATGATGCATATGGCAGACCTCTCTCAGGTCTCAAAGTAAACTATAGTCAAACAAATAGACAACCATCACCCTCACTTTCTGCATGGGCTGATAACTATTCAAGTAATTACTTGTCATCTCAAACTCCCCTCACAGAACTAGTTCTAGTTCTTCATTCCGAATTGAGGAGTTTGATCAGTTTGCACAAACACAACAACCAGAGCCATCAGGCTCTAACAATATGATGTTTACTGGAGAATCCACTTCATCTCCTCGGGTCTTGTTCAGACCACAGATCAGTAGACAATCAGACCCACTCCCCTTTTTAGATGAGGAGTACTTGGCACGCTTCGCTAAAAGTGAACAACACTTCCAAAATATGTATCCACCTTTAGGAAGTTTACAAATACAGTCTGATGCCCTATTCTAGGAGAACACCCCCATAACTCCACCTATGGGAAATACACTCAGTGAAGCTTGGCAGGTAATGACCAATTCATAGCAGGGTATCATACCCCCTTACAACCTCAAGCCATACAACAAACACCCTTAAGGAAAGCACTACGTCTTCACCGATGGAGGTCATTTCAGCCTTAGCTGAGAAGGTTAGAGGGCTAGAACTTGCTCAAGCAAACCAAAATTCATATTTTGGGCAAGCGAGAATCCCCAACCCTCTGTATCACCCTAGTCAAGTTGACCTCCTTACAGGAATAGGCATGTTAGGCATGCCTCCTCAAAATCCTTATAATTATCCACAGCAAACACCAACTAGGACAATGTTTTCAAACACGCTCCAAATTGAAAATATGACACCTCCCGACTTGGCACCAAACAACCTATACCATAAAAATGCCCCTCCTTATTTAAACATCTATTCAAAATCACCACAAGGAGACATGTTCTCTTCTCCCGGATGTTCGTTCAACCACAGGGATTCCCTTATATCCCTACAAATGCATATGCTATGCCATATCAACAACCCATTCCACCTCAACCCCTCAAGAAGCCCCATCGATGGTCGAGGCCTACGCAGTAGGGACTTATTCGGAATATTTAAAAGAACCCCTAGACTTCACCATATGAAGCATTATGCTTCCAAGACCTCTTCCCAATTTTCCCAAATACAAAGGGGAAGGGGACCCAAATGCACACATTAAGGCCTATGCCACAACCATATGGGAGTTACTCCCTTGGGACGGGGTTGTCGCTAAAATATTCCCTAAAACCTTAGAAGGTATTTCCCTTGATTGGTATTACAGAATACCTGAAGCTTTGATACACTCATTTAAACAACTCGTGTCAAAATTCATCAAAGCTTTCACATGAACAAATTGTTAAGAATGGGAATCAGGGAGTTCTTACATATCAAACAAGAACATAATGAATCCACCGCTCATTTTATCCAAAGATGGCGTACGGTTCTCTACTCATCAATGAGTGCTCCAAATATGGATCAAATGGAACTATGTGATTTATTCCTTAATTCACTCAATAGAGAGATAAAGGAAGAAGTCCAGAAGTTCCCACTAAGAACTTATGATGAAGTACTTGAAAGTGCTCTCCAATCAGACCAAGCAAAGTGATTGATAGTGGTCATAAAACATATGGGACAAATGGAAATTAACCACTCCCAATCAAAACACCACGGCCTATCCTAATGTCTGGGAATGCTAATCAAGGACCTAAGATCCTTAACAAGAACCACGGGGTTACAACAGATGGAGTAATTGACCAAGCTAAAAGGGAAAATGTTGTAAACATTTCACCACCTATTAATAATCAGCGAAATAATAATTTTACCCCAATAATCAACACGGTGGATTTTAATCATCCACCATGACAACAACAACAACAACGACAAGTCCAACGTAAAGTCCAAATCAAAACCCAACCGGATATCAGAGTCAAAACCAAAGGCAACAACCTCAAAATTTTAACTCTAAAACCAACAACCTTATCAAAATTTTGGGCCACAACAGGTTTTAAATCAACAACCTTGAAATTACAATCCCAATCTATATTGTGGCTTCCACAAGATTCAAGGCCACGATACTAGGACTTGTCGTGAATATAATAAATTCATGCAACGTTTTCCAGAAGATCAAAAACTCTTTATAGATATGTTTTTAGAAAATTTTGTAGTACCCACGCCAAACGCTTATGCAGGGGTAGTTTCCCCTCAAAATGCATCCCTCAAGATCTTTAATGACCCACTCCCAAACCATTCTAACAACAACAGTTAGATCCTAATGGAACAAATAAGGGTGTCATGATAGGAAACAATGATCATGAAGCTTCAACTTCATTAAATCCACCAGTCACACCCCAATTAGGAACTCGACCTCAAACTAAGATAGTTGGTTTAGTGGAGTTAGATGCCGAGCTACCCATAGAAACCATAACAAGAACACGGGATTATTCTTCTCAACCAACTCCAAGTTATTCATTAGAGCCAGACAACACTAAACAAACATTGCTAAAACCTATAGGCACCTATGATCTAATTAATGATTTAACTAAAACCTTCTCACACATCTCCTTCTTGATTTGTTAAAAACTTCTCCCGCCCCATAGGGCTTCCTCTTAGAAGCATTAGGCCTTGGCCATTTAATCAACATCACTCCTCCTCCGAAATGCAAGTAAACCATGTGGATTTTGACATTTATCCTCTGGGGCAGCCAGATAGGGATACTTGAATTTATATTCGATATAAGCAAAATGCCAACAGACGCTGAAATTACACAAGAGGTGACCCAAATTTACATTTACAAGTTTGGGTCTACAATAATTATGTTAAATGTGCAATGGTTGATGATGGGGCAGCAATCAACATAGTCCCCTTCACTTTCCTTCAAAAGTTAGGATATGGAGAGACAAACTGTTCCACGACGTGAAATACACTAAGAGGTTATGATAGCCTCAAAGCCACTTCAATTGGAACCATAATTTTACCAGTCACTTTAGGACCCAAGACGGTCCTCACCAAGTTTTATATTATAGATCAGGAAACCAATTATAATATGATCCTTGGTCGGCCATGGATACACCGCATGAAGGCAATCCCTTCCACATTATTCCAAGAAATAAGATTTCTACACTTAGGGAAAATATTCATGGCACAAGGTGACCCAAAACCCTTCGATATACACCTAGCTGATTTGAAGAAAAGACCAGGTGTTCACTCCGAGTTTGAACTCCCAACAAATCAGCTTGTCAAACCAACTAATTCACAACCAAAAGAAAAGTTGATACCCACCACTGAGTTGGAAATTACAAATCCAACGAGGACGTTCCAGTACTCAAAAATGAGACCAATGCTATAAAAGTAGTATCACTAGGGACTACCACAAAATTATTGAGTTGCTGGAGAAAGACTTACCTATTCTCCTACCATTTGATTCCATGGGTATGGGACACACCCTGGGAATCGCTTCTCTTCCATCAGATGAAGTTTTTATGGTAGAGGTAATCAAGCAAAAGAAATAGATATGACAAATATCCCAACATCAATTTTCCCAAACAAATATTGGACTCTCCACTTTGATGGAGCTAGATGTCACTTTGAGTCAGGGCGGGGGTGATCTTTACTTCACCTGAGGGAAAGATCCTACCTTTCACCTTTAAATTAAACTTTGAATGTACAAACAATGGAGCTGAGTACGAAGCTCTCCTCCTTGGCCTCATCCTAGCTAAAAGAATGGGTGTCAATAACATTAGAGTGCTAGGAGACTCGCAACTAGTCACAAACCAAGTCTCTGAGGTATATGAAACTAGGGCTGAACATTTACAACTATACAAAATGATAGTATTAGATCTAAGTAAGGGATTTAACTTCATATCAATTGAAGCAATCCCACGAGAGCAGAACCTTCTCGCAGACTCAATAACAACCTCAGCTTCCCATTTCACCCCAAACAACGAGTTGGAGGACACAAATTTCATGGTATCACTTCGTACCAAACCATTAGTGTGTAAAATACCAACAAACTCACTCCTAGCTCATGGAGAAGCTGAGGATGATTTTTCTATCATAGGTCACTTTGACGATGATAGAGTCACTCTCGAATATCTAAACGCCTATGCAGAGCTACACCTTTCTCACCGTATAGTTGATCTTTCCCTAATACCTCATTCCTCTTCCTACTTTGGAAATCCCATGGTAGAGTCTCCTCCATAGAAAGATCTCATATCTACGAGATAGAAAATGGAGAAAGCTTGGAGCTACCTCCAGCCCCACCTGAATTTGAAGAAGGTAATGCTTCTTTGATAGAAGAAACCATTGATATAAACATTGGAACGGAGGAGGAACCAAGAATTTTGAAGTTGGGATCCTCGTTAACTCTGAGGAGATAGAAATACACACCCAAATCCTTAAAGAACATCAAAAGGCTTTTGCATTTAATTATAAAGAAATGATGGGCATTGCACCACAAGTCACGGTACATAATCTTGTCACTAAACCAGATGCAAAGCCAATTAAATAGAAGTCAAGACCAATGAAGCCAAAAGTGGCTCTCATGGTAAAAGAGGAAGTAATAAAACTTCTCCAAGTGGGATTCATCAAACCCATTGACTATTCACAATGGGTATCTAATATCGTCCTCCCGTCCTAAAAAAGAATGGGAAAATATGCATTTGCATAGATTTTCGGATATTAACAAAGCTTGTCCCAAGGATGATTTCCCATTACCATCCATTGACGTTATCATTGATGCAACAACTAGATTTAAACTATTGTCCCTCATGGATGGGTTCTCAGGGTACAATCAGATTAAAATATCAAAGAAGGATCAAGCCAAAACCACATTCATAACTCCCTGGGAACTTATTGTTACGCTTGTCATGCCATTTGGTCTTAAGAACGCCGACGCTACGTATCAATGGGAAATGACTTATATATTCCATGATCTTATCCATAAAATTGTGGAATCCTATGTGGATGACTTGTTGGCCAAAGCCAAGAAATGCTATGATCATCCGAAAGTGCTCCGTATCATCCTCTCACGACTAATTGAGTATGGCATCACATTAAATCCAGAGAAGTGTGTGTTTGGTGTGACAGGAGGCAAACTTCTGGGCTACATTATATCTTCACGAGGGATTGATGTTGATCCAGCCAAAATACGGGTTGTTCTTGAAATGATCCCACCATCGATGAGTCTGAATTAGGTCATTTCTTGGGAAACTCGGTGCAATCCAAGGTTCATCCCAGATTTAAGCTTTTTCATTCATCCAATCAACAATCTATCAAGAAAGATTATAGCGTTGATTGGTCAAGAATGCAACAAGGCCTTTAAAGCAAGTTAAACACTTCTTGTTGTCTCCACCCACGCTAATGCCTCCCAAGCCAGACCTCCCTTTGATCCTATACTCACGAGCCACTCATGTCTCACTGGCCTGCATGCTGGCTCAAGAAGACGATGACAAACGAGAATGCGTGATCTATTTCATTAGCCGAACATTGCTCGATTATGAAACACGTTACACACAGGTAGAGAGAGAATGCCTTGCCATAATTTTTGTAACAAAACGTTTGAGACATTACATGTTAAACCAGGAAACAAGGGTCATTGTAAAGACAAACCATTTACAAACATTTCTCACACAAGGATCTTTATCTAAAAAGGGTTGGCCATTTCATAACCTTAATGGGAGAATTTGAGTTAACATTCATGAACCAGAAATCCATTAAGGGACAAATCATTACAGACTAGTTAGCTGACAATCCACTAGATGGAGGCGAGCTGGTAGATCTAGACTTTCCCGATGAGTGTGTATACTTCATCGAAACCAGGCCCCCCATTTCTACATGTCCCTGGTATACTGATATCATCAATTTTATCATGGACCATACATACCGAAAGGTGCCACGTCACAACAAAGAAGGCGGTTACGCATTATTACCACTAAATATGTTGTTTTAGACCAAGTACTCTATCGTAGAGCCTTCGACGGCATGCTTCTAAGATGCGTGTCAACATAGAAGAATCCAAGAGGATTCTTCATGAATCCCACAAAGGGGATATGTGGGGCCACTTCGGTGGTCACGCCACCACTCACAAAAAATACATCGATGGGCTATTTTTGGCCCACTCTCGAGCATGACGTAGTGGAATTTGTACGTAAGTGCCACAAATGCCAAGAATTCTCTCACGAGATTCACATGCCAGCACAATCCCTACAACCAATAGCGACTCCATGGCCCTTCTCCACGTGGGTCTAGACTTGATAGGGAAGTTCTCTCCCTCATCAACCGATGGCCATAATTTTATAATCACAGCCATGAATATTTTACCAAATGGGTGGAGGCCATGCCTCTCACCACCGTACTAGGTTTGGTAATTGCCAAATTCATTCTGAACCAAATTATCTACAGGTATGGTGTCCCACAAGTCATTATCTCAAATAATGGCACGTCCTTTAAAAATGACAAGTCCATGTGAGTTATGTAGAAAATTCAAGATAAACCATCACACGGCCTCTCTTTACTACCCTCAAGCCAATGGGTAGCCAAAGCGACAAACAAAACATTAAAAGCTATTCTCCTCAAAATAGTCAAGGAGAACAAGTGAGATTGGCATTTAAAACTATATCCGGCCTTGTGGGCCCATCAAACCTCAATAAGAACACCAACAGGAGCAACTCCTTTCTCACTGGTATTCGGGGCAGAAGCAGTTCTCCCACTTGAGGTTGAAATACCTAGTCTCCGTATCTCATTACAAGGGATTCTAGATGAAGAAGCTTACAGGAGGCACACCTCTCAACTAGAAAGCCTTGACGAGGCCAGGTTAAATGCTAAACAATGGCATAGAGCCTATGCTGACCGGATGTGCCAGCAGTACAACAAAAAAAGTCTATGAGCGAGAAATATATGAAGGAGATTTAGTTCTAAGACTAGACAACCGGATCGATAAGAAAATTGACAAAGGAAGGAAGTTCTAGCCCAAATGGTTGGGCCCATACCAAGTCATGAAGACTACGGAAATGGTGCATATCTCTTGTGCACACTAGAAGGTGAGGAATTTGGTGAAACTCAATTCCTTACATCTTAAGTGGTTTTACGCATAAAACATCAAAATCATTACACTAGTACATTATAGCTACTACATTGCATTAGTCTCTTTAGCTTCTTCATTCTATCCATTTTATAAAAATGGTAGTCCAGAGCTTACTCTTAAAACAATCTATTACAAATTTCTAAAGATATTGGCAAAAGCATTCATGTCACATCTCTCCAAGCATCATCAACTATTTTCAAATCTTCTCATCAATTTCACAGACAAACATTGACGAAAACCATACCAAGACCTTGCATACTTGGCTTTGCTCTTTCTTTCTACTAGGTGAAGTTGTCCTTTTTATGGTCCTTTCTAGAAGCTTCTTGGTGTCACATCTATCCCTCTTAAATCTCTTGGAATGAAAGGATATCCCAAAGTCATAGATCAGAAATGTCAAAATCAAATGAAATCAAAAGCACCAAGCAAACAAAATATTTTATTTTACACACTTCTTTACCCCATCAACCTTCGGTGATAAGCCCACATCTCTTACTGGTGATGTGAGGTTGGGAAAGGAAAGAAGTGCCCTTACTCACCTATATCTTGCCTTTGGTGACAAACCCATGCTTCTTACTAGTGGCGTGAGGTAGGGTGTGGGGGTTCCAGTCACACAAAGCTAACAAATCTTGGTATGCTAAAAACACAAATCAAATTCTATTAAGAGAAAGCAAATATCCAAATATCCAAATTCCAAAGAGATCAAATCCTCAAAACCAGATTTTGTCAACCAAGTTGCCATTTATGAATCTAAGTCTAGATAAACTAAAAAGTAAGTGGCCTTCTAAGCTTGGTGGTAGTTCTAGGTAGGGTGGGTGTGTAGGTCCAAATTTGGCTTCTGTTACTAGTTTGTCTGTCTCTCATCATTCCATTCAATCAAACTCATACAACTTGTGCCCTTCCTAATTCTTGGTGTTGAGCCCTCACGCATCTTACTAGTTGCGTGGATTTGGGATTGGGGCAAGTTCATCTCTTTATCACTATACATTCATCACGTTTTTCCAACATAAGAGGAAATTACACACATTGCCCAAAGAGTTCAAAAGTTCAGTACTACCATATGTTAGTATCATCTCATATCAGCACTACAAAAACATATAGAGTAAAATTTTCTATCTACTATCATTTGTTATCCATTGCATACATTCTAAAAACATGAAAACAGTATTCTAAAAGCATCTAAATACACATATAGAAATGAGTCACAAAATTCAAGATAGGCAAGAGTCTAGATCCAAAGAGATATATATATATATATATATATATATAATCAAGTTTCATATACAATGCCATCATGCACTAGGCATGGTCAAAACACTCAATGAGCCCGAAAAGTACAAAAACACTCGTATAAACATCTGAAAAAATACTACAAAAATAGTCTCTCAATCCCTATGGGATCCCTCAGAGGGTGCGCAGCCACGCCTAGGACTCGGCTACACCGGCGCTCAAATGCACTGAGGGCTCATGGTCATGCCCAGTAGCTACCATCTCACTACGAGAATGGATCCTCCTCATCAGCGCTCAACTTGTCCTATATCCAGCCACCTCCGTGTGGAGAGAAGTCATAATCTTCACCACATACCATACATAGAGGCAAAAACATCGGTGTGCCTACCAGACACTTGAGGGCTCCCCACATCCACGGAAAGCTCAACACGAGTCTTCTCTAAGGGGAGAAGTAGGGTATCGGTACACACTCGGTGAATCAAGTCTCGCCACTCATCAGCAGTCGCTACAAACAAAGGAGAAAACAAGTTAGAAAATAATCAACGATAGAATCAAGAGTAAACGAAACAAAAAGAAATAACAAACTAAGACGAGTCTAACTAAAACAAATGTCAGGAGAAGAGTGACAACTCACTAGGATCACCAGGCCTCCAAGAAGGATCTCTAGATCCACACCCGCCACCGATGCCACCACCGATCGGTGCCCTCTCCCACGTCTCTGGGGCAATGTGACGACCTCACAATGCAGACTCACCATCTCCACCTAAGTCCCGAGAGAGTAACTCCTCTAAAACCAGAGTCACCCTCTCTGTACTCTCGCTCCGCCTCTCTCTCTCGTAGGATCTCCCGGGGTATCATGCCACTCAGGATCACTATCATCCCCCCACCACCCATCTCACTAATCTCCATGTCCTCTGCTCTCCTCGGTCTCTCCCCCAAAGTGAACTCCTCGACTCGAGTCCACATCGATGGGCTCATCACCGCTATGAGCGGACCGGGACGCAATCCAAAGTAAGGGTGCCCGAGGAGCACCGGCTCTCCTCATGCACGTACCACCCTCCTAGCCACAATAGGAGTACCGGCATAACAATGGTCCACCCCCGGCCTCTAGGACCTCCCCGAGCCTCGCGAGATAGATCTATACACTGGCACCACCGGAGGAAGCATGCCACTATAGGGGAGGCCAAACTACTATGGAACTCTATCAAAGGGGTGTATCTCCAACTTCCCCGCCCTATCTATCAACTGGCTGGTGGTCCAGAAATCAAAGTAATAGTCTCCTCTCCCCATACCCCTTACCATGGCCTAATAAGGAGTGGCCTCCATGTCTGTAGTAGTCAAGAAACCACCACCGGGGTGGGGTGCTCTAAGAACTATCATCCTCGTCCACCTCGCTGCCCTGACGGCCCCGAAGATCCTCCACCTCTACACCTCTCCCATATGGGATAATATGCTCATACACCCAACTCATGACAAGAGTCGGGTGGCTCAGTGACTACCCCTGATAAATGAACTACCCTATATAAGTCATGGTAGGTAGTCCCGAGGATATCTTCTCCCCAAGCATAGACATGTCCATGGCCCTCAATCTGTGTAATAATAGGGGCCCAACAATATAAGAGGGTGTCCCCTCCCTTGTCCCCAATCAGTCTGGATGCAAGGATGCCCATGATGGCCTTGCAGCAAGGGAATGTCTGACTCAATAATAGAGTGGATCCTCATGCCCTTCTTCGACCCCATCGATACAACCGCATCTCCCATATAGGTGGCCCACTGAACCACCTGTGATCTAGATACAACTATCTTAAGAGACAACCACCACCAAGGATCGGAACCCCCAGTATATGGTAAACATCCTCTAGGGTGATAGACCACTCACCCCTAACTCCTGGAAATCGGAAGGTGTTCCGATCCACATCCCAATATGAGAACAAGTCACACAATATGTGACTGGCAGGTGCAACATGAGGAACCTGTGCAATCCTCCATATACCAGCCCTCTGGAGAGTATCCCACTCTACCTGGGAGAGTGCCTCCAACACTGCCGAGAGCCAATCACACTCCCTCTCCCGGCTCCATCTAATGTACTCCTCCTTCTTCATACACCCAAAAACATGCAAAAAGGAGTAAGTTAGTACCAAAATTGCATTGGAAAAACTATTAAGAACATGCAAGAATGCTAAAAATGCAAAAACAAGTTCAAGTAAAGTGTTGTTTTGACACTCTGTAACGGACCGCCACCCTGTGCAGGGTGGTGGGTTCCATAATCACCACCTTTTAAGGCAGCGGTCCCAGAACCACCACCCTGTTAGGGTGGCGGTCTTGTCTCGCGAGTTCAAATGGGTCATGTGCCCTAAAAATGCTCAAAAACACAAAAATTGACCATTTTAACTAAAACAAAAGCCTACCCATTAGGCACCCCCTAAGTGACCCTATTAACACTAACATTTCTAAAAATGACCCCCCTAAGACAAAGATTTTGACATTTTAACATTTTGGGTGCAAAAATGGTAAATCGAGAAGAACTAACCCGAGATCTCGTGGGTCGATGTTCCACTCTCGAGGCATGATCGCTATCTCACCACAAACATTTTGACTATACTCTCATCAAAAACTATCACCATGGGTCCCAGAGCTCAAAAAACTATCAAATCAACATTCACAAAAATGAATAGGAAAATGAGCCCCTTATATATATATATATAGTGTTTTGACTCATTTTTTGAATGCCCCTTTCGTGGGTTTGAGTGTTGACCGACGAGGTAAGTTCTTATCCCCGCAAATGGTAAGTCCTCATTTCATATTAATTTAGTATTTATTTTCTCGACTTATTTTATCTATCTGCACTTGAGTCCTCTTTTCATTTTGCAGGTAGCGGGAATTTGGATGGCGTCACTTCGACACACAGGCATGTTAGGTATAATTTCTAGCTTCCCATTTTGGGACCGCCATACTCGACCCACCGTTTTATGCCTCTTCATGGCTAAAATGCTTCTCCGAGGGGGCAATATGTACGTACCCAAAATTGTAGGGTACTACACCACCGAAACGATGTTACACATGCCCCAATGATGATACAGGTCACCTCACAAGGTGTTCGGGATCCAGAGAAGCTCACGAAGTATATGTTAGCATCCCAAATGCTTTATCCAAGTTCCTTGTGCTTTTTTTATCCCTTTCCCCCCTTTTTTGGCTTTTTGACCTTTCAAGATGAAACCGCCACCTGCTAGGGTGGGCGGTCTCATGATCGCCACCTGCCAGGACACGGTGGGTCCGCAGAATCGCCGCCCCCTGCTGGGCGGGCGATCCTTCACGCGCATTTCCAAAGACATTCCTTTGATCATGACTTGCATGAATTTTCAACATTTACCAGCTTTTCTCAACCACCTTAGCTTGTATTTATGTTTTTGGTTCCCTATAATAGTGTTTCTCCATTGTTTAATGGTAAAAGAGTTCCATTCCAAGTTACCCTTTGGTGAATGGGAATTCTATAAATAGCTGGTTTGTTTTCAAACAAATGGCCCTCATCCTCTCAATTCTCTTGTTTAGTTTTTCAATTCCTTGCTTAGAATTTTGTTAGTTTCATGTTTTGCTTCCATTGTTGGCATTTTAGAGGTCATATCATCTTCTTGTTTCAAGTCTTGTTTTCATTGCACTACGCATACATACAGCTTAGTTTAAACATAGAATAGCTTCATTTCTAGACTAGAATCCATTAAAGTTGCATCTTTTATTTTGTCACAAGGATAATTTCAAACTCTCAGACACTTGTGTTGTATTCCCACAATAAATCCCACTAGGAATTACATAGTCAAGCTCTATTCACTTGCGCTATCCCTCTCCTACTCGCATTATATTTGGTCTATATCCAAAGCTGCCATTGTTCGATTGCTATCTTCTATTGATACTATCATATACACACTTTCTGGATTCACGAGGACACAAAGGAACGAGGAGATCACACTAGAGGGGATGAAATCACACACAACTGGATTTACCACTATTCTGTAAATGCCAGGTTTGAGCTATCAAAGTTCTAGTTACAACATATCAAATAGAGTAGTGAATTATTTCATTTCAGTTAAAAATTTCACTCTCGATATCACCAGGGAAGCTATGGGGATTGATAGTTTCTAAGAAACTGTGATTCATTCCTCACTTCTGAGGTAGGATCGAGAGCCTTTCAAATTAATATGTTTAGTTGCTTAGATATTTAGTATAATATCACAATTACACAGAAAATAGCCATACCATGTTACTTTGTTTTTTTCATTTTGTTTCTAGATTAGTTGTCCATTTTATAAATATACTAGAGTAGTTACTCTTCAATTTCATTGAAATATGTCATTGAAAAATACAAAAATAACAGATGCTTGCATAGTGTAAATACCTCTTTTATAATCAATTTATTAAATGTTAGTTAGAGGTTGAATCATCTTTGTATGACAATCACAGGACCTAGAGAGCCTAGAGAATATATATTTGAACCTATAGTACCTCAACCAAATTTACCCATGACTTTAGCTGATATAGATCAGGACCTTAGGATACAGGTCTTTCGAGCCACAACAAACTTACAAGCAATTAGTGAGCAACTAAGAGGATTGAATATCAAGATGACAAAGCTTACACATTCTGGTCAAACCATCCAATTATAGATTGCCTTGATAAAACACCTGAATGACCGTGCAAGGGTTCAAATGAGAACAAACATTTGGTTGCGATCCTTTGGTTCCATAGCCTAACATAGGAGACCTCCTCATTGATATAGACACTAGCTTACGTATCCAAGTTGCTAGAACACCTGTTAGGTACTCCGAGAAAATCATACAACTTCTAGTTCTAAACGTAGAAGTTGAAAAGGCATACGATTACTTGGATAGTCAAGAAGGGATTGATTCTTCACATGACCATAACAGTCCTCAACAACCACGTACTCACGGTTGTGATCCCAAAGTCCCACAACCCAACGGGCCTACAAATCAGTCAAGTATTGACACCGGCTTGCGAACGCTGGTGTTTAGATCTTCACCACTCCCGCCAGATATTATAGCACAATTTTCGTATTAAACATAGAAGCCAATCAATCCAATATTTTCTAGGCTAGACCAGAAAACCACCCATAGCTAACCACAAAATCCACTAAAAATGACCTACCACTACTTTCATGACCTTTTCTGGAGATATATACGAAGCTCCCACAAGTCACTTCCCACATATCCAACAACCAAGAAATAGGATCTCAACAGAGCTCGACATCGATTAGAGCCTCCGAGCAGCCATTATATCCGAATGAGCCATTACACCAATCCAAGTTAGGAGGGCCTTCTTTGCCTTAGATTCACAGATTCCATTATTGTGTGTTGAGGATTTAAGATTACCCGATTAGCTTATACATATCCATTCACATTCAACATTCACCGGCTGTCTTGACATGACCTCGAGAAGTCGTGTACAAGCAAAGAAAGGTACTTGTAGATTCCATGGTCAGTGCGTCCCCAGCAGTAATGCGGCCGTAGAGATGGCCTCGCATACCGGTCTCCCGAGCTAGGGTGAGTTTCATGTAGGTGGTCCCACGGACATGGGACCGAGCACGGCAGGTGTGAGATCTAGGGACCACAGCTTGATTATGCAGCTTAGTATGTTATAGTGTACCCGGTGTCTCACCATTCCAGAGGAGGCTTGGGCAGCAGGCACTCATCCACCTATAGAGATATGACATGGTTTAGAGTGTAGAATGAGGGTAGTGGGGCCAAACCTAGAGGATCCTTTTGATATAATTCCACATGATGGGTAGGGTGCCACACGGGCATAGCACAAAGATCGAGGCTATAGGGCCTAAGTACAGCACTAGTGTAGTTTCCCAGAGGTAGGGTCCTAGAGTAGGGATAGTCATCTAGAGTGCCCCAGGGGACTTGTCATAGTGGCACCGATAGTGGCACCAACAACCCACCCCATAGTAGTAGCTATAGTAGGCCATAGCCGAGAGAGATGAGGCTCGAGGCTAGTGTGTGACTACCACAACAGAGTGTGATGAGGCCCGAGCTCACATTGTTACTTTACTTTTAGAGTGAGATCACGTTCATGCCCAAGCTGGCCCAGTGGGGATGGCAGAATGGCATGATAGAGGTAGATATGAGAGACACTACCCAAGGGGCTCAGATATTGAGCCTTCTTCATCAGTCCCAGACCCAGTGCGGATGGTCATTGCGTAGAGAGATCATGTATACGCATGGTCACAAGCACTTCTTGCATAGAGGGATCAAGCTGCGCCGACTGCAGATCACATTACTATAGAGAGAGACCGAGAGGCTACTTCTTCTAGATAGGCCGAGGCTGATTTGGGTAGAGTGACAGTAATCGTGATGTTGCCCTTCAAGTAGCCCTCACCTCTAGAGATGCTGACTTGATTCATGATTCCACGAGGTTTGGTGGCAAGGAATTATTTTACAGACAACCTACTTTAGGTAGTTCCCCCGAACAATGACTAGTACTCCTCGACAATCGGATCAAGCATGACAAACTCTTAGTCATGGAGATCGATAAGTCAACGAGATCACCGACAATCGACATTAGAGCAACCATCCGGACTAGGGCCATCTTAGCCACCATTGTTCCGCTGACCAGGGGATAGACACGGGAGTCCTAGCGAGGATGAGAGCTATGGTTGAGATCCACATTTTTGTTGTATAGATTATTTGTATGTATGCCTCTTATGAAGGCTGATTTTGATGTATAGCCTTGTATGATGCCTCGTGATGAAGGCTTTATTCTTTCTGATACATGCCCCTTTTTGATGGCACTTTGTATCTATGATGTATCATTTTGAGTACCGATCTGGACAGTTTATACTTGTATAGATATGTGGACATTTTTGATGTAGCATCTTTGTATGCCTCAGCTGAAGGCATTTTTGATATAGAGTACTGATGTATATCCATTTTTGTTGATATAGATGTATATGACACACATGTATATAGAGGATTACTTTTTGGGCTCAGATACACATGTTTATGAGATGATGCACTTTATTGTTTTGTGTCTTGATGTATGTGACACAAGTGGGCATAATTCTATGATGTAAAATACCCTTTATCAGAAATTACTCTATGTTGAATCTCATTACATGTTGCGTGTTTTGATTCAACACTTATGGATGTGTTATGATGTTGTCTGATTTTGTACTTGCATGTATCTGATCTTGATGTTTGATGTATACATGTGCTATGGATGTTAGATGATAGATCCTTAGATGATATCAAATGCATTTCTCATGTGTTATTGTAGATGTATATGGACGGGATGATATGATGATATTGGTGTGGGGGATATATTTTTGATCATGTGCAACCCCTCTTTCCCCCATTGATGATACGATATGTGATTATTAGCTCAACATACATGTATGATGTAAAAATTAGAATTTTGTTTATATATGATGTATAGATGATGTTAGATGTGATGATAATGATGGTAATGATAACAAAACAATGCACATGCAATAAACACAATCAAATGCTTAACAAAGAACACAAGGAAACAACATAATACACCATGATTCCCTATGATTCACTAGCATGCAATAAACACAACCAAATGCTAAGAAAGAACACAATGAATTAACACATTACATCATGATCCACATGCACAAGCAAGAATAAATCTAATCTAAGCAAGAAGAGATGAATCCTAACAAAGTATGCCCAAGAAACAAACAACACAAAACAACTATACAAGTAACAAGCAAAGCAAGAAACAAAACAATGCAAGTAAAATGTTTTTGTAAGATTTGTTTTCATGCACCAATTTTCTATTGTTTAGGTTTTTGTGAAACAATTTTCTATTATTTTTGCATTTTTGTGAAACAATTTTCTATTATTTTTGGTGTTTTGAAACAATTTTCTATTGTTTTTGGTTGTTTTCTAATGGTTTTCCAGAGCTATGTACAGGTAACCAAGAAAGCATGGATGCCCCCAGCGTTAGATGGGGAATATACAAGGAAGGGCTACCATGCATTTATGAACAAGAAGGTGAAGTCGTTGAATTACCTAGCGTAAGATGGATAAAGGAAACACTTCATCCCTTTTCATGTGGGATAAATGTAAAACATGATTAGGAATGGATAAGGTTTCTTTATTAAAGGTAACCTTAATTTAGAAGGGTTTAATTTATGCTTAGCAAGTCATGGGAGTTGGGGGTGTTTTAATTAATCAAAGGTGATTAACTAATAGGTAGATGTAAGCTTATAGAAGCCAATTAGAGGAATATTAGTACGATTTAGGCTATTAGGAGGGATTAAATCAATTAAATATTAATTTATTAATTAAATTAAGTGAAAGGCTAATTAATTAATAATAATTAATTAGTCTAGATAGAAGGGTAAATAATTAACTAAGGTCATTAATTAGGTTATTAGTTGATAGGCGACTTAATCAATTAGCATATTGTAATTAATTAACGACAACAAGAGGGAATATGAGCGTTTTTACGATATGTCATTGATTTGTGATAAAGGGATAATTAGCACAATTTAAGTATTTAAATTACTTGGGCGTAATTATGGGTGTCTACGAAGATAACCAATGATAGTCGCTGGACCGACACCGGTCACCGTGAAATCAAAACATAGATGAAGAAAATGTGGTTGTGAGTTAAAATTAAATGTGGAATCAAACCCATAATTCCGAGAATGATGAAAATAAGGTCCAGCACACTCAAATGAAGATGGAATACACCAACCTGTGATGAGGAGCATGTAAGGGGAAATAAGAAAATGAAGAATGCTACCTCTCACCTCAAAACACAAGCCAAGTAGAAACACTAAGAAAAATACCATCCTACGAGTGATTTTTCTATTATGTTTGTTTAGCTTATGTTATTTAAGGACCGACTCATGAACTATAGAATAGAATTTTTTTGGTGAGGATGACTTCCTACAAAGAAGGAGATCTACAAGGAGAGGTTTTAGGTATGTTATGGCAGGGGTGGGCCATCCTCCGATGGAGTACTGAATGCAGATAAACAGCGGGGGTGCCCAACGTGTCGTGATCGTGTGATCACCTACAACTTCTTCCGGGTGAGATGTTTAAGAATGTGTATATATTTTAAATTTTTGATGTTTGGGTAAGACTCGAGAGAGAGAAAAAGAAAGGAAGTGCTTTTCTATGATTCATTTGTCAACCATCAGCTAGGAATGAATTCCAATGTATAGGTTATCCTCAATTAATGTGAGCTAATGCAGAAAAGTAGAATGAAATGAAATTATTTTTAAACCCAAATTGAAATGTAGAATTTGATGCCATAAATAGATGAATAGGAGAAGGGATGCTCTTTCACTAATATGATACTAATGAAAGGGAATAAATTTTCATTTTAAGCACTAAAATACGATGGATTTTAGACAATAGAAGAGAAGAAGGTTTGAGGCAAGAAAGTTTAATGTAAGAACTTTTTAGAAAAGAAACAAACATACAATGTTTTCACCTAGAAATGAAAGAATGCAAAGAACCCTGAATGGGTCCCATCAAGCGTGCCAAAAATGTTTCACTTGATTATAGATCATTTCTTTGAATGTTGATGAAACAAATGAGGGTAAAGGGCAAGGAGGAATACCTATTGAAATGTTGGTTGTAGGTTGTTGCGCATATGAATTCTCGGATCCATAACGATCGTGAGAGCTACCTTTTTTGCTTGGAGGAACTACCTAAATGCAATACAAGACCACCAAATAACAATTAAACAAAGATATGTAGTGGACTACCTAGTGTGTGTTAGATCCTAGAAGCGTGATACTTCCTGAGACGGTCACAACCCACTATTTAAAATAACTTAATGCTTATAATAAAGAAAATCATACTGTAGTTAAAATGATTTAGGTATCTCATTCATCTACAATAAGAAAATTCATTCACAACAGGCTAAGCTATGACTAAATATGAAGGTCAAAGTCTTAGTTAGGTATTGATACGGTCGGGGTGAGATTATTGGTGGTTTTGGGTATTTGGTGGAGGTTTAGAAGCTTTGTTCAAACTAGTGAATGTTGCAAGGTAACCGTGCTGGTGATGGTCGGTTGGGATACGTAAAAGTTAATAAATCTTGGCAAGGTGATATATTTTATGCTAGATGAGATTGACAGGGCAATGGAAAAGTTTGTGGGCGTCTTAGGTATGCACAGGGAATGATGAAAGTCCAGATGTGGGTAGTTCAATGGTGTGGGTAAAGGGATGGTCAAGTTTACATGGAGGTAAAATGGTGGGGAATAGGAATGGAAGCGTAAATTGACAAAAGAGATAAAAAGATCTGCTCAAATGATAATAAACTAGTGCTAGTTAACAAAACTTACCGCTTGTATGAGCTTGATGTCCGGTCGAACTAGTGGGTGATCAAATGGAAGGAACTTGGTGTGGTGCTTTGGCACTTCCTGATTCTCCCGTGAAGGCAAAAATGGTTATGTGATTGCTTCAAAAGCTAGCTATGGATGCTCGATGTGTGTACTAATGCTGGTTCTACTTGCATGCATCTTTGGCTTTGTCACTTGTTCTCAAAAGATGTGATTATCTCTCGAAATGTGACAACCTCAAAATAAGTTTTTTTCGGGTTAAATGGTAACGATGGTGGTTCTCGGCTTAAGCGATGGAATTTTAGGGTAACCGGCATCGGTTAGGGTGGGATTTCCCAGGTTTACTAAACTAGGCAGATCCCCTTGATTTTTAGGATCTCATTTATTTTTTCTCTACGGATTAGAATGGAAGCTTCCTTATAACATGTGGGAATGTGGTTAGAGGGAATGTAGGCATTGGTTTTTAGGGTTTGGGTAGGTCTTAGTTAGTTATGGCAACTTACCAAGAATAGGTCTTAGGGTGAGGTGGCTAGATGAGGTGTCTAGATGAGGTGGATATGTGGGCATTATCCCAATTAGGATATTTAAATAATAAATATGGTGAGATGATGAATTAATTAAATTAAATTAATTAAATTAATATTAGAGTGGGATGAAAGGGGGCATGGTTAGGTGAGTGTGTTCAAGGTGTTTATTTGATGAGGGAACAAAGGGAGTGTGACCCAATTTTGGTGTCTACGAGAACATTCACTTATGCTCCCGTGTCAATGAGGATATTGCTCAGGAGCCATCCATCAACAACTACATTCAGAGTAATCTCTTTGTCATATTCAAGGTTGTGTGGAGAAAGGTTTGCATGTAAAACCTATCTCTCGCGCTCTGCTCTCGGCTCCCACGTGGTACCTTCTCCCTTAGCCATTCTCCTAGCAAGGGAATAATATTCTCTTGCCTTAACATTTTACATACTTCTTTGACCTCATCCAGTCACTTCTTGGAACCTCATTATCCTTCCGCTAGCCCACCTACCTCGATTTCTCCTTGAGACACTCAGATCTCGCCTCGTAAACTATAGATCACATCCATAGTCTCCGGTATACTTCTTTCGATGGGCAAGGTCCGGGTACTTTCCATGTGGTACCTCTTATCTAGAGACTAATTTCCTTGATCTAGGTATCTCCTCGTGCGCATGGCCTCTACACGCATTGTCACCAAGATAGGTTCTAGCTCTAACTCACGCGCCACTCTTGGCATGCATTGTGAATTAGGCATTTTATGCTCACCATAAAGCAGCACCCTTATCCTTACGGTATTTCCGGTTCATATGTGTTGGTTGGATATTTTGTCAAGCCAAAATATGAGGTTCAACCACGTGACATGGGATTAAATCCCTCCCGAAAGACATGTGAGGCTGCCTATTTTTACTAATCTAAAACACAAATGGAAATAATACATACAATAATCACACTATTCTAACCTTTGGGGTTGGGATAGAATCCCAAATCCATATCCACACTAGATAAAGATGTTGCTATTTTTCAAAATGGAATGGATCAGAAAGGAAATTATTATTATGGAAGAAACACAATGGAAAGGAAATGAGGGGAACGTAATTTCTTTCCGCAAAACATAGATCATGAAATAATCATACAAGTTTTAGATAACAAATGTAATGTTTGAAACAATTAAAATAATCGAGAGTGCTAAACAAAGAATAACTTAAGATTTTGAACATAAGAACAATATGTTAAGAGAGAAGAATCTCACAACATAAATTTTACAAAATAGCATCGGTTTCTATTCTTCAAATGATTAAAAGAAAACACAAAGTATTTATTCTTCACAATAGTTCTCAATATTCCAAAAATCTCAACCCTTTGGAATGCATATGTATCCTTTATTTATAATAAAAAGAGTTGAGAGAAAATAAGATAAATCCTAGGAAATATTCTATTAATGAGATACCTATTTTGCTTGACTCTCACGTAGGAGACCAAGTCAAAATTTGCTTCCTACATGATGAAATGAAAATGAAAAAGACATGTTGATTTCAGGATTGAAATGACATGAAACATTATGCCTATTCTATTTCATCATCTTTGTCTTCCTCTAGCAAAGCTTTCTTGTCCCGAAATTCTTGGAACTTTTGGATTATGCCCTGCATCTCATCTTCATCAGGCACGGTGGAATGGTCACTCAGGACTTCACACATTTCTTGAGTATCGCTCACGTTACCAAGAAGTTTCTTCAATTGTCTTGTTGAGTTTCCTCGTTGTTTCCAAATAATGTTCAATCTTCAGAACCTATCAATGATTTCCGTGATAAAGCCATAAGTTTGTTCATGTTGAATTGATTCTTGGATATACTTGTAAAGATCGCTAACAGGGTAGAAGACTCAAGATTTCATTCAACACTTTAGCACAGATCTTGATTAGATCTTCTTCTATTTCATTTGTGCCATCAACCAATTGATCTCTTGATTCCCTCAATTTGCTGCAAGCTTCATTGAGAATCTTTATTCTAAATCTAATGGCTTTGGTTAGTTGAAAATGATTTTCCCATGTGGAATGATTCCTTCTTCACCAAGACACAAGATGGAACTTGTTTCAGCAAGTATTGAGAGATTCAAAAGTTAACTCTAGGTTCCCGACTTCCGCCAAAAACTCATCATCCATTTTCTCTCCATGATATGTGATTTCTAGTAAATGGATTGTGTACCTCGATTCGGGAATCATGCTTGATATGTATTAAATTTCTTATGCAGATAGACATCAGATCTCGACCGAGTCAAAATATTAATAGACTTTTTTATTTATTTCATCTTGTGATCAATATTAATCTGATCACGGAATGAAATTATACAGTATTCATCAATAATATCTAGACTTGGACCAGAGGAATTGATCCAAGTAATGCTTTAATTTTGTGAAGTGATAAAATTATATCCCGAACCTCGAACAGTCAGTAAGGTATGGAAGCATTTGGTAGTCGGTCGAGTATGACTCAGCCGATCTTGAGAAATGAAACGGTTCCCGATATCCGGTATATCCGGAAGGTCTCGATTAAAGACCAGTAATAATTCATCGACATACACTTCTGTAATAAGAACAGGAGTGGCTCTCTTCTCTAGAAAGTATGATGCAGTCTCTCCGAGTTTTCAGTGAGAAGGACCAAACCAATTACTAAGGGTTAGTAACCTAAAACAATAACCTAACCTAGGGGTTAGATTATTGTTAGTCTAACCTAGACCTAGGCTATGTGTTATGATCCTAAAATAATAACTAAGTGCAAAATGGTTAAGATGGTTCTTACCCTAAAACTCTAACCTAAGATACTAACCTAGCTAACTAAGAGTTTATGGGAAGGGGCCTTTGAAGGGTGGCGAACCATGGGCGCTATTCTCTATGGCAATAAATGGGAAGGATAAGGATGAGGGACAGCAGATGGCGGAGGCTTAGGCGGCGGCTAACCTTGGCAAGACTTGGCAATTACTAAGTTTTGAAATGAACTTGAGATTTTGATGGACTGCCGCCAATTTTGGCGGGTCGGTGGGAGTAGAGATTAGGCGGAAAATTGGTTTAATGGCATTTATTGTTTAGGAGTCGAGCCCGAGCTCGCTAAACGGCATGCAAACGAGAAGTTGGAAGGTTTGTTTGGTGTATCGCGATTTTCGGTCTACTCTCTCTCTCTCTAGTTTACCGGTTCTTCGCACTCAGCTTCTTTTGAGTCGCATGGCGAGAATGAATTTCTCCGCTCTTTTCTCCCATGGAGGATATATTGTAAACGGACAAAAAAATTTTGTTGGTCGCGTATTTGGGAAAAAGAAAAGGAAGTTTGAGCTCTTCCCGTTGTCTTCTTCGAAATTCGATCAAAATACAGCATGTTAGGCCCTATCCTTTAAATATTTTGTCAGTTTTTCAAATGTCTTCATTAAAACAACTCGTTCATTTGTTTGTGAAGATTAGATAAATTTTCTATGAAGATTTAGTTGATTTTGGCTCTGTATTCTTCTGCCCGATTTTTGGCAATTTCCGCTTGTTGGGTGTTTGTTGAAATCGAACTTCAACTCGTTTGTTGTGTATTCCTTCCTGGTTTAAATATGAGAGATTTATATTTATAAAGGTTTGAATGCTCGGCCTGCTTTGGCGAGAGCCCGTCGAATATACTTGTGAAGGGTATAGATCATCGCTTTTGTCAGCCGACTTTCGATCGTCAATGCTGCAGTGAGATGAGGGAATGATACCGTGTACCATTTGATTGTTCTCGTGCTTTTGAAGATTTTCAAGCTCACATGGTTTTGTTAACAACGCGACTAATGATACTTTGTGGGTTTCATTGTTTTCTAATTTCTCGCTTGAATAGGCAATCGCTGAGTTACCGTAGTCTTTAACGACTCAAAGGATTTCATGATTGAATCGCTTACGAATCTCACGTTGTGAATGTAGATTCATCTTGAGTTTTGTTATTATATTGTCGTGGAAGCCTTGTGGAAAAGACAGTTTTGTGGCTATCATTATTGTAGTAAATACCGAGTATTGACTTTTGTGGATGTATTGCCTTTCCTCATGCGAAAAATTGTTCAAGGTTTCAAGCAAATTTACTTTATTTCATTGTTTTGGAATGAGTATATTGATTTGCTTATACTTGTTTCATTCGGAATGTTTGTCTTGAATGGCATGGAAGGATTTATCAATTAATTCTATTTTTATACCGTTGTTGGGTTTGTGATTATGGGCGCAAACTGCTATCGTATGTAGTGTGAATTAGTGGATTTATTAGGATTGAATTCCAACGACCGTGAGGAGACGTTTCAATGTTCTATTTCTATTTTGGTCACCGCTCAAGTTAAAATGTGTATATACAACTTGTTAAGTGTTGATCCAAAGTTGACTTGAAGGAAAATCAGATCAAGACCTCTCGTATTTTCTTGGAGTACTTTGTGTTGCATGTTGCTTTGGTGGTACAGATTCTTAGGTGATCAACTACATATTCAACCCGTTCTATTTGTGCTAAATTATCGGCAGAGTACAATGGGTTTCTTGGTCAAAATAAGAGCTTGATTGTTTGTCTCGATTTTTATATGCGCTATTGATGACTCAAGCTGTGTTCTCGCCCTGCTTTGGGTGAGTTGCACTAGGGATTTGCATGCACCAAGGTAGGGATCGATTGATGGTGTTCCTTTCCGCTTGTTCACCCCGATAGACCGAGAAAGTATAAGTATGCTAAGTTCCTTTCTCGCTTGTTCAGCCTTGATTGACCGAACATGAATTGGAATCAATGTGTGGTCATCATAGCATAGTTTCTAAACCTTAAAAGGCTTAATGTTATAGAGTTGTTGATTACAGCAATACGCTTGAAGCTTTGCTTTCAACTTGGTTCAAAGCCTTACCGTGTTTAGGTGAAACTAGTTTTGGACATCGACTCGATTTATGGATAGTTGATGTGTTAGTTGCAGTACAAGAGATTTGGCCGGGTTTCTATTTTCGTGATTTAGAACAAAGATCTTGATTTCGGCCTGCCTAACTTGTTCATTTATATACCGCCGATCGCTCTCATAAGTGAAGGCAAGACAAAGATGAACTTATGTAAAAAGGGAAGTAAGAATGGATTGATTCTTTCTCTTCCTTTATTTAATATTATTGATAATGAACTATCGAGGAAATTAATTTGGTAACGCTTTTGGTAGGATTCCAAATTGTTATGTTATTTCCTTTTTTTTGAAAGAATGCAACAATCAATTAAAGGTCGGATTTGGATTCAATGATTGTTTATATGCCTTCGCTTCTTGTTTCTTTAATATCGATGAAAAATTAGAAAGTGTTTAAGACTATTCTCAGAACAATGATAGAGTTACATGTTTGTAATCATTTAGTATTACAAGGACATAGCCTCAATATGTTTTCTTATTTGATATTTGATCTCATTTAAACAGTAGTTTTAATGGAAACAATTGATGGATTGCAATTGTTTTAAAAGTTAGTGCTTATCATGCCTCGGCCATCAACCGACTCATGTTGACTATTTTTGCAGATGGTCACCGTAAGAGGTAAATACAATGCAGATCCGGCAACCGATCGATAGTTTATTTGATTTATTATGAATTACAAACTTGATTTTATGGATGTACTATATGAGAAAAGATGTTTCTTTTCCGTTAGCATTATATCAAGTATGCTGTTGCATAAAATGTAATTGTACGAGTTTCGAAAGGAATGAAAATAAGTGTTTGATACTTATGTGTTGTATTCTATTATGAATGATGAACTTCTTCGGTTTACGTAACGAAGAGGCATAGTTATCTTTGTATAATATGGATGCTTTTGTGATTGACAATGAAAGCTTGTAAGTAATTAGACTAAATTCTTATGAGTATTTAGTAGTTCTAATTTGATCTGGATAATGCAATATTGTAACTTAAATATTGTCTCTCTGTAAGATAGGTTAAAAATTGAGCCTAAAAGATAACGCTAAACAAGTTGGATTGAATTACTAATCCCTAGTCCTAAGTATAATAGGACAATAGTAGATTGGATTCTTAATCATTCATAGCTTTAAAATGAAAGGTATGATATGAATTCAGTTAAGAGAACTGATAGGCAATCAATGGAGTTTCAGGTGGCAATCTCAAGCATAGGTTATGAGATATTGTCTGAATCAGTTGCTTAGAATCAGATGTATTCTAATGACTCCTTGATAGAAACTAGACCATAATACCTCTACCAAGTAATGGAATAATAGAGGAGGGTCGTCTTAAGAAAATGAATCCAGGGATTTGCAAAGGCTAACCTTAGGGAAAAGTCTTAAAAAGTAATTTAAACTATAGTGCGTAACGCTTGTTTTGGGTAGATCTTCTCGAGGCGGATCTAAAGGTTGACGGCATAAAGTCGATCATAGGGTTGTACCTCCGAGAAGATTAGGATCTTCTCGGTTACAACAATGCAGTGACTTATGGCGACACCCCTCGTATTGATCGCTGAGATTTACACTTGATTTCGCACGAGTTACCCAGTGGACCGATTAAGAACGTGGTCATGTTATATGACCGCCTCAAGATTTGGGTGTCATGACACACCGGTTGAACCGCAAGGTCAACCAAGATGTCATCATATCCCTAATCCTCGTAGGCATCCATATAACATTATCACCTTGTTAATCCGCCTCCGAGTGATTCAAATTGTGAAAGAAAGGACTCGATAAAGAATCAAGATAAGACATTCTATATAACATATGAATGGGGTGAAGGACGTATTCCGATTGACGAGTATGCCGTTAAGGAATACGAGACATGAACAAGATGTTTCAAATCTTTGGCCAAAGTATCGCAAGCATGATTGCGTTGTCCCGATTCACCTAGTCTAAGGGATGAGATGCCGATGAATAATGGTAACAGCTTATTCAGCTTAGATTCCTTGACAGAGCATTCTCAATTCCCGCATTAGGAAGAGAACCGCAAGAGTGATGTGTTAAATAAAAACACCGACTCTTATTACTCATGAATAGATCGGTAGATTACCGAGTCATGGAATGAATAGATCGGAAGTACTCCGAGTCATTACAAACTGCATATGGTTGCTTGTTATATGAATGGTTATTTGAATTGTGAGTTCTAAATTATGTATTTAGAACCAAGATGCAATTATCAAAAAAAAAAAAAAAAATTCACTTGTTCTAAAGTTAAAAATGAGGATGTTACATCTTGGTATCGTAGTCAAGGTCATGCTTCTCTGACCTATCGAGTCCATAATCTGATAAAACCCGAATTTTCTTGTAATGTAAAAATGGTTAGAACAAGGGGGAACGCTATGCGAGTAATGCTCCACCAAGAAGGAGCGCAACAACCTGTAAATCGGATGAGATCCTCGCTGCCCCGCTGACACAAGAGATCGCTTAGCTGTATCTCAACAAAGCAGTGATGGGGAATGAGGAGGAAGAAGAAGCGATAATGATAATCAGCAACCTCCCGAGGACAACCCCGAAATGGGTGTTGATGTTAATGCTGGAAATGTACCGTCCCAACCGTAAAAACAAAGGGCCGATTGGCAGCAGCAGAACTCACTAATGATATAAAAAGGATAAGCCCACCTAAGTATGATGGCACCACATTAGGAGATGGAGCCGAGAACTCTGCTCAAATAAATGGAGAAGTACTTTGCTATAAGGAACTTCTCGTAGAAACCAAGGCAATATGGGGAGCCTATCGCCTTTCTCACGAAGCATCTTCGTGGTGGGATAGCCGAAAAGCTGAACTAAATATCGATGAGACCAATATCACTGGGATCAATTTAAAGGCTATTTTAGGCAACGCTTGCTGCCACAACTTTTCTATGATCGTAAAATGACAGACTTCAGAACTTGACTCAAGGGAAGTTAACAAAGAATCGAATTCGGGGAGCGGTTTACAAAACTTCTCAAGTATGTACCGCAGCACTAAACCGACGAAAAGTTCAGATACGGAAATTCATCATGGGATCAATCCCGTGATAGGGGAGAGGTCGATGTTCACACCCAACCACTATGGAAGGAGTTGTTGAAAAGGCTATAAGGCAAGAACAGTAAATTGAAGGCTATTTCGCTCATAAGGAGGAAGTGCGGAAGAAGATCGCAAACCCTTCTTCAACCTCTCTGCACCTTAAAAGGACCATGGAAAAAGTTTGGGAACAAGAGTAAGTTTCCAGAGATAACAATAAGAAGGCAAAGAAAAATAAGCCTCATAGAAATGTGAAGGATAATTTTGCAAAAATTATAATAATGGTCAAGTCCTATGGAGGACAAATGTGACAATTATAAAACCGGAAGCAACTTTGAGCCTAAGAAGGGACCCGTAGGAGGTCTACACTTGTGGTAAAGATCATTACGCAAATCGCCCCTTTGAAGAAGGATGATCGTAATCAAGCAAAGATAAGATACATGCCGCAAAGAGCGACAAACAAGTCGAAAAGCAAGTGACACCTATAGAAGTTCCTGTAAGTTATTCGGCATACCTGCTACTATTCTTTTTGATACAGAGCTACCGAATGTTTTATATCTAACAAACTAGCTTCTAAACTTAAAAGAAAAGCTGGAAAATGGATAAATCTTGACCGTAAAGATGGTAATAATTCTGCTCATACAAAGAGTATGTGTCTTTTTGGAGCGGTCCTTGACTTACCTAACTTTTCCACGGAAGTTGATCTCTATGTTGCACCTTTGGGATCGTATGACATTGTCATCGGTGTTAATTGGTTAGCTGACCATAAAGCAAAGGTAGATTGCTATGAAAAGAACATAGAATGTTTAGATGATCACCGAATCGAGAAATTCAAGGTGTGAAACGAGAAATTACAAGCTAGAAAGTCACACCATGCAAATAAAAGGCTAAGAATAAAGGATGTACCCTTTATGCAAGAAAGATATCTCAATCTTCTCAAGAAGATAGTGATTTCATGAAGCAAATCCCACTCGCTACAAAGTTTCAGGGATGTTTTTCCTGAGGAATTACCAGGGTTACCACCCAAGAGAGAATTTGATTTTACTATTGAAATCAAGCCTGGAACTGAACCTATTTCCAAGGCGCCTTATCGGATGACTACTATTGAGTTAGTCGAGCTAAAGGCTCAGTTACAAGAGCTTTTGTCAAAGGGATTGATTAGACCAAGTGTTTCGCTTGGGAGCACCTGTGATATTTGTGAAAAAGAAGGATGGAACTCTGAGACTGTGTATTGATTATCGGATGTTGAACAAAGCAACAATTAAGAACCGATACCCACTTCCTAGGATCGATGATCTGTTTGATCAAATGCGTGGAGCAGCGGTTTATTCTAAGATAGATCTTCGATCTGGTTATCATCAGCTAAGAATTAAAGAGGAAGATATTCATAAAACAGCTTTCCCGAACAAGGTACTGGACATTATGAATTCACAGCTTCTAGCCTTTGTTAACTAATGCACTGCAAATTTTTTATGAATTTAATGAACAATATTTTTCAAGAATACCTGACAAGTTTGTACTTGTATTCCTGGACGATATTCTCATTTATTCTAAAAGTGTTGAGGAGCACAATGAGCATCCAAGATAGTTTTGGGAATTTTGAGAAAGAGAAAGTCAGATGGTAAGTTATCCAAATGTTCTTTCTTTGACTCGTGTTCACTATTTGGGTCATGTCATAAGCAAGGAAGGAATCGCCGTAGATCCTTCAAAATAGTGGCGATAATCGAGTGGCCTACACTAAAGAATGTGCATGAAGTAAGAAGCTTCATGGGTCTTCATGGGTTACTATAGAAAATTTGTAAAGGATTTTTCTAAGGTAGTGCACCAATAACTTCACTGCAGAAGAAGGATAAGAAATTCATGTGGAATGACAAGTGCGAAGCGGCTTTCAAAAGTCTCAAAGACCAAATGACTTCCGCACCTATATTGGCTGTACTGCACTTAATGGAAATTTTACAAAGGGTAATCGATGCTTCGGGAAGGTCTTGGGGTGTTTTTGCTACAAAATGATCAAGTCATTGCTTGATGAGAGTAGAAAACTTAAGATTCATGAGCTGAATTATGCCCTCATGATCCGGAGCTTGCCGCCATTGTTCACGCACTTCAAGTCCGAGACACTACTTACTAGGGAAACCTTTGAGTTGAAAATCGATCACTGGGACTGAAATATATTTTTACTCACCCAATCAATGCCGATAAAGAAGGTGGTTAGAATTTCTATCACAATATGACTTTGATATCGCTTATATCAAAGGAAAGGAGAATAGAGTAGCTGATGCTCTAAGTCGTAGGAGGCACATTTCTCGCTTCTTATAACATTAAGAACTCGCTTAAAGACGAGGTAAAAAGTGCCTCGTAATCGATACATATTTTCAAAGAAGTAAAAGCAAAGCACACATTGCGCAGTAACCTAAAGATAAAAGGTATGAAGGTTTTCATTTAGATAATGAAGGAATCTTGCATTATGAAAATAGGGTATATGTTCCCGTGGCCGATGATTTGAGAAAGAAGTCATTAGTTGAATTTCATAATTCACCTTTCTCTCGACACCCGGTATCACAAAAATGTTAGCTGATTTGAAACAAAGAATACTTCCTAAAGGTAGTGAAAAAGGATGTGATAAATTTTGTGACTCATCATTCTGAATGTCACGGGTGAAAGCAGAGCATATGCATCCCGCCGGATTGTCAGTATCCTCATAAAGATACCGCAAAGATAAATGGCAAGTAATAACCATGGATTTTGTACAAGGACTACCCATGTCCAGAATAAACATGATGTTATCCTCGTAGTTGTAGATAAGCTAACTAAGGTAGCTCATTTCATCGCTGGAAATCTAAAGGATGATTCTCCAAAGCTAGCCAAGAGGTTCGCATACCTAAATTTTCAGATCGCATGGTGTACCCGAACCGATTATTTCTCGACAGGATCCTAGAATGACGCCAAGGTTTTGGCAAACGCTAACGCAGCCCTAGAACGAAACTAAACTTCGCTTCGCATATCATCCAAACGGATGGGCAAACCGAGAGGGTAAATCAAGTGTTGAGGACATGTTGCGAATGTATCGTATGGATCAACAAAGATAAGTGGGAAGAGTATCTCCCATTAGTTGAGTTCGCATACAACAACACTTATCACTCATCTCTTAAGATGGCACTTTTGAAGCACTTTATGGAAGAAAGTGCGTAACCCCCGTAAGTTGGGACAAAGCAGTAGAGGATAGAGTGGTAATTGGACCAGAGATTCTCACAGAGATGGAACAGCAAGTTAAGCTGATTCGTGAACGATTAAAGGAAGCAATGCTGATGTACGTAAGAGCTATGCCGACCTTAAGCCGGGTTGATAGAAAGTTTGAGCTTGGTGATAAGGTTTTTCTCGCGTGTTAAACCCGTAAAGAGTTCTATAACTTTTGGCAAGGCTGCCAAGTCATGTCACCACGATATGTGGGACCTTTTGAAATTGTCGAGATAATCAACTCCCGTAGCTTATCGCTTAGCATTGCCTCCCGCTCTATCTCGTATGCATGATGTTTTCCATATTTTTGCTTAAGAAATACGTTTCAGATCTCACACATGTTTTAAATTGAATTCCTCGCAGTCCAGACCCAGAATAATCGTGGTTAAACCCACAAGGGTGCTGAAACTCGCCACTACTTGCATTTAAGGAATCGAATATTCAGCAATGTAAGGTCCAAAGGGGACCAGCTTTAGCGAAGAAAGTGCAACTTGGGAAAACCCTGAAGAGATGAAAACGCTTCTTCTTCTTTTTTGCAATGTAATGAAATCATGATGAAATACTTTTATGAACCGATTGTTTTTAAGTATTTATGAAAGCCTGACATGCGTACTTTATTCAAAGTTGAATAAAAGTGAGGTGACATTGATTTCTCAAACTATTAAATATGGAAGTAAACACATTGTTTGTGTACTAATAAATTGATCGACCTAAGGTTAAGTTTAATATGTAATTCATCTGACGATGAATCCTTTTAGAGGGAAGCATGTAACACCCCGAATCGTTGTTACTTTCTCCTAAGCATTCAAGTGTTGATATGTGATTTCTAGTAAATGGATTGTGTACCTCGATTCGGGAATCATGCTTGATATGTATTAAATTTCAGAGATTGCAGATCTTGACCGAGTCAAAATATTAATAGACTTTTTTATTTATTTCATCTTGTGACTCGAATATTAATCTGATCACTTTAATGAAATTATACAGTATTCATCAATAATATCTAGACTTGGACCAGAGGAATTGATCCAAGTAATGCTTTAATTTTGTGAAGTGATAAAATTATATCCCGAACCTCAACAGTCAGTAAGGTATGGAAGCATTTGGTAAGTCTGGTCGAGTATGACTCAGCCGATCTTGAGAAATGAAACGGTTCCCGATATCCGGTATATCCGGAAGGTCTCGATTAAAGACCGTAATAATTCATCGACATACACTGTAATAAGAACAGAGAGGCTCTGCTTCTGTAAAAGTATGATGCAGTCTCTCCGAGTTTTCGTGAGAAGGACCAAACTCGAATTACTAAGGGTTAGTAACCTAAAACAATAACCTAACCTAGGGGTTAGATTATTGTTAGTCTAACCTAGACCTAGGCTATGTGTTATGATCCTAAAATAATAACTAAGTGCAAAATGGTTAAGATGGTTCTTACCCTAAAACTCTAACCTAAGATACTAACCTAGCTAACTAAGAGTTTATGGGAAGGGGCCTTTGAAGGGTGGCGAACCATGGGCGCTATTCTCTATGGCAATAAATGGGAAGGATAAGGATGAGGGACAGCAGATGGCGGAGGCTTAGGTGGGCGGCTAACCTTGCAGACTTGGCAATTACTAAGTTTTGAAATGAACTTGAGATTTTGATGGACCTGCCGCCAATTTTGGCGGTCGGGGGAGTAGAGATTAGGCGGAAAATTGGTTTAATGGCATTTATTGTTTAGGAGTCGAGCCTGAGCTCGCGAAACGGCATGCAAACGAGAAGTTGGAAGGTTTGTTTGGTGTATCGCGATTTTCGGTCTACTCTCTCTCTCTCGCTAGTTTACCGGTTCTTCGCACTCAGCTTTTTTTGAGTCGCATGGCGAGAATGAATTTCTCCGCTCTTTTCTCGCCATGGAGGATATATTGTAAACGGACAAAAAATTTTGTTGGTCGCCGTATTTGGGAAAAAGAAAAGGAAGTTTGAGCTCTTCCCGTTGTCTTCTTCGAAATTCGATCAAAATACGTAATGTTAGGCCCTATCCTTTAAATATTTTGTCAGTTTTCAAATGTCTTCATTAAAACAACTCGTTTCATTTGTTTGTGAAGATTAGATAAATTTTCTATGAAGATTTAGTTGATTTTGGCTCAGATCTCTTCTCGTTCGATTTTTGGCAATTTCCGCTTGTTGGGTGTTTGTTGAAATCGAACTTCAACTCGCTTTGTTGTGTATTCCTTCTCGGTTTAAATATGAGAGATTTATATTTATAAAGGTTTGAATGCTCGGCCTGCTTGGCGAGAGCCCGCCGAATATACTTGTGAAGGGTATAGATCATCGCTTTCATTTCGACTTCGATCGTCAATGCATTGCCAGAGATGAGGGAATGATACCGTGTACCATTTGATTGTTCTCGTGCTTTTGAAGATTTTCAAGCTCACATGGTTTTGTTAACAATGACTAATGATACTTTGTGGGTTTCATTGTTTTCAATTTCTCGCTTGAATAGGCAATCGATGAGTTACCGTAGTCTTTAACGACTCAAAGGATTTCATGATTGAATCGCTTACAAGAATGAATCTACCGTTGTGAATGTAGATTCATCTTGAGTTTTGTTATTATATTGTCGTGGAAGCCTTGTGGAAAAGACAGTTTTGTGGGTATATGTTTGTAGTAAATACCGAGTATTGACTTTTGTGGATGTATTGCCTTTCTCATAAAAATTGTTCAAGGTTTCAAGCAAATTTTACTTTATTTCATTGTTTTGGAATGAGTATATTGATTTGCTTATACTTGTTTCATTCGGAATGTTTGTCTTGAATGGCATGGAAGGATTTATCAATTAATTCTATTTTTATACTGTTGTTGGGTTTGTGATTATGGGCGCAAATCCGTTATCAGTATGTAGTGTGAATTAGTGGATTTATTAGGATTGAATTCCGAACGACTGTGAGGAGACGTTTCAATGTTCTATTTCTATTTTGGTCACTGCTCTGCTAAAATGTGTATATACAAATGTTAAGTGTTGATCCAAAGTTGACTCAAGGAAAATCAGATCAAGACCTCTCGTATTTTCTTGGAGTACTTTGTGTTGCATGTTGCTTTGGTGGTACAGATTCCTTAGGTGATCAACTACATATTCAACCCGTTCTATTTGTGCTAAATTATCGCGTAGTACAAATGGGTTTCTTGGTCAAATAAGAGCTTGATTGTTTGTCTCGATTTTTATATGCGCTATCGATGACTGCTGTTCGCCCCGCTTGGGTGAGTTGCACTAGGGATTTGCATGCACCAAGGTAGGGATCGATTGATGGTGTTCCTTTCCGCTTGTTCAGCCCGATAGATCGAGAAAAGTATAAGTATGCTAAGTTCCTTTCTGCTTGTTCTCGCCGATTGATCGATCATGAATTGGAATCAATGTGTGGTCATCATAAAGATAGTTTCTCGAAACCTTAAAAGGCTTAATGTTATAGAGTTGTTGGTTACAGCAATACGCTTGAAGCTCTTGCTTTCAACTTGGTTCAAAGCCTTACCGTGTTTAGAGAAACTAGTTTTGGACATCGACGATTTATGGATAGTTGATGTGTTAGTTGCTGTACAAGAGATTTGGCGGTTTCTATTTTCGTGATTTAGAACAAAGATCTTGATTTCGGCCTGCCTAACTTGTTCATTTATATACCGTTGACTGCTCTCATAAGTGAAGGCAAGATGTTGATGAACTTATGTAAAAAGGGAAGTAAGAATGGATTGATTCTTTCTCTTCCTTTATTTAATATTATTGATAATGAACTATCAAGAGGAAATTAATTTGGTAACGCTTTTGGTAGGATTCCAAATTGTTATGTTATTTCCTTTTTTTTGAAAGAATGCAACAATCACCAAAGTCGTCGGATTTGGATTCAATGATTGTTTATATGCCTTCGCTCTTGTTTCTTTAATATCCGATGAAAAATTAGAAAGTGTTTAAGACTATTCTCAGAATAATGATAGAGTTACATGTTTGTAATCATTTAGTATTACAAGGACATAGCCTAATATGTTTTCTTATTTGATATTTGATCTCATTTAAACAGTAGTGTTTAATGGAAACAATTGATGGATTGCAATTGTTTTAAAAGTTAGTGCTTATCATGCCTCCTATCAATCCGACTCATGTTGACTATTTTTGCAGATGGTCAGCCGTAAGAGGTAAATACAATGCAGATCCGGCAAATCCAATCGATAGTTTATTTGATTTATTATGAATTACAGCTTGATTTTATGGATGTACTATATGAGAAAAGATGTTTCTTTTCCGTTAGCATTATATCAAGTATGCTGTTGCATAAAATGTAATTGTACGAGTTTCGAAAGGAATGAAAATAAGTGTTTGATACTTATGTGTTGTATTCTATTATGAATGATGAACTTCTTCGGTTTACGTAACGAAGAGGCATAGTTATCTTTGTATAATATGGATGCTTTTGTGATCGACAATGAAAGTCAGAAGTAATTAGACTAAATTCTTATGAGTATTTAGTAGTTCTAATTTGATCCGGATAATGCAATATTGAACTTAAATATTGTCTCTCTAGAAGATAGGTTAAAAATTGAGCCTAAAAGATAACGCTAAACAAGTTGGATTGAATTACTAATCCCTAGTCCTAAGTATAATAGGACAATAGTAGATTGGATTCTTAATCATTCATAGCTTTAAAATGAAAGGTATGATATGAATTCAGTTAAGAGAACTGATAGGCAATCAATGGAGTTTCGTGGCAATCTCAAGCATAGGTTATGAGATATTGTCTGAATCTGTTGCTTAGAATCAGATGTATTCTAATGACTCCTTGATAGAAACTAGACCATAATACCTCTACCAAGTAATGGAATAATAGAGGAGGGTCGTCTTAAGAAAATGAATCCAGGATTTGCAAAGGCTAACCTTAGGGAAAAGTCTTAAAAGTAATTTAAACTATAGTGCGTAACGCTTGTTTTGGGTAGATCTTCTCGAGGCGGATCTAAAGGTCGACGGCATAAAGTCGATCATAGGGTTGTACCTCCGAGAAGATTAGGATCTTCTCGAAGTTACAACAATGCAGTGACTTATGGCGACACACCCTCATTGATCGCTGAGATTTACACTTGATTTCGCACGAGTTACCCAGTGGGACCGATTAAGAACGTGGTCATGTTATATGACCGCCTCAAGATTTGGGGTGTCATGACACACGTCAACCGCAAGGTTGAACCAAGATGTCATCATATCCCTAATCCTCGTAGGCATCCATATAACATTATCACCTTGTTAATCCGCCTCCGAGTGATTCACCAGAAAGAAAGGACTCGACAAGAATCGTATAAGACATTCTATATAACATATGAATGGGGTGAAGGACGTATTCCGATCGACGAGTATGCCGTTAAGGAATACGAGACATGAACAAGATGTTTCAAATCTTTGGCCAAAGTATCGCAAGCTGCTGATTGCGTTGTCCTGATTCACCTAGTCTAAGGGATGAGATGCCGATGAATAATGGTAACAGTTATTCAGCTAGATTCCTCGACAGAGCATTCTCAATTCCCGCATTAGGAAAGAGAACCGCAAGAGTGATGTGTTAAATAAAAACACCGACTCTTATTACTCATGAATAGATCGGTAGATTACCGAGTCATGGAATGAATAGATCGGAAGTACTCCGAGTCATTACAGCTGCATATGGTTGCTTGTTATATGAATGGTTATTTGAATTGTGAGTTCTAAATTATGTATTTAGAACCAAGATGCAATTATCAAAAAAAAAAAAAAAAAAATTCACTTGTTCTAAAGTTAAAAATGAGGCGCCGTGCTAGGTAAGGCCCGATATACTGGTTCTCCTGTAATAGGGAGTCTCAAAATATGGAACACATCTTCCAATGTTACTTGCTCATCTCCTGTTGGCGAGATAAAACGTATTCTTCTCTGGATTCCATCTTTCAATTAACGCCGTAACATAGCATGGTTACGTGTGATTCATGAATAATAACGAATTCCACTTAACCCCGACGATTTCTCAATGTCCATTCCGCTGTGTTACATCCACTCGATTCGTGACAACAAATACTGCACACTATCATTCATCCTCAACCCCGCCCGAGCTTGCATACATCAAACCAACAAACAACCTTTCAATCCATCGCTTTTTTTTCACATTCGAAATTCCTCCAAAGAACTCAGATCGGTTATACATAACCGGTATCGGTTCAGTAACCGATACCGGTTATCCCTAACCGCTACCGGTCACTGTCAATTACATACACCTTGCCTAAAAACAACCACCTACGACAATAATTTGCTCGTTTATTCCTTTCTATACATACAAACATACCTGAAACCCCTGATTACCTACCCCGTAACACTTACCTCACCTGCAACCCTTGTTATCATGTTTTCTTTCTCATATCTACCCACCTACTCTCCCCCATCTTATTCACAAAACATGCAGTAGTCAAATCACAAACAAAACGTTACCTCTTGGTTTGCAGTAGCTTGAGGTGGCCCTTGTCTTCCCTCTTGTCCCTGCCTGCTGGATGTTTCTCCTCGTCCTACCATTATTACCACCTTTTTCAAACCTCGCCTTTACGTCTTCTAAATCTCGGATCACAATCACTTTCCCTGTCTCTTCACTTCTAATCACTCAAATCTCTCATGCAATTACATGTCCCATCGTTAAAACAGCGTCGCGCATCACGTATTTCATATCTTGCATGGCTCTCAAAATTAGAACTTAAGTTGCCACCCTATCTTTTTATTTTTAGAAAAGCTCATACCTAAATAACTCGTGTATCGGTCATATAACCGATATCGGTCTCCGACTACCGCCGTCGGTTATCTAACCGATATCGGTTACACACCGCCTTTTGAAACATGGTCTTTTCTTCATTTTTTACCTAATTTTTGTCACGCCCGCCTCTTTTCCTGCATCACAACACCATTATCCATATTTTTCCATCCACCACACATATCATTACAATTTCATTAACATCATCTATTTTACAAAAACAAACCAGCCATCAGCTAAGGATACCAAACCAAAACAAAACAAAACAAAAAACTATCTATCTATACCTCATTTGAATCCAACTCATCAGATACATATATAACAATGTCACAAAACCAGCCCAAAACATGCAACATTTCATCATATAACATGTCATCCATATATACGTGCAAAAACAAAAGACATCAACATCATCCATATATCAACATGTCAATTAAACTCATCATACATTCTATATCACAAACCATCGACAAAATACTTAAAAACATTTTGAACACAACATGTGGATCAAAACATCATCTCTATATATATATACAAGTTTCAAATATACAATGTGCCCTGCATCGGGGCCTCTGTGATCTCATCATCCAACAAAGCCGGCACGCAGGCCGCAATAACTATCAAACATCTCGACTCGGCTCGCAGGCCGGTCCCTCATATCAAAAATATACTCGGCTCGCAGCCGCATTTCAATCAGTATAACCCGTACTCGGCTCCCGTGCCGGTATACAATAAATGAATAAATGAATAATATGTAGGCACGCAGGCCTCTATAAACATAACCGGTTCGCAGACCGGTGCCCATATCCAATATACAAATACAAAAACCATGTCGGGCTCCCTCAGCTCTCCCCACCGCCCTCAGCGCCTCTCCCCGCTGGTCCCTGTGGTGCCTCTCGCCTCCTACCTATCACGACACACGCCGGGCGTGGCCGCACCTCCCGAGATCTCTGGGCCGTGAGAGGTCTCTACTCTATGAGCTGCATAAGGCCGATACTCAACTCGTACCATCAAGAATATCCCGATAGTATTGGGCCTCCACTCTAACCTCCATATAGCCCTCTCGAGCCACTCAAGGAGGGGGGCTGGTCCCCAAGACCTAATACTAGTACCCCCATCTGTGCTTGGCTGCGTGCCTCGTGGTCGTGCATTCTTTGGTGGTGGTGCCAGACTGTCTTGCTGCTTTGGTATTGCTGCCTATACCTGTACTGCACTGTGGCCGTGGCTGCTGGTTGGTGGTGGTGGTCTTGGGTGCTCGTCCCTGAGCATGGGCTAGCTGCCCTTGTAAGACCCCTATCTGTGCCTACGCAGCAGCAGTGCCCCTCGTAAGAGCTACACTTTGACCCGACTCCCCGAGCTGATCTCTATGCCGCCACAAATGCCAAGTCATGGCTGTGCGGGGTCGTCTTACCCTCGCCGCTCTCTGACCAGCCCACCACACCATGTATGCTCCTGTACAACCAGCATCATCTACTGTGTCATCTGCTGGCCTCTCAGCAACCCAATCTGGATCAAAGGCCGTGGGTGCAGCGGTGGGGCCTCTACATCATCCCTCCCGTGTCTTGAGGGAAGGGAGGTGGCTCGTCCCTATCGCAGCCCCATCTCGCTGCGTGCACTCTCTGGGGTATCCTCTCGTACTCTCCTAGCCTCCGTCCCCTGCTATCCGAATGTGTACTTTGGATCGACGCCTTCAGTAGGGCTCCTCCATGAGGGTGATGACCTCTGTAAGGTCTCCATACAATATCTACCGCTGTCAGGCCCTCTAATAAATGCCTGTAGTAGGCAACGTCTCTCCCCGCAAGCACTGCTCGTGGCTGCCCCACGACTCCCAACCACCTCTGAAAGCCGTATCTGTATATAACCTGTGGCCCTGGCTGCTGGGGCAGCCCTACTGGTCTGATGCATATGATGTGCTCATATGCCCAACAGTGAAGTAAAAAAGTCGAACAAATACCAAATCACCGCATCCGGCGATAACCCCAGAGCTCTCTGTATAGCTGCACCAGATACACTGGTGCCCACGCATAGCAAGTATGCTCCTCCACCATCTCAAGCAGCACCCCCATCAATGCCCATGGAAAACGGCCTCCCTCTGAGTCCGGGAGGGTGAAGCAGGTGATCCCAATCATCATCAGCATAGCCAGCCGTGTCTCATGTCGGTGCGCACGGTACATGTCACCATACCCGATACTCGCGCTGTGATAGGTAAGTCGCGCGGCTGCATCTCCAAAAACCTGCAGGATGCTGTCCATCGCCGTCTCCGAATCTACTTGGAACACTGCCTCTCCCTCGATCGGCGGTCGAAGGATGCGATACACATCCTCCAACGTGATAGTCATCTCCCGGTCGGAGATGGAACACATTGGTCGCCGGATCCCATCTCTCGATGAGGGTGACCATCAGGCTGTGATCTCTCTCTATCGCTCTGTACCTCTAGACTCCACCGAGTCCCACCTCACGCATGATCACCCAGTGAGCTGCGGACACATGTGGTCTCATCCACACCAACAGCGGGGGCATCCTATCCCGCATCGTCAACTGCTGACGTGCCTACAAAACCAACCCACATCCTTAGACCTACTTTTTATCACAACATCTACTTTACCCTCTAAACCCCCTTTATCCCCTCGACCACACCCCGACTCTCTACCACCCCACCCAAAACCCAAACTCACCCCACCTACAAAACCAAACTCACCCCACCCAAAACCCAAACCCACTCCACCTAAAAACAAAACCCACCCCACCCAAACTCCTACCCGACCCAAAGCCCAAAATCTACCCAAATCCAAACCCACCCAACCCCAAAACAAAACAAACCCAACCCACCCCAACCAAACCCCACCCCACCCAACATCCAAACCCACCCAACCCCAAAACATAACAAACCCACCCAACCCCAAAACAAAACAAACCCAACCCACCCCAACCAAAACCCACCCCACCCAACACCCCACCCCACCCAACATCCAAACCCACCCAACCCCAAAACATAACAAACCCAACCCAACCCACACTCACCCAAAACCCAACCCAACCCACACTCACCCAAAACCCAACCCAACCCACACTCACCCAACACCCAACCCAACCCATACCCATACAAACCCAAACTAACGCCGCCGACATACGACCGACGCCACCCACCCAATTAACACACACCCTGTCCACACAATTTGCGACCGATGCCGGTCGCTTAGCAACCGACATCGGTCACTGTAATTGCCGGGAGCCGAACCCCCGCGCGGCCCCCCACCCATATTTTTGCATTTTTATACTTATCTACCCACCCAAACACCATAAAAACCTACCCACCCACCAAATTTCCCTATTTTACCCATCTATCCTCTTCGTTTTCAAATTACGTCAATTTACTCATTATTTTCCTAAAAAATGTTAATTCCTACCCAAACCCCCAATTTCGCTTAATACCATTCAAATGCACAAAATAAAGAGTTCCGAGCCTACCCATACGACGACACGTCGTCGTGGTGGGATGGGTGGTGGTGGTCCAGCTGGTCCAGCCCCTCCTGCTCCTCCTGCCTATGCCATGGCTCCAATTCTACTCTGCGGGGTCCCCTGGCCAATCAATCTGCCTGCCTCCTCCTCACTCGGCCCGCAAACAATTCACTCATCCAAAGCACAATAGCTCCACCTCAATCAATAAACCTCCAATCTCAACTCTCCACGCCGAGACAAGTCAATTTGGTTTTCAAAATAACAAAGTGACAATGACAAGCCGTATTTTTCTTTTTATAGGTTTTTCACTCTTAACCGATATCGGTTTCATGTTGCCCAACCGGACAGTATCGGTCCCTTAACCGATATCGGTCACGTAGAATCGACATCGCTTTCTTCTTCCAACTTTCCCCCACTTTTTTGCCCTTATTTATCATTTGCCCCTTTTTAACCACATATCGCCTATATCCACCTTTCTTTAGAACACCATTTGTTTACCCATTTGGCCCGACCTCGAGCCTCACCTCGACACATTTGGCCCAACCTAAGGCCTCACCCCTACCTATTCGGCCCAACCCAAGGCCTCAACCTACCTATTCGGCCCGACCCAAGGCCTCAACCTACCTATTTGGCCCGACCCACGGCCTCAACCTACCTATCCGGCCCGACCCAAGGCCTCACCCTAACCATTTGGCCCGACCCAAGGCCTCAACCTACCTATCCGGCCCGACCCAAGGCCTCGCCCTAACCATTTGGCCCGACCCAAGGCCTCAACCTACCTATCCGGCCCCACCCAAGGCCTCGCCCTAACAATTTGGCCTGACCCAAGGCCTCACTCTACCCTTATGGCCTGACCCAAGGCCACAACCCAACAACTTGGCCCGACCCAAGGCCGTATCACTTCAATACCATACCCACAATCAACGTTTTATTTTATCCATCCATCATGTACCTTTTGTTCAATCGAGCTCACCTGTTCGTGTTTTAGCATGATTAGGGTCCTTGACTTGATCTGTCGACCAACTTTGCCTAGACCTAGACCGTGACGTTTATCTCAACCAAACCAACCATTTGGTACTGCCGAACATGCCTAAATGTTCCTGTACCTTACATTTATATACCCCGGAGCTACTTCCTATGCCTTGGATACGAGGATTATATCACCCTTGTTTAGATAAACTATCGACCTTTGCCTATACATTGCTAGTTTTCTCATCAAATCATGTACCCTAGTCGTATTTATTGCATTTCAACATGCGTCTCGCTTCCTTGGACCTACCCCACACCTTACCATCCTCTCTACAACATGTACCCTTTATCAACCCTATCCCCGATTTCCCGTTCACTCAATCTATGATAGATTTGAGGGGATTACCTATATCCTTAACAGAGAAACCACTTCATATTATTGTCCGCACACTTTACAAAACAAGCTACACGACAATAAGGGGCTAATGTAGACACCAAATTCGTGTCTTACGACCCCTTGTGACCCGCATTCCATTCTACAACCTAACCTCATTACCTAAACCTTACACAATTATTTATTAATTACCTTGTAATTGATAAATCCACATCACCTTACCTACCACCTCATTTTGCCACTTCATCATGACCTAGCCCTAACCCTAAAACTAACCTAATTAAGACCCCTAACTTGGTCCACACCTACACCCATAACTAATGACCCCTTTCGCACTCCAAACCGACCTTCTAGTCACTTGACCAAGCCCGCAACCGATCTCTCGGGAGAAAAGAGGGAAGGTGGGCTATTTTACTAAAAATAGCCTAATTTTTCCTTACCGATGCCGGTTCCTACTCGACCATGTCGGTTACGAAACCGCCATCGGTTCCACTGTAAATGGGCTCCCAAACCAAAACAAGGGATCGAAATTTCATTTTTGGATCAAAGAAAAGGATTTTTGAATCAACAGAGATCATTGGGAGCGAGAAACAGAGTCCAGATCTTCACTTGACCGAGCAGAGACGAGTGGAGATACCAGAAGTGTTTACAGCAAAGGAGATCAGCTTGCATCTTCGTCAAAACCAGTAAGTCACATCTTGCATGTCCTCTGTTATAACATTTCTTATACCTTTTGAATCACAGTCCTCATAAATCCATCCCTGAATCCACTACCCAACATGCATATTACCTCTAACTATCATTTATCTACCTCTCATCACCTTATTTCCTAAATACCACCTATATACGACCTTACAAACAACACAACTACCCCATAAAGTGACCAACCTACGAGATCCTGAACCCACCGTATCGGTTATCGATGACCGGCATCGGTTATCGATTAACCAAAGCATTGGTTCCTCCGATCAAAACAAGAAAACCACCCTTTCCCTACTACCCAGTTCAACGAAGCAATTTAATTGATACTTTTACTGATCTTTTGTGTTAATTCATATTAGCAGGAAACCGACCACCTTCGAAAGGAAGTTTTATATTTCTGGGCCAATGCAGTTTCCTCATTTATTGTTTAATCAAAATCTTGTGGTCTTGTGTTCTTATTTGCGGGTAGTCCTTCCAAGACAAAAGGAGTTCTTCGCAATCGGCCCGATCTTTCTCTGCCAACCGAAACCGATATTTTCACGTTTCCAACATCTCACCGCGCAAGATTTTGCACAAAGTTATTTCGCCAACATAGATTAGCTCGCCGCAAACATAGCCATACGGCTCACCGACCGACTCGCCAACATTGGGTACAAGCAAAATCATCCGACGAACAACCTCTACCCATAGTAGTTATAGGTAAAAAGGGCTCTCACACGACGGATAAGGAATCGAACGAGAAAAACATTCATTTTTTTTTTTTTTAGCTCGCAGGTCAGCTCGACGGCCAGCGCTGCGGCGAGCTCGCTATGTCCAACGCTCGCGATTTTGGAATGCAAGAGTTGAGCCATGGCGCGCTTAGCAAAGACCCAACCGATCCGATATTTTCACGTTTCCAACATCTCACCTCGCAAGATTTTGCGCAACGTTGCATTCAAAACGTTGAATCTTAATGTAGGCTCGCAGCGCATATTTCTCGCGGCGAAAGATAGCCAACATTGGGTACAAGCAAAATCATCCGACGAACAACCTCTACCCATAGTAGTTACAAGTAAAAAGGGCTCTCACACGACGGATAAGGAATCCAACGAGACAAACATTCATTTTTTCTTTTAGCTCGCAGGGCAGCGCGACGGCGAGCTCTGCGACGAGGTCGCTATGTCCAATGTTCCCGATTTTGGAATGCAAGAGCTGAGCCATGGCGCGCTCGGCAAACCCCCAACCGGACCGATATTTTCACGTTTCCAACATCTCACCTCGCAACATTTTTCACAACGTTGAATTTTAACTTAACTCGCCGCAAATATAGCCATACGGCTCACCGACCGACTCGCCAGCATTGGGTACAGGAAAAATCATCCGACGAACAACCTCTACCCATAGTAGTTATAAGTAAAAAGGGCTCTCACACGACGGATAAGGAATCCAACGAGAAAAACATTCATTTTTTCTTTTAGCTCGCAGGGCAGCGCGACGGCGAGCTCTGCGACGAGGTCGCTATGTCCAATGTTCCCGATTTTGGAATGCAAGAGCTGAGCCATGGCGCGCTCGGCAAACCCCCAACCGGACCGATATTTTCACGTTTCCAACGTCTCACCTCGCAAGATTTTGCACAACGTTGAATTTTAACTTAACTCGCCGCAAATATAGCCATACGGCTCACCGACCGACTCGCCAGCATTGGGTACAGGAAAAATCATCCGACGAACAACCTCTACCCATAGTAGTTATAAGTAAAAAGGGCTCTCACACGACGGATAAGGAATCGAACGAGAAAAACATTCATTTTTTTTTTTTTAGCTCCGAGGGCAACTCGACCGCGAGCTCTGCGACGAGCTCGCTATGTCCAATGTTCCCGATTTTGGAATGCAAGAGCTAAGCCATGGCGCGCTCGGCAAACCCCCAAACAAACCGATATTTTCACGTTTCCAACGTCTCACCTCGCAAGACTTTGCACAACGTTATATTCAAAACGTTGAATTTTAATGTAGCTCGCCGCAAAGATAGCCATACGGCTCACTGAAAGACTCGCCAACATTGGGTAGAAGCAAAATTGTCCGACGAACAACCTCTACCCATAGTAGTTATAGGTAAAAAGGGCTCTCACACGACGGATAAGGAATCGAACGAAAAAGACATTCATTTTTTTTTTTTTAACCTCGCAGAGCAGCTCGACGGCGAGCTCTGCAACGAGCTCGCTATGTCCAATGTTCGCAGTTTTGGAATGCAAGAGATGAGCCATGGCGCGCTCGGCAAAGCCCCAACCGAACCGATATTTTCACGTTTCCAACATCTCACCTCGCAAGATTTTGCACAACGTTGTATTCACAATGTTGAATTTTAACGTAGCTCGCCGCAAATATAGCCATACGGCTCACCGACCGGCTCGCCGGCATTGGGTACAAGCAAAATCATCCGACGAACAAACTCTACCCATAGTAGTTCTAAGTAAAAAGGGCTCTCACACGTCGGATAAGGAATCGAACGAGAAAAACATTCAATTTTTTTTTTTTAGCTCTGAGGGCAACTCGACGGCGAGCTCTGCGACGAGCTCGCTATGTACAATGTTCCCGATTTTGGAATGCAAGAGCTGAGCCATGGCGCGCTCAGCAAAGCCCCAACCGGACCGATATTTTCACGTTTCCAACATGTCACCTCGCAAGATTTTGCACAACGGTATATTCAAAACTTTAAATTTTAACGTAGCTCGATGCGGCGACTGCTCGCCGCAAAGATAGCCGTACGGCTCACTGACCGACTCGCCAACATTGGGTAAAAGCAAAATCGTCCGACGAACAACCTCTACCCATAGTAGTTATAAGTAAATAGGGCTCTCACACGACGGATAAGGAATCGAACGAAAAAAAACATTCATTTTTTTAAGCTCGACGGCGAGCTCTGCGACGAGCTCGCTATGTTCGCGCTTTTGGAACGCAAGAGCTGAGCCACGGCGCGCTCAGCAAAGCCCCAACCGAACCGATATTTTCACGTTTCCCACATCTCACCAACGTTGAATTTTAACGTTGCTCGCCGCAAGGATAGCCATACGGCTCGCTGACCGACTCGCCAACATTGGGTACAAGCAAAAATCATCCGACGAACAACCTCTACACATAGTAGTTACAAGTAAAAAGGGCTCTCACACGATGGATAAGGAATCGAACGAGAAAAACATTCGTTTTATTTTAGCTCGCATGGCAACTCGACGGCCGGCTCTTTGACGAGCTACCTATGTCCAATGTTCCCGATTTTGGAATGCAAGAGCTGAGCCATGGCACGCTCAGCAAAGCCCCAACCGAACCGATATTTTCACGTTTCCAACCTCTCACCTCGCAAGATTTTGCACAACGTTATATTGAAAACGTTGAATTTTAATGTAGCTCGACACGGAGATTGCTCGCCGCAAAGATAGCCATACGGCTCACTGACCGACGAGCCAATGCTCACAACCCGCTTCAAGTCTCGCATAACTCTTTTGCCTATTGGTAGCCTCTTTTAGATGTTCCCGAATCATTTTGATTTGTTGTTCCATTTCCATAAGGATTTCTGGCCCAATTACCTCTCTGTCCTCAACGTTGTCCCAGCTGACAGGGGTTCTACATTTTCTTCCATACAATGCTTCAAAGGGTGCCATTTTTAAAGAGGCATGATAGGTGTTATTGTAAGCAAATTCTACCAGCTGGAAGGTATTCCTCCCATTTATACTGCTGGTCCATGCAATACATCCTTAACATGTCCTCTAAAACCTGATTAACTCTCTCAGTCTGTCCATCCGTTTCTGGATGATATGCAGAACTGAAGTTCAATTTAGTCCCCAAGGCCGCATTAAGCATTTGCCAAAACCTTGATGTCATCCTCGGATCTCTGTCCGATATGATTAATTCCGGTATTCCATGCAATCTGAAGATTTCATGTACAAATCTTCTTGCTAGCACTGGTGCATCGTCCTTCAAATTACCAGCAATGAAGTGTGCCACTTTGGTCAATTTGTCGACTACAACCAGGATAATGTCATGCTTATTTCTTGACATAGGCAATCCTTGAATGAAATCCATCATTATCACTTGCCATTTATACTATGGAATACTGTGGGGATACAATAATCCAGCGGGGTGCATATGTTCCGCCTTAACACGCTGACATTCCAAGCAGTGTGTTACAAACTCTACCACATCCTTTTTCATTCCCTTCCAGAAATATTGCTGTTTAAGATCAGTGAGCATTTTTGTAATGCCAGGGTGTCCAGAAAAAGGTGAATTATGGAATTCAGTTAACAATTTTCCTCTTAAGTCGTTTGCCATAGGTATATATACCCTGTTTTCGAACCTCAGAATTCCTTCATTATCAAAACGGAATCCCTTATACCTGACGTCCTGCGGGTCTGCAGCAAGTGCTGATTTGACTTGCTGGAAATAAGGATCTGATTCCAAGGCATCTTTCACCTCATCCTTAAACTGAGTTCTCAACGTTATAAGAGCAGAGATATGCTTCCTTCGACTCAAAGCATCTGCTACCTGATTTTCCTTGCCCTTAATGTAGCTTATATCAAAATCATACTGAGACAGAAATTCTAACCATCTTCGTTGCCTTGCATTCAGATTTGGCTGAGTAAAAATATACTTCAGCCCTAGATGGTCTATTTTTAACTCGAAGGGCTTGCCTAAAAGATAATGCCTCCACATTTGAAGTGCATGAACAATGGCAGCGAGTTCAAGATCATGTGGAGCATAGTTTTATTCATGTAACTTAAGCTTCCTGCTTTCATAAGTGATGACATGGTTATTCTGTAATAGAATACCTCCAAGGCCTTCTCCTGAGGCGTCCGTTACAACCATAAAATCTCCATTTGGATCAGGTACAGTCAAAATAGGTGTTGTAGTTAACTGTTCCTTTAACTTTTTAAAGGCAGATTCACATTTGTCTATCCGCACAAATTTCTTTTCTTTTTCGCGGCGAAGTGATTGTGGCAGAAATTTTTGAAAAGTCCTTAACAAACTTTCGATAATATCCAGCCAAGCCCATGAAGCTCCTCACTTCGTGCACGTTCTTAGGCGTAGGCCACTCAGTTATAGCTGTGATCTTTGAAGGGTCAACAGCTATCCCATTTTTGCTTATAACGTGTCCCAAATAATGCACTTCTGCATCGTAAAAGGAACATTTGGACAGTTTGCCATACAACTTCCTCTTTCTTAAGATTTCTAGCACTATCTGAGATGTTCTTCGTGCTCTTCGAAATTTTTAGAGTATATAAGAATTTCGTCTAAGAATACAAGCACAAACTTGTCTAATTATTCTTGAAAAATATTATTCATTAGATTCATGAAGGCGGCACAGTGCATTAGTCAACCCGAAAGGCAACATCATGAACTCATAATGCCCATACCTTGTTCTAAAATTTGTTTTATGAATATCTTCTTCCTTTATTCTCATCTGATGGTACCACATCAAGATCTATTTTTGAATAAACTGATGCTCCTCGCATCTGATCAAATAGATCATCAATCCTAGGAAGTGGGTATCGATTTTTGATAGTTTCTTTGTTCAGCATTCTGTAATCAATGCACAGCCTCAAAGTGCCATCCTTTTTCTTTACGAAAATTACCGGTGCTCCCCAAGGTGAGACGCTCGGTCTGATCAGCCCCTTAGTCAGAAGTTCTTGTAACTGAGCCTTCAGCTCTACCAACTCAATGGTAGTCATTCTATAAGGTGCCTTAGATATGGGTTCCGTTCCTGGTTTGATTTCTATTGCGAAATCAAACTCACGTTTGGGCGGAAGACCTGGCAATTCCTCCGGAAACACATCACGGAAATCCCTCAACAATGGATATCTTTCCATGAAATCATTATCTTCTTCTGCATTTTCTATCATTTTTACTACATACAAAGTGCAGCCTCTGTTTTTAGCCCTCTTTAGTTGCATAGCCATCAATTTCCTAACTGCAACTTCTGTTTTACACCTTGAATGACTACTGCTTTCTGCAGGTCATCAAAGCAATAGATTTGTTTTTCATAACAGTCGACCTTTGCCTTATGTTCAGCCAACCAGTTAACTCCAATAATGATATCATATGATCCTAGAGGAGTGACATACAAGTCAACTTCGGTGGAGAAACTAGGCAGATCAAGAATTGCCCCAAAAAGGCACATTTCAACTGTATGGACAGCATTATTCCCATAATGCACTGTCCATGTTTTATCCATTCTTGCAGCCTTTCTTTTTAATTTCATAGCAAGTTTAGCAGAAATAAAACATTCTGTAGCTCCAGTATCAAAAAGTATAATTACAGGTGTACCGAATAACTTACCCGTAACTTCTATGGGCGTCACTTGCTTTTCAGCTTGTCTGTTAGCCACTGCAGCGTGTATCCTATGCTGTTGTCCGTGATCATCCTTCTTCAGAGGACAATGATTCACATAGTGGTCCTTTCCACAGTTGAAGCATCCTCCAGCTGGCCCTTTTCTAGGCTCAAATTTGTTACCAGCCTTGAAGTTATCATTCTGGCTTCCATAGGACTTCTGTCCAATGCCATTAACTTTTGTGAAGTCATTCGCACGTTATTTATGGTTCTGTTCATCACAGGTTTCTTGTTGTTATCTACAACAATTTTGTTTTTCACACCAAACCTTTTCCAAGGTCCCCTTTTTGGTGTAAGAGACGAAGAAGGATTGGGAATCTTCTTCCTTATCTCTTCCCTGTGAGCAGATATTGCCCTCAATTTATGTTCCTGTCTTATTTCCTTTTCGACAACTCCATCCATGGTGGTTGGGCCGTGGACATCCACTTCACCACCAATGATGGGATTCAGTCCCATTATGAATTTCCGTATTCTGAACTTCTCGTCAGCTTGGTACTGCGGCACATACTTAAGGAGTTTAGTAAACCCTTCCCAGTATTCCGTCACCGATAGCCTTCCTTGCGACCAGTTCTGAAATTCAGTCATTTTCCTATCAAAATAGAGTTGAGGCAGCCATCGTTGCCTAAAATAACCCTTAAATTGATCCCAAGTTATGTCTGATTTGACAATATTTAGCTCAACCTTACGGTTGTCCCACCATGATGATGCTTCATGAGAAAGCTGATATGCTCCCCATATCGCTTTAGTCTCTTTGGAGAAGTTTCTTATTGCAAAGTATTTCTCCATTTCACTAAGCCAGTTCTTAGCTCCGTCTCCAAGAGTTGTTCCATCAAAATTTGGGGACTTATTCTCTTTATATCATTTGTAAGTTCAGCTGCTAATCTTGCCCTTTTATTTTCAGGGGGATTAGGAGCAATTTCATTATTATCATCAACACCCGGATTCCCTCCGTTAATGTTGTCCACAGGAGGCAGCTGATCATTTATTTCAGCTTCATTCTCCTCCTCTTCGTTGCCCATTGACTGCTGTTCCAATACAGTCAAACGATCCCTCGTATCAAGTAGGGCAGCAAGGATTTCATCCAGCTTTTGGGCAGTCACTGCTTCTCCACCCTGTAACGGGTTATTCGCAGCATTCCCTCTTGTCCTGACCATTTTCTGTTCAATAAGAAAATGTAAACCTTATTAATATCGTGGACTCATTAGGTCCAAGAGCTGCAACCTTCAGCTCTGATACCAAGATGTAACATCCCCATTTTAAGATACCAGAACAAGGGAATTTTTTTTTTTTTTGATAACGTTCTCTGTTATGAATTATAAAATTCAAACACACGTTCAAGTTTTAATAATTGTTCTCTGCCCAAACAACACAGTTTGGATCACACAATTTCTTGTAAACGAATTTTCCCTCTGTTCGCATATTTACAATATGGAACACACATTCAATGCGATTCAATCTCATAAAAGATTCTATATGCTCTCAGAATGACTCGAGGAACTACCGATCTTCCATTTTCATGGCTCGAGTTTCAACGATCCTTCATTTCATGACTTGGCAAAAATGATCCTTCATGTTTTTTTATGCATAGTATATTATATATACCTGTTCTCATAACCTTCCCGGTTATCGAAGTGATCCATTTAAGAAGCCTATCTGAATATCTGATTATTGATATTCATCGACATCCTGCATCTTAAATTAAGTGATAAGGACAACACAACCAGCAATTGCGATACTTTGGCCAAAGATTTTCACATGCTTTGCATGATCATATTCCTGGATGTGATACACATCAATGGAATACGTCCTTCACTTCACTTCACCTGTTATCTAGAATGGTCTTTCCTGGTTCCTACCAGTCCTCTTCGTTTAAGGTCAGTTTTAAACTTCCAATTACAGTTAGTAATATGAACGAATATAGGAAGGCACTCCCGGTAACTAAAGATACGCAGACATACGGTGTCGTTTCCCCACGACCCCGTGTGTCTAGTTATCTTTAGTATTCCAGAGTCACTCCATATACCGAGATCATACCCTATCCCCTACCAACAAGATCACATTCAGCCTATGTATTCTTGATGTTTTAATTCGGGAGGGCATTGCAATATGTCAGCTGCAACAGTGTGTCGTCATGAAGACCCCGTCTTCATGGAGACACCTTGCTGTAGCTGGCATATGCCAATGTCCTACAGAATTCTCCCATCGAGAATACACATCCTGCTCAAGTGATTTGGATACGATTGATAATTAAGAATCAACTTTCAGCATCCATGTTGATCCCTTGATTCTTGTTTCCGTTACAGTTGTATATTGCTAAGAGGGACTAAAACCGTCCATTAGCTTGCCATGCATCTTCTCCTTCATATCGAAGGGCTACATTTCTCTACTTGGTTCACTTCTTAATCATTGGATTAAGCAGTCCGTACCGACGGACGTGATAAGTTTAACCTATTAAACTTAGCCAAGATTTTCCCAACTGTAACTAAATTCAGAATACTAACTTATTAGACGTCATTTAAACGAGGTCTAATTCCCAAGAAATGTATTCATTTGTTCTCCTTAACGTTATATAGTTAAGGTCCATTAGTTATGGATATACTCATCCTATATCCTTTATTCTGAATTCAGCATACGAGATCATTAATGGAGTTTGAAAGCAAAGTTCGATTACTCCAAAGTTAATTGATATTCCTTAGCTCCTAAGCTAATCCTGAATACCTTTCGATTATGGAATCATATTCTTCCTAATCCTTTTTAATGTCAATTAAAAATTCATCTTTACCCAAGTATGAACTAATTGCATTTTCAACTTAAAAGTTGCATTTAGGTAAGAATAGAGATCAGTTTCCATTTAACATCCATCCAAGGACAATTAAACAAATCCAAATCAAGAAATAACGTTATATTTCCAATTTAGTCAACAACATCAAACTGATATAATTATAAAAATATCACACTTGTAATTGTATTCAACATTTCATGTCATAATCTGTACATTTGCCAATCCAACTGAATGGGCATGGTTTACATAAAACATCAATACAACTCATAGACAGAAGAATATACTTTCTTCTTTCCACAATTCCTCGAAGAGGAATAAAAGCAACAATTACAATTTATCTTCAACTAATCAAGAAGCATCAGAAAACAACCATGTCTTCATTCTAATCAAATTCCATCTGCAAAATGATTTGCACGGGTCAGTTCAATGAACTGAGCATATTAAGCACTTATCCTTAAAATAAGGTGCTTCAACTAACTGTCTCAATAAAAGAACCCTACTTTTATGAAACGACAGTAAAACAACAATCACGAAATAGGCACAAAAGAAAGATCAGCATAACAACTGAACTATCAAAATATCATCACAATCAGCCAAAGAACTGCTGTCCCATTTCCACATAATCATTACAAGTATCAATTCACAATATTTGTAAAGTTAGGAATACAAGTAGCTTCTTTGCCTATATAACATACTGTTATCCTTTCCACGCCTTTCATTAATAATAAATGCAAGGATGAAACTAACTGAAATGTAAACCTCTTTACTTTCCTTTCAGTTCATGCATCATATTAGAATCCAAGCAATCAAGCACAGACAAGAAAGCGAACAACAATGCATATAGTCGCTCATATCTAAGCACTACAAGATTCGTTACCAACGAATTATAGATTTCCAACTGAATAAAAGAAGAACAGATCATTTTTCCCAGTCATTCATCCATGACCCAATTTCTTTCCAGATGGCTGTTCTAAAAATGGAATCCAAACGAAACACAAATCAAGATAACAGTTCAGAGTGAAACTTACAAAATCCATTCAGAATTCACTTTCCAGCAGTAGAGTAGTTTCATTTATAATCCGCTTTAAATGAAAACAGGGAAGAATTCATCATCCATATTCTTATTTCATTTGAATCAGACTCATATGAAAATCCGAAACAGGTTAGTACAACATTATGTTCATCCTAGGTCAAACAGTATAAGGATGCAGACCATATATTTACCATACTTAAAGAAACCATATTTCTTTCACTGTATGATAAACAGATAACAGTTATACAATCATGCAGTCAATTAATCACATGATTTCCTAATCCTATGAACGTATCCCGTTCAAAATAACATATTATTCATTGCTGTTACCTACAGCAAATCCAATAATCACATGACTATGAATCTCACCAAGTCAGAACAACAGGCAGAAGAAGGATTCCCTTCCAATAAATGATTCTACTCAATCCATTTTCCAAGTTCATAATAGTATGCAAAACTTCCAGAATGCAAAAGCAGATGTCATTACCTTTAGCAAAGTAAACCGTACAGGGTGTCAATACATGGATCTAGTACAGTCAAGACATCCCACACAGCAAGACAAAATTTCTATGCATTTATTCTTTGTACAGCAATCCAAGATTAAGTCATAATCACCAAAACAGTTCGACCTTACAAGACCGATCAGCGTTAGTAAACACCACTAATCATCATACCTTCCTAGCAAGAAACAGTATATTTCTCTATGAGTTCAGAAGGAAAAACTACTTCTTTTCCAACTCTCACAAACACTCATATAAAATTCTAATGCCCATTCCTTTAAAATACAAAATACCATTTCCTCATAATCCCGAAACAGCAGAAGGGAGAGAAAAGTCTTATTTCTTTTTAAGCAAGAAAGGAAAGAACAGCCAAAAACGTGTTATCATTTCTTTCTCCAAGGCAATTCGTATACTCATACAAAAGAAAAACAACGCTGTATTCATCATAATCAACACAGCAGAGAGAGAGAAAGAAACTATTTCCTTTTCTAAAGAAATTTCAGTATAGAAACGACCTTAAGCAACTCGTACATCCGGTTCAATTATATCACGAAAGACCATATAACAAGAGCATTTCATAGCAATGAAAACAACCCACACAGTCTGCCAGCTCTTGATATGATACTAAAACCGTAAAATACCCATTCCTTAGAGCTCGAAAAGAAATGTCATGCCTTTAAGTTCCGGAACAGCAGATAGTAAACAAACAAAAGATCTTATTTCCCTCAATGAAACTTCAGTACAGAAATGACATCAAGCTGCTCACGCAACCTTCACCATCTTATCCCAAAAGTTCATGTGACAAAAGACAATCACACAGTAATAAAATAATTCACACTGCCTGCACAGTTCACATTAAGCATTTTACGGAGAAGAACCCGTTTCTAACTTCCATTTAACGTCAACAACCAGTACACAGGAAGGTATTCCATTCGAGAAATACGAAGACAGTTAAACTCAGCAACCAGAAACAATGTTTCTTATTATTTCCAAAAATGACAACAAGAGCCAACGAAATCCATTCATAGCAACATAACACGACTGTATTTCCACTTCCTTTTTATATGCAAGGACAGTTCCAAACACAACAGCAAGGAAAAGATTACACAATAAGGAAACAATTACACAGCCTGTTCCAATTCCACACAACACGAACAAAGAAAGAGAATATCTATTCCAACTTGATTCGTGCAAAAAAATCAAAGCCGAGCAACCAGAAACGATTCTTCATATCATTTTCCAAAAAAAAGAAGCAAGAATCGATGAAATCCAAATCAAATCGACCCAACAACAATCACAGAATCCAAACCCAAGAGCAGGGTTGTTTTAATGAGACACTTAAACAAAGCAAGAATTTTTAAAGAGAAGGGCTTAACATGCCTGTAATCTCTTTTCCAGAACCCGAAGAAAGCTTCGTTTGCCACATTATTTCCTTCCACAGCGACAACACAAACTTCCCAACACTCCTTTCTTCTTCAGGCTTAGCAACAGCCTTAAAATCTCCAAGAACAGTGTCAAATTCCAAGAGCTGGTCGATCAACTGAACAGGACAAGAAACCAAATGCAGAGCAACTTTGCAAAAGCTCGAATCAACAAAAATGAAAATCAAAATTCCCTCATACACTTTCCAAGGTGAGCTGGTCGCGAGGACCAAGAACAATCAATGCATTAAAGGCTCTACCTTTTCCTAACTTCCCACGCCACTGCCAACTTGAGTTGGCGAACTCAATTTTCAAATTTCCCATGCAAAACCGAATTTGGCTCTATCTCCAAATAGATGCCTCCATTTCTTACCTGCCCCGCCAAAACTGGCGCTGCTTTGTCCACGTATGGACTTTCCAATTAATGCTAATGAATACCCCCTTCCATCCTTATCCTTTCCCTCCAAGGGTCTCATGCGCCCCTTTAGATTAGGATTAGTTTAGGTTGCATATAGTGTTCAACCTAGGTCTTAGTTTAGCCTTAGGTTATTAGGGCTTAGGTCTATTTTTCCCCTTTTTTTTTTAATTTAAAAATCCACTTAGGATAGTAGTTTAGGATGCATGTTAGGACTTAGGATTAGTTTAGGTTTTTAATTCCTACTAACCACTAACACCAAACAACTTCCATCCAGCCTTCCAACTGACATTCACGTTAATGCAGAGCAGGACGTTCCGTCCTTTGGATCACGTGTCAAGGCCACCCGTGTCCAGGCATTT